>CAUYUJ010004670.1:40000-307500 GCA_963575745.1 Prorocentrum cordatum
GCAACGTGGTTTCAAAACCCAAGTGGCGCGTGCGTGTGGGATTTCGTATAAGGGGCCATGGGTGTTTCAACATGCTCGGCAAGTGAAGCGCCGCGGGACTCTTGCGCGCGCGTGTTGGAAATCATTCGAACGTCCCTGCGCCTTTGGTGGCGGATGGCACGATCCACGTCGAATGATACCATGGGGGCAACTCGCGCGCGTCGGCCGCACGCATGTCAAAATCTATCCACCATTTTCATCGGCGACACGTGGACACCATCATCGTCACCGGCGTGACCAACATATGCGCTGTCATTGGCCTTGCCGGTGTCATTGTCAACGTCATCATTACCACCGTTCCTATCACAATCGTGTCCGCATGTGTCGAAGTAGCCATGATAACACGCCCGCCCGAACCACCGCCTCGCAATGAAGTGCCCGCGCGCCAACGAGGCTTACAAACCGCGCTGCTGCCGCTTGCGTTTCGCGGTGCCGCGGCCTGCGAATCGCGCGAGAGCGGCCGCGTCGGTCGCGCCAACATGGAACGGCCGGTCTGCGCGCGATTCGGCGCGTACTAGCGCGGGCGCCACGATGCGCCAGCCAGCGCCGAGCAGTCATCGCAATCGCCGCCTCATGGGTTTGACGAACCAAGTTGCCAGTGGGTCGGTGGGACAATTGCGCGAATAGTGGGGTTGACAACTTCAAGTTCGGCTAGGTGAGATGCACCACGTAGGTTGCACCACATATACTTTCCGGACCAGAAAGATATTAGGATCAACGCCCCCCCGCGGAATCAACGGCCCTCTTTCCGTATTGCAGTTCAAACATGATTGTGGCCCACCGTCCATCCGAAATGCGAATTCACACCATCCCAAACAGGCCAGCATCGGCCCTCCCCCTCTCATCCCTTGCAGAAATTGATACGCGCGCGCACTCGCTAATAACAAACAACAGGTTTCGATAATCCCTTGTAGAAGACAAGAACAACGGGACGAAGTGCAAACGCGCGCGTCGAGTCGGGCGAATGCCAAAATCGACCGTCCCGAAGACATATAGACAAACACACGATTTCGCAAACCGATGGTTCAACAAAGCTTGTGCGCCCGTGCTCTTTCGAACTCTTAAGAAATCCGCGAGCTTTGCTTCAGCATGTTTCACTAGATGCCACCATGCGGGCCCCTCGCGCAAGCATGTCGGAATCGTTCGAACGCCCCTGCGCCCGTGCTGTCGCAAGAATATGTTGCAACAAATCGGACGACCTGATCTGTCGAAACCCTTGATGTCGTGAGGATCTCAAAGACGGGTGTCCCGAGCATCAATCAAAACACGTGGCTTTGAAACATCATGGCTGCGCCGGCGGTCGTGCGGATTCTGAAGGACGCCATCGGTTTTCCAGCATTCTCATCACATTCTGACAGAGGGGCCGCTCGCGTCGCATGTCGAACTCATTCGAACGCCTTTGCGCGCGTGCTGGGGGGACGCACGTCAGTGTCAAATGATACCACGCGGGCCACTCGCGCGCGTCGGCCGCGCGCGCATGTCGAACTCCTTCAAAGACCTTCATCGCCGACGAGAGGACATCGTCATCGTTATCGGGGGTCGTGATCGACATCGGCGTCGTCATTGGCCTTGCCGTCGCCATGGCCAACCGCCATTGCTATTCTCAAAATCGTGTGTACAATTGTCGGCGTCGCGTCGCCATGATACCGTGCCCGCGCCCAAGTCACCGCCTCCACAAAACTGCCCGCTGGGAAAGTGATCGACGGTCAGCGCCACCGCGGCCGCGTCGGTCGTGCCAATTTAGTTGGCCGCTGTGCGCGCGAGCGTGCGCGGGCTAGCGCGGCCGCAGAGATGCACCACCCAACGCCAAGCACTCATCGCAATCGCCGCCGCATGGGTTTTGCAAACCAGGTTGCGGGTGGGTGGGTGGGTTATTTGCAAAGGCATGGGGTTCCATTTGCACAGCATAGATCGCACAACCTCGATTCCACAACGTAATTTGCACAGCATAGATCGCACCACGTATATTCTCCTTTCCTGAAATGAAGTAAGTTATGCTACCCTCCCCCCCGGGCTTAAAGACCCCCCGGGAACAAATGCAAAATGCATTCGGCTCTGACTCAAAGTCCATCCGACCTGTGAATTTATAATCCCAGCCAGGCCGTTATTGCCCCCCCGCCATCCTTTGCAAAAAACAACAATGCGCGCATTCGTCTATCAACAACCATAAATTTACAGGAGTCCTTTTTGACAAGCAAGGCGAAGTGTACACGCGCCCATCGTCGCGCGCATGCCGAGATCCTTCAAAATTCACAGGTGCGCGCATCGTCACGCGCGCATCAGCCGCGCGCACACTTCGAAATCCTTCCAAAACCTTCATCACCGACGCGAAGACGCCGTCATCGTAGGCGGTGTGATCAGCATCGGCGCAGTCACTGGCTGCCCCGCCGTCGCTGGCATCATCGCCGCCAGCATCGCTACTATCATCATCATCGTGTCTACAAGCGTTGACGTTGCCATGATACCGCGCCCGCCCAAGCCGCCGACTCGCACTGAAGTGCCCGTTGGCATGTGCCGAACGGTCAGCGCCACCGCGTTCGCGTCGGTCGCGCCAAACTCGCTGGCCGCTGCGCGTGCGAGCATGCGCGGGCTAGCGCGGCCGCAGAGATGCGCCACCCAACGCCAAGCACTCATCGCAATCGCTCCCGCATGGGTTTTGCAAACCAAGTTGCGGGCGGGTGGGTGGGATGATTGCGCGATCAGTGGAGTTGACAACTTCACGTTCGGCAAGTGAATTGCACCACATATGTTGCGCCGCATTTGTACCCCGTTGATTGCACCACATATGTTGCTGCACAAAGATAGCTGCTAGAAACACACCGTTTGGGACCCGCGATGGGTGATCTTGTTTTGTTTGTCATTCTTCCCGGCAGCGGTCGTTACCCGGCCTGGCCAGGGGGGAACCCCTGGTAGCAGTAACGCTTGGGAGGGGTGGGGCAGGGCGGGGGCGCGCTGCGATAGCCACAGCATGCGCGCGAGCACCAGCATGTCTGGGGAGGTCCAGGACCCCCGTCCCCGCGCACGATCGCCGCGATTACACAGCTACCCGCAGTGGGTGGGCTGGGGGGGAAAGGTCGGGGAGTGGGACTGGCCCATGTAGCGACCGTTACGCGCCAACAAAACGCGACGGGGGGGCGAGGGGGGTGGGGGCTGGCCACGAGCGGCCGCACGGCACCTGCGGCCGCAGGGCGGGCGTCCTCGCCCACAGGGCGGCGACTGTGGCTCCAACCGCGGCCGGGCCGCGCCCTCGCTACCTCCTCCTCCTCCTCCTCCTCCTCCTCCTCCTCCTCCTCTCCTCCTCCTCCTCCTCCTCCTCCTCCTCCCTCCTCCCTCCTTCTCCTCCTCCTCCTCCTCCTCTTCCTCCTCCTCCTTCTCCTCCCTTTCCTCCTTGTCGTCCTTTTCCTCCTTTTCTTCCTCCTCCTTCTTTCCCTTCACACCCCCCTCCTCCCTCCACCCCCCGCAGCGGCTGTGCGAAAGTCTCCCTCCCTGCAGGGGGCAACAAGGCAGGCGAAGGGGAAGGAGTAACACGACGCGAAGACTGGGACAACATTATGACAAATCGGGGATCCCTGAGATCCGGCGGTTCTGAAGGATGTATCGGGCGCCAATGGTTGTCCCTATGGTTGTCCTGACTGCTGTCCCTATGGTTCTCTCGATGGCGTCCCCGATGGTTTTCCCTATGGTTGTCCCGATGGCTGACTGAATGGTTTTCCCGATGGCTGTACCATGGATGTCTTGCAATTGTCCCGCGTCCGGGTCTTTGTTATCCCGATGGCTGTCGAGACTGTTGTCCCGTGGCTGTCCCGTGGATGCCCCGTGTTTGTCTCAACCCCAGCGCCAAACCTCCGCGTCACCTGCAAGGTGGTCGTACCGCTCTTTGAGGTGTCAGAGGTTTGGGATCCTGAACGGAGTGACCCCAAAGGGGCTGTCGGTTTCGGTGTCGGTTCGTGCCGCGAGCACGTGCGGTGGCGAAGCTGCACGAGGGCGATGACGTGCCGATGCTCCTCAGATCGCGTGTCGGCGGCAGCGTGTGCTTGTCCACCGAAGCCCTTTTTATACAACATGCGGCGCAGATGCAGGCCGATGCAGGCTGCGTGCAATCGGCGGAGCTGGACGAGGGAACACACACGTTGGGCTAACTCGGGGATGGGCAGACCCCCCATAACGTGGTTTAGTGAAAACGACCTCGGGCCCAAACCTTGCGGGCGCAAGCCTGGAACATGACGGCCGCGGCGCCCCCTCGAGAACCGAAACGGAGAATTCACTAATCGACGTGTCAGGGTGGGGTTTCTGTCCTGCCCCGACTAACACGCGTCCCGAGGATCATCGACTGGCGGCCAGAGCTGGGGCCAGAACGGGCGGAACCATCCCCCTCTGGTGTCCAGCGCTGGCCGGCCACTATTGTCCCGCGGCTTGTCCCGTGGGCTGTCCCGTGGCCGTCCCGTGTGCTGACCCGCGGGCTGTGCCGTGGATTGCTGGGTCACTGCTCGGGCCTCCGGCGGCGCTTCTGTGACGACCAGGGCAACCCGAGAACGCTCGCGGCGAGGCGGACAGCCGCCGGAAGGAGTCCCGAAGCTGGAGAGCCGCCAAGAACAAACGAGAACGTCCGAACACCTCCGCCTTCAAGTGACGGGGAAGCGCGCGCCCCCCTCCGCGTAGTGGTTCAACCTAGGGTTTGTTCAAGCGGAGCGTTTTCGGTCTTTCGACATGGCGATGCCGCTTCAGCGATGGCCTCACTTTAGGATCGGCACTCTACTCTCATCGTTCAGAATGGCGCTCTCGCCAAGCGAGGCCAGATTTTCTGGATCCGAATCCTTCCTCTTCGTTGTCGCCCCCTCCTTTCCCTTCGTCCGCCTGCCCCTGGTCCTCCTCCCGCTCCTGCCACTCGAACTCCTGCTACTGCTGCTGTTTGTCCTCGTCCTCCTCCTTCCTCCTCCTCTTCCTTTTGCTCCTGCTCCTCCTCCTCTTCGTCCGCCGCCCTTCCGTCCAATGAGCGCAGCTCCGTTTTCCCGGGTGACCCAAACACGAGGGGATCAGATTTGGATTTTTGGGTTCGCCATGGCACGCGTCGGCGGACAGACAACAGCAGGGCAGGGACAGGCGGACAAATCAGGATGTCAGACACAGTCGGACCTGGGCCAGAACAACCTCCTTCCAAAACGTGAACACTCCGCCAGCCAACACAAGCAGAACATTCAAGGGTACCCTCCACAGGATGCACAAAACCATCCGACAAACACGAGGAACACTGAGGCACCCTCCCCGAACCGACCTCGACCTTTTACCCGGTCCGACTGTATGACACGCGTCGGCGGACAGACTGAAATCAGCGCAGCGGGAAGGGACGGTTGAGAGGGCCAGGATGTCGGATACAGTCGGAACTAGGCCAGAAGAACATCCCTCAAGAACATGAAATCCTCCCCCGATCAAAACAAGCAGAACGTTCGAGGGTACCCTCACCCAAGATGCACAACAATATCAAACATAATCAAAAAACACTAGAGCACCCTCCCCGAACTGACCTCGACCTTTTACCCGGTCCGTCTGTATGACGCGCGTCGGCGGACAGACTGAAATCAGCGCAGCGGGAAAGGAAAAGACGGTTGAGAGGGTCAGGATGTCGGATAGAGTCGGAAACTAGGCCAGAAGAACATCCCTCAAGAACATGAGATCCGCCACCAACCAGAACAAACAGAACATTCAAGGGCACCCTCACCGAACCGACAGCGACCTTGTACTTATGTTGCTCCCATCCCACTTACGGACCGCATCCCAGAAATAATTTCGAGCACCCAGAAAAGTGTCAAAAGAGTGCCGAAACAGTGTCGGAACAGTGTCTGGCGAGTGTCTCCCAGGGCCCGACACGTGAAAACACCCTTGAGTTTCGGTACATGTTCGGGCGCTCGAAAGTCTTCCTGGCGGTCAGGGCTTAAGCAGGTTGGAGCTTCTACCCCGGCCTGGCAGTGCGCGAACGGCGCTCATGCACCGTGCCATGTCTGCACTCCCTTCCGGCCTCGCTCCAGCGCGGCACGGTGCAGCGTGCTTCCGCCCTGAGGGCCGACCGGGTGCGCACCGTAGCAGACCACTCCCCGGGTCCAAGAGCGACGACGCCACGGGAGAGGACCCTCCCCGAGCCGACCTCGAACTTCTACCCAGAGATCCGACGTCGTGATTTGTTCAACGCGCGGTCCCCGGAAGTCTTGACCCATTCCCCAGGACCGGTTTTTCATCCTGAGCCGTTCTTTGCCGGTCCCGAGGCCCGGCGAGGGCCCCCGGGGGCCGAAATTCGATACATAAAACCTCCGTCCTGATTTCTTCAGTACGCTGTACCTCTGGGTACCTCGGGTCTTGGTAAAAAATTATACTCCTCCTCCTCCTCGATTCCTCGATTCCTCGATTCCTCCTCCTCCTCCTCCTCCTCCTCCTCCTCCTACTCCTCTTCCTCCTCCTCTCTCCTCCTCCTCCTCCTCCTCTCCTCCTCCTCCTCCTCCTCCTCCTCCTCCTCCTGCCTTCCTCCTCCTCCTCCTGCCCTCCTCCTCCTCCTCCTCCTCCTCCTCCTCCTCCTCCTCCTCCTCCTCCTCCTCCTCCCCCTCCTCATCCTCCTCCTCCTCCTCTTCCCCCTCCCTCCCACCTCCCACCTCCCTCCTCCACCTCCTTCCTCCTCCTCCTCCCTCCTCTCGGCCATGGCGGCGGCGGCCCCGAGAACCCCGCACACGCGAAGCTCGGGTGCTGAGCGCCGGGCGAGGGCCAGGCCGAGCTGCGGCTGCTGGACGCCCTGGGGGAGGAGGAGAAGGAGGAGGAAGAGGAGGAGGAGGAGGAGGAGGAGGAGGAGGAAGAGGAGGAGGTAAGGACATGAGGCGGAGGAGGGAGGAGGAGGAGGAGGGGGGGAGGAGGAGGAGGACGGGAGGAGGGGGAGGAGGAGGAGAAGGAAAGGAGGAGGAGGAGGAGGATGCGATGATGAGGAGGAGGAGGAGGATGGAGGAGGAGTGGAGGGAGGATGAGGAGTAGGAGGTGGAGGGAGGGAGGGGGGCAGAAGGTAGGCTAGGAGGAGGAGGAAAGTGGAAGAGGGAGCGGGAAGAGGGAGGTTGAGGAGGAGGTGTGGAGGAGGAGGAGGATGAGGAGGAGGAGGGGGTGAAGGAGCAGAGGAGGAAGAGGAGGGAAGGAGGAGGAGGCGGAGAATAGGAGAGGGGAGAGGAGGTGGAGGAGGCGGAGGAGGAGGAAGGAATATGAAGGGAGGAGGGAGGTAGGGGGTGGGAAGGAGAGGAGGGAGGAGGGAGGAGGCAGGAGGGAGTGGGAGAGAGGAGGAGGGAGGAAGGGAGGAGGGCAGGAGGAGGGAGGCGGAGGAGGAGGAGGAGGGAGGAGGAGGAGGAGGAGGAGGGAAGAGGAGGAGGAGGAGGGAGGAGGAGGAGGGAGGGCGGGGGGGCGCGCGAGGGTCAGGAGGGATCGAGGGTCGAGGAATCGAGGGTCGAGGAATCGAGGGTCAATTATCGAGGGTCGAAGGTCAGAGGGGGAATCGAGGATCGAGGAATCGAGGGGGAATCGAGGATCGATTATCGAGGGTCGAGGATCTACTGGCCCGGGCATGTCCAAATCCGGGTCAGTCAGTCCTTGCAGGAGCCTGCAGGAGCCTGCATGCGGTCCCGGGTCAGTGAGCCCCTGGCTCTGCAGGGTCCCCTGCAGGATCCAGCGCTCCGAATGACCCCCGTTTGCATTGGCCCCCGTCTCTTGAGCCCCGAGAGGGTCGAGGATTGACTTTTCCCCCGAGGGCCTCATGGCAGCACGCACTTCACTGCATGGGGATCAGGCGCTTCGCGCGCTGGAGGCTGCATGCTCGCGCGCACGAGTGCGCGCCCCAGGCGCGGGCATGCCAGGTGTCGGCACAAAAAGCGCGTGCGAGAGACAGACGGTTTGTCTTCAGCTGAGGTCGCGACCTGGAGGGTCGAGGGTCCAGGATCGAAGCAAGAGGAACCAGAGTCCAGGACAGGGCACCGCGGACATGGGTGCTCAACAAGGAGGTCCACGCCCAACCGCGTACAAGAGCATCTTGAGGCCTCGATCATGGGCGCTAGCTCCGCAGGTGTTGCACATCCTTGGAAAACCAATTCTTCCTACGTCACGGTGGGCCTTGAGCTCAAGCGTTGGGCTCGGCGGATGTCGCAGGTTGGACGACCCAATCTGTGCGAAGGTGGTTTGTCACAGATGCGTCTCGTTCAGATGTGCCGATTCGTTCAGACGTAAATGCAACTGGCGATATTGTAATTATCCCAACGGGCGTTCTCTTCATATTGCGTCTCGTCCTCTTCATTCATTGTTTTGTGTCGTCCTCTTGCGCCTCGTCCTCGTCCACTTCCCCCGCATCCTCCCCATTGTTGTGTGTGTTGTCGGTGCCGTCAAAATGCTGGCGATGACACCCAGGCGAGTAGATGAGCGCATGCCAAAACCGCTCAGCGGCCTTTTCGGCGTTCCTTTCCTAGTCTAGGCTGGCCTGGCCCAGCGCGCTCTGGAATTATGCGGCCTACTCTAGTGCAAGTGGCCGTATAGGTTCTGGCTCTTCTGGTCTGCTCCTGATTGGATCCTGCGTATCCGTATGGCTCAAGAGTTCAAATGGGAGAAACTGTACATCAACATGTTGGCTGTGTCTTTTGATTGTCCCCAAGCGCCAAAGAGTGAAATGTCACATTCAATTGCGCGGCTTTACCTGCTTGTGTCTCCGATCGTGAAACGAGGGCAATCCAATATCCATTTCATTACTGTTACACTCTGCGCCACAACGCGCTAGCACAAGGATTACCATGCACGAGTGACGGGATCGGGGAAACTAGGACAGGAGGACGAACAACCGACCAGGGGGAAAATTGACCGTGCATTTCAATTCGAAGTCTACGGTCAGGGACTTTTGCTTAGCGTGTCCCTGGCGACACGCCATGCCCTGCGAGCTGGAAGCGTGTCGCTCCACTTCGCGGGGCTCCGGCCGCTTGATGGCCGTGGGACAAACACAAGAAGAGGTCAGCGCGTCGCGCCGAGGCGCCGCCGGCCAGAACTGGCGCCAGCGCTGCGGACCGCCCCCCAGGGGCTCCACAGGGTGAGCAGGGCGGCGGATCACGCGGAGGAGGAGGAGGAGGAGGAGGAGGAGGAGGAGGAGGAGGAGGAGGAGGAGGAGGATGCAGGGCGCGCTCATCTTTTCCTCTCCCGAGGGGCCAGAATCAGATTATGTAGGAATCGACAGCCAGCTGAGATCTCAGCGAGTTGGGAAGGCAGCGCAACGGATTCGGCTCGAGCCGAGGTCGACTGAGCAGGCTTCGCAACAGCACCACCGTGAAAAGAAACGGGATGCTGTGACACGGCATGGAGGTGGAGGGGAGGAGGAGGTAGACTTGAGCCGCAACACCAGCGGCCGACAAGCACGCGCGCCCAGCAATGTACTTCGAAGAAGCTCGCTCTGCAGGGCGCGCTCATCTTTTTCTCTCCCGAGGGGCCAGAATCAGATTATGTAGGAATCGACAGCCAGCTGAGATCTCAGCGAGTTGGGAAGGCAGCGCAACGGATTCGGCTCGAGCCGAGGTCGACTGAGCAGGCTTCGCAACAGCACCAATTCCCATTCTATGCCCTGGCCGTAAAGGCCGTCATCAGAGGGCAATCGTTACATAAAATCACTGGCACGCGAGTTGATTCAGACGACCTGCTTCGATGGCCCCGGCGGAGGCCCACAACCACTTAGCCCCTTGAGTGCACATGCCTAACGGATAGGGCTCGGCGCGGGAGGTCCATTTTTGAGACGACCCCCGGATTGCGCCGGAAAGATGGACGTGGGCCTCCCCAGAAAAATCACACACTCCATGGCAGGAGGAACAGAGACGGGAAAAAGAGGGAGGAGCAAGCTGGAGGTGCCAGGCCAAAATTTTTGTGCGCTTGCGCCAAGGCACTTTGAATTGGCAGAAATCAAAGACATAAGCTCGGCAGGCAGGGTGAGTGGCCAATCTTTTCATCTTAGGTGTGAGCCATGCGAGACTACTGCTGGGATTCTCAGCGACCGCAGGGACCCGGGCCCGAATGCACGAGCCAACGATCCGGCACGTGGCGAGGAGGGAGCGGTTGCCCGCCAAGGCCCGCTCGAGGCCCACAGGGTCCAGGTCGGCGCGCCCAAAAAGCTGAGAATGGGTTCGGTACCGCCCGCGAGATGCGACGCTCCACGTAGAGCAGGGAAAGGCCAGCCAAATCCCCCGGACCAGTTTGCTGCTGATCCACCCCACGATCAGCTCCACGACCATGGGGTTGTTGAGGTTAAAAGCGGGGTTAAACTTAGCGTCGACCTCGATGACTCCCCAACCGCCGCACTTACGAAGACCGCGGGCGATACCCCCAGTCCCAGAGAACAAGTCAAGGAAAACTTGGCCTTTGTGGGGAGCAGCGGCGGAGGCGGCCGAAAAGGCCTGAGACCATGCACGGTGGATGGCGTCTCGGCTCAGGCGGGTGGCGGAATCGAGAGTGTCACCAGCCTTCCAGAGACCTGCCCCTCGGGCGGCGGCGCTCAGCCCCTGCGCCCTGGTGGCGCTTGGCAGCGCGGCCGCCCGGAGAAGAGGCCGGCGAGGTTGGCCTCGACCCACTCGCCGAACGCCTTGATCTCGGGGGACAACTTCTCGTCCGTGGCCAGGTAGCGGGCCCCCTTGCGGCACCGCCGTGTACTCGACTCGTTCAGGTGCCTGGATTTCTCCTGGACCGCTCCGAACTCCACCACTTGGAACAGCACGTCGTGGGAGTCGGCCCCGTGGCGGTCCTGGTACGGGGGCACGTCCTCGAGCCCCTCCAGGCTGGCGCACGCGGCGAAATCCTGGCGGAACCTTGGACTGGAGGATGGCCACAGAGGCCTGTCCGCCTGGCTCCGCAACTTCAGGGCATCCAGGGCGGAGCGCACGCACTGCGCGGCATCCGACTCTAGCACCATCCCCTCCTCGAACTGGCCCGTCTTGCTCCGATCGGGCAGCTCCTCGGGGAACAACAAGATGGTCCACCGGTCGATCCGGCTCCGCCGAGCTGGCGCCACCGGGGAGCCACCCCTCATGCCAATCAAAGCGCCGGGCAACCTGAGGTGCGCGTCCCAGGCGACGAGGAGGCCGAGGCAGCAATCGAGCAAGCCGCAACACACGCCGGCCCCGATGATCGCGGAGAACCCCCGAGTCCAACCGTCGAAGAACAGGTGGTCCAGATAGCTGGCGAGACCCCGGTCCAAATTGGCCACGGTGCTCATCCTCAGCTTCTCCCCCCGGCTCCTGCCCAGGAAGTCGGTGTGGGACCGCTGGTGCTGCAGCTGCGTCCCGTGCCCCGCTCGAGGTCTGCGGGAGCGTCAGGCCCTCTGCCGCGGCCCTGGAGGCTGCGGCCAGAAGGCGGCGCCGATGGGCCGCGCAACGAACCTGCAGAGGGGCGGCTCGCGCCGTCCTCTTGGCCCGCGCGGTCCGTCCGCCTCGAGCTGCAGCAGCTGCGGCGGCTCCTCGAACCAGGACTGCCCGAGCGACTGGACGAGGTGGACGAGCTGGCACTGCCACCCCCGCGGTCCCCGTTGTCGCCGACGGGCTCGACGTCGCACCGCGCCGGGCCCGCGGGACGGGCCTCAGGATCGAGACCGTCACCGAGACCACAAAGCCCGAGCGGAGCTGCAAGCTGTCCGCGGGCTCGCTGCACGATGGTCCGCTCGAGCTCACGATCGAAGGCAGTGCTGGCCGAAGGGCTCGTGCCGGCCGCGCCTCCAGGCCTGGCCCAGGCCGCCGGAGCATCGCGGAACGCCGGCCCGCGTGGGTCGCGCCTCCAGGCGCTGGCGCGGGCCGACAGGCTGCGAGAAGGATCGTCTGCAGGGTTCAACTCTGATGCAATCCATCGGACCACGAATGAAGTATTTGAGAGAGTAGAAAGACACAATAACTCCAGACATGTTCGATTCAGCAGCGGGGAAGTCGAACGCCCCTTTCCCGTAGCTAAGACCACAGACATATTATCGCACAGAAGCAGATGACGGCGACCGAAGCTGCTGACGTTTCGTAGCTTGTGCCGGGCCCCCATCACCAGGGCCCGCCCCTCCGCCCGCATAATATTCTCCGACGAGGCGAACCGGCCGAACAAAACGGTGGACCAGGTGTCGAAATCCCCGATCTGCTCCCCATCGATGTGGAAGAAGTCGGTAACCCCACGGCGGGCTCTCACTTGGGAACTTCGGGGCTTGGAGGGCCCCTGAGGGGCCAGCCCGAGACTCTGCTCCCGGGCGCAAATGGCATCCTCGACGCAGTATCTCCACCTCTCCGCACGGCTGGCCACGGCTCGAACTGCCTCCGAGTCCCAGGCCCGCTCGCAGACGCCGAAACCCCCGAAGTCGAACTCGGTGGCCCCGGAGGCGTCGGAGGCCATCACGCACGGGTCGAACGGCCTCTTGGTGTCAACAGCGGCAAACGGCAGAAGTGCTGCGGCGATCCGCAGCTCCCGAGTCACACAACTCCAGAGGCGCCACCGCTGCTCCCCGGCCATTTCACAAAAACGGAAAGCGCTGCTGAGGATAGACAAAAGCTCACGTTTCAGCAGGAAAGCCCAGGTTAAATGGCCCAAGACCCGGCGCAGCTGGACCCCGGTGCACCAGCCCTGGCGGCAGAGCTCCAAGAGCCCCATGCGGATTTTCCACAAGCGCCGGGTCGAAAGCGAAATGATTCCCGAGCTGCGTTCGAACGTGAGGCCTGTGAAAGACTGCTGTTCAGGCGCCCCGACCATCCCCTTGCAAATCAGACCACGAGATCCCAGGAGCTCGACGGCGGACGCACACCCGTCCGAGCAACACTTTTCGCTGGTCCCGAGGAAAGCGACCCCGTCGACATAGACGGCAGCGAGAGGCCCTTCCTCGAGGCCGGCGGCTGCCCGTCTATCCTGGACAAGTCTGGAAGCGGGGAGGCCGGAGTCGAGAACAGCTTGTTCTACCATGCACTGACAGAAGTATACAGACCAAGACCACCCCATGGGTAATACGCGGAGGACGGGCGAGAGCTCCCCCGCCCCGCGAAGTTCCCCGGAGCTGCCTGGGCAAAGTGCCTCGAGGTGGCGGCAAGAGACAGGAGGGAGGACAAAATAATCTTCAATCCCTGCAGACAGGCCGATGCGATAGAATGCATTGTCGACGTCTGCCTGGCACAAAGAGAGCTCGCATTGATCTGGCACATACAAAGAATTCCATGCACTAGCCGTGGGCAGCTGAGAATACTCGGGCGAGTTGAAAAACTCGTTACTACCCCTAGTATCGAATATCAGCCTCTGCCTGACGCCGTCACTCTTCCACGCGAAGAACACTCCCAAGGTCGCGTCGAGGCGGCCCCTCAGGTTCACCAAACCGGCGGCCTGGAGGTCTAACACGAACTGGGCGTAGGTACCCTTCGCACTATAGCCGACTGTCGACGTGAGGCCTGAATTTCTGCACTACCTCCCGGCTGACACCGGGCCGCAAAAGATGCTGTCGCCACTCCATCCAGAAACTTAAAGCCGCGCCGCCGAGGCACCGGCCCCCCTCGGCCAGGGCCCCGCCGGTCGGCAGCGAGACGAGGTCTCGCTGGTAAGGAGCCGTCTTCACCGGGTCGCCATGCCCGGGCCTGCTCCCGCACAGCTCACTGCAGGCTGCCGCGGGGCTCACCTCCGGGGCACCGAGTCGCTCCCAACCACGTCGGAGATGCTCGACACCACGGACCTGAGCAAGAGAAAGTTGGTGCGAGACCTGGGCCTCGCCGTGGTTGTACAAAAGGTTGAGGGCGGTCACCGACTCACGCACGCGCTCGTCGACGAGGGTCCGGCGGAGGGCCCGGCTGCGGACGCTGCGGCTGCAGCGGCCAGCGCCAGGCGGCTCGCGCGGGGCCGAGAGGGCGGCCAGGTTGATAGGCAGCAGCTCGCGAACGACCACCATCCCGGCCAAAGAGCCGGCAGGGCACGCCCCGGGGCGGCCCGGCCGGCGGGTGGCGCCGGTAGGCTACTTGCCCCCGCGGCCGCCACCGCGGCCGCCTCCGGCATCGCCCTCCTGCTGGCCGCCGCCGCCTCCGCCGCCGCTGCCACGGCCCGCCTGGAACCGCTTGAGCTCCGCCGCCTGCTGCTGGATCTTCTGCTGCAGCGAGCCCTTGTCGTCGCCGGCACTGCCTGCGCAGCCTCCGCCGCCGCCGCGAGACGAGATGGCCCGCTCCTCGCGAAGCTCGCGCCGCTCCTCGAGCACGCCCGCCTCGCGGTGGAGCTCGGCCGTGATGTAGTCCTGGAGCCCCGGCGCGATCTTCAAATGGCCGCGCGTCTCCAGGGTCCCCATCATGAGGTAGTCGTCCTCGGCTCCGTCGACGCCGTCGGGCCGGTCCATGGCCCTCTCGCGGTAGCGGTGCTCAATGAGCTGCGCCCGCCTCGCGATGTACTCGAAGAAGCCCAGCTCGCCGCCGTCCAGCTGGTCGAAGGACATGCCCAGGCCGAGCACGCGCATGCACAGCTCGTGGTCGGAGACGCCGGGGTCGTCGGACGAGACCCCGGCCTCGTGCCTCCACCTCGTGTGCCGTGCCCGTGGATGTGCGTCCTGGTCCGCCAGGATCGGCAAGCACCAACGAGTGGTGTGCGGGCCAAGCACTGGCCGGACGGGCCAGCTCGCCTCGCTGAGGAGGTTCACGGCATCCTTGGTCGGACGGCACCGCTCCCCCTCAAACACCACCTTGATGTTGAACGACCGGGCGTCTAAGTCCCCGTCGCCTCCGAGCTCGTCACGCTTCACCCCTCTCACGACATGCGCCTCCGAGCCCATCGGTACGACACCGAACCCGCCTGCGACAGCATATCCGTCGGTCGCGCCACCGAAAAGCTCCATGTGCGCGGTGTCCGAGCCCGTCGTGGCGAGGATCTCCCCACAGTGCCCGTCGGGCGGCGTCGGCAGGGCTCCCTCTGAGACCTCCATGTCA
The DNA here is from genome assembly GCA_963575745.1 of Prorocentrum cordatum. Taxonomy (NCBI): domain Eukaryota; class Dinophyceae; order Prorocentrales; family Prorocentraceae; genus Prorocentrum; species Prorocentrum cordatum. The sequence continues at coordinate 54,979 of CAUYUJ010004670.1, forward strand.
GTCGGAACCTTCGCTACTCCATCCCCTGACGGCGTTCCCGATGCTGGTCGCAATTGCTTCCCACGGAGCCGCCGGCTCGGGTGACCGCTGGAGAGAGCCTCGGGGCGGCAAAACCGCAAGGCTGCTACGTAGTCGAGCGCCATCGCCTTCCGGTCGGCGCCGCACACCGAGTGTCTCCTCCGCGACTTCTGACCTTCGGAGGTGGAGTCGCTGGGCTGGCCCATCTTGTCGAGCACCACCACCCCAGCCAGAGCCCCGACCGCTAGGAGGTGCAGCAAAATGTCCCCGTCTGGAGTGAGGCAACAGAACCACTTCGTCGCCAGAGCTGGAGGTGCTGGGTCGCCGACGACGTCAGTGTACTCCCCGGCCGAGCACTCGCAGATGATGATACTCCCTTGCCAGTCCCGTCCGGCCTGCCACGGGACGCCGACATGTAGACCAGCCTCCATAGCCCACAATGCAGCAGCAGCACCCCGCAGCAGCTCCAATCAAGAAGCAGAGGGCGCAGACCCCTGCGAGGAAGCCCCGCAAGCTGCCCGTGAGCTCCGAGAGGAGGAGGCACCCACCTGCGTCCTCGTGCCCTGGTATCAACACCTGGACTGCCTGCGGCAACTGACTGAGGGTGAATGGCAAAACTTTGGCTCGAAGGAAAGAGATGACTCCCATGCGCCGCCCTCTGAATTAGACTTGAGCCGCAACACCAGCGGCCGACAAGCACGCGCGCCCAGCAATGTACTTCGAAGAAACTCGCTCGGAGGAGGAGGAGGAGGAGGAGGAGGAGGAGAGAGGAGGAGCAAGGAGGAGGAGAGAGAAGGGGCAAGGAGGAGGAGGAGGAGGAGGAGGAACAAGGAGGCGGAGGAGGAGGAGGAGGAGGAGCAAGGAGGCGGAGGAGGAGGCGGAGGAGGAGGAGGGAGAAGGAAGGAAGACGAAGCCATGGCCAAGTTCTGACCGTGCCTGCCTGCCCGTGGGGGCCGCCACGGGCCCGACCGCGCGCCGCCCGGCCGGCGCTCCTCCGCCCCCCGCCGCCCGCCCGCCCAGCGAGAGAGAACGAGAGAGAGCTGCGGCGGGGAGGGGCCAGCTGCAGGGCGTCCAGCAGGCGCTGCTGCGCCTGCCAGCGGGGGGCGCCGCTGCGCGCCGCTGCCTTCGCCCTCCTCTCGCTCCGCCGCTGGGGGGAGGAGGCGACGGCTCGCGAGCGACCCCCGTTCCCAGATCCGCGCCCCCGCGGTCCGAAGTCCGGGGCGCGATCCCGCGGATACGCGGTCGCACGGATACGTTCCGCGCCGGGCATGCGCCAAATAACGTCCCGTCTCCGCGGGGTCGCGGCCGTGGATACGGATATGTTGTTCGTTCACGAACGGAGCAGCGGGCGGGCGCGGGGGCGGGGGCGGAGGCAAACCGGGCGGAAGATTACAGCCATCGTGCTATCACAGGGAGCGCGCAGTAATGCACAATGGGGCGTTTTGGCCCCAGCAATCCTCGCAACGACTTGGTTCACCGACGCAGACCTGGAACGGCCCGAAAACCAGCGCCCCTCCAGAGCCCAACGTGGTCCTTATTCCAGCATCTCGATTGCATCAGCGATGAGGGGATGTGCGAGGAAGGAGTGCCCAGGCTGCAATGTTTGGCCTGGATGGCGGGGGCGTCCATCCCTCAGAATAACAGGAGGATGAAGAGGCGAAGCAGGAGGACCAAGAACATGAGGAGGAGGGAGGGGATGATGAGGCCTCCTCCGCAACCTCATCCCGCTCCTCTCTTCGTACGGCGGCGTCCACGATAGGGACCTTTCAGCCCGAGGCCGCCATGGGCGGCCGCGTCAACGGCATGGAAGCGTCCGCCCGAGGCCGACATGGCCACAATAGTGTGCCAATGTTCACTCTCTCTTATGAGATTATTTTTACGCCCTCTCTTGGTAACGACAACTCGTCATTCCCCTCCTCCTCTTTCTCCTGCTCCTCCTTCTCCTCCTCCTCCTCCTCCTCCTCCCTTTTCTCCTCCTCCTCCTCCTCCTCCTCCTCCTCCTCCTCCTCCTCCTCCTCCCCCTCCCGTTCCCACACCTCCGTTCCTGCCATATCCGCATGCTCGTCCTCTTGCTCCTCCTCCCCTCCTCCTCTGCTTCCTGCTCCTCATTCCTGGGCACATTCGACACCAGGCCACGACAATGCATGAGCAACCGAACTGCGAAAACCGCTGAACGGTATTTGAACAGTCCTCCTTTGTCCTGTTCATCGCCCTCCTCCTCCTCCTCCTCCTCCTCCTCCTTCTCCTCCTCCTCCTCCTCCTCCTCCTCCTCCTCCTCCTCCTCCTCCTCCTCCTCCTCCTCCCCCTCCGTCTCCTTTACCCTCCTCTCGCGGAGTCGGTCCTCGAACAGGGTGGTCGATGCCAACACCGTCGGGGAAGGGGGCTTTTGCAGGAGTGACCGCAGCGGCAGCAGCAGCCCCTGAAGTAGAGTGGCGGGCCGAGGGAGGATACGGCCACGAACCTTTGCTCAGCGCGCGCAGCGGCGGCGCCCTGGCGTTCGACCCGGAACGCCCGCGCTGGGGTTGCCACCGCTTCGGCGCGACGCGACGACTTCGGCAGCAAGAGCGAGAGGGCAGGGAGGCCGTGCACGAGCGGAACGCCCGCGCGATCGGCCTGCGTGCCCGATCCGGCCACGCGCAGGCAAGAGTGGCCTCGAGGCAGGAGCGACCTCCTGGTGTGCCGCCTGCCGATGCCGGTCTGCGATGCCAGGCTGGCGGCCTGCGGTTGGGAACTCGTGAGTCGCGTGTCGCGGCGGCGGCCCTGGCGACACGCTGTGCCCTGCACGCTGCGGCACGGGGGGATGGGAAGCACTCGGAGCGTGGACGCTTGGGGACTGCGGACAGCATGTCGCTCCGCTCCGTGGGGCGGGAGGCCGGGGAAGGCGCGGAACGTGGGCGCTCTCGGGGCAGGGCGTGGTTGGCGTGTCGCGCCGAAGCGTGATGGGCCAGAACCGGTGGCGCGACACGCCAGACGATCGTTCCCGACCGTAGGAAAGGAGGAGGATGCGGACAATGGTGGACGATGACGGGAAGGAGAGGGGTGGAGACAGGAGCGAGGGGAAATGGGAGAGGAAAAACGCCAAACTGTATGCGCTCCCGTTGCAGGAGAGGTGAGAGAGCCTGAAGTCCGAGCAAGCCGGAGCGGATGGTGTAGCCCGGGGCCAAGAGCGGCAGGGGGGGAGGCGAGAGAGAGACGCTGCTTACGTAATTAGTGCGGCGTGGACAGCCAAGCGGACCCACCCAGCTGCGACGCGACTTCCACCACCAGTAAGACGACCACTCACACGGCCACCGCCACGACCACTGCGACCACCACGACGACCACCACTACCACCGCGACCACGGCGCCCACCACGAGCACAACCGCGGCGACCACCACCACCACGACTAGAATCTTCGACGCGACCACCACCACGACCACTGCGACCACCACGACGACCACTGCCACGACCACCGCGACCTCGGCGACCACCTCGAGGGCCACCACGGCCTCCGCCAACCCCATCCCCCTCGGCCCTCCCTGTTCCATGCCGAGCCGCCCCTGCCGCAGCGCGCGCCTCGCGTTAGGTCGGGCATGTCCTCCTACAGGCGGTTTGGGACGAAAAACTAAAAATAGTCAAAGCATGTGCAAAACTAGCAAAACATATGTGGAACATCATCCCCGTACTATTTGTGGGCTATGTTTGCACATTCCTCCTGTAGAAGGACAACACCCGACTCGCGCCTCGCGCCTCGCCCCCTCTTGCTTGTCCTCCTCGTCTCTCCTCTCTCCCTCCTCCCTGCGGCATTTTGGGGAGGAGGGCCCTGTCGGCGGTGCTCTGGTGGACTGTCGCCGTCCGCGCGGGCACCGAGGAATGTGCTCCGGATGCTGCGGCGCGTGGTGGACGGGCGGCCGATACGCCCGACCACGGCGGCCACTGATCCCGAAGCTGGACTGGCGCCAGGGTCGCGGATCCAAGAGAGAGGGAGGGAGAGAGAGAGAGAGAGGAAAAGAGGGAGAGAGAGAGAGAGGGAGAGAGAGGAGAAAGAGAGAGAGAGAGAGAACAGAAAAAATAAACAAGACAATGAGAGCGAGGGAGAAGAAGAGATAGCGCACCTGTTCGAACATACTCTGCCCAGGCCCGCGGGGTGCAAGCCCCCGCCAGGTCCAACCTCGAAAGGCGGGAGGTACCGCTGGTGAGAAGCAGGTGTGGGGAGACTACCCTCCCCCCCCTGGCGCGGTCTGTGGGGACCCCGACTGGACAGCAAAAGCGGGACGTGGTTTTCTGGCGAGGCTTGTGCTCGGAGGAGCCTGCCTAGCAGCGGGGCGGATTGTTCCTGGATTTGCCGAAGGGATTGGGCTGAGTCATGTGCCAGCTGCTGGAGCGCTTTGATGCTAGCGACCACCCTCTGGCTAACGCCTGGCCGCCGAGAGGTGCTGCGCAATGGATCGATGGCCTTCCACTCTCCGGGTCCCCGTCCCACTCGAACCTGTTCCGCTGTCGGCCACTGGCCGTTCACTGCTCCCCGTACCCTGGTGGGATGGGGGGGACTGGTGGAGAGGGCGGCTAGCAGTGGCAGCCTGACCCTGCTGACCGTGGGCGACTTGCACCTGATCGCTGGGAAGTCTTGGATGGCACGTGGTGATCGTCATGATCGCTGTGCCCGTCTCTGCTGTGACTTCGGGAAAGGGGAGCATCGTTTCCTTCCATATTCGTTCAGGGAGGCGCCTGGCCTTGGGTCGGTCATGTCCCCCGACGGGAGGCTTTTGGACGAAGAACAACACATCCAACAATACTATCAAAATCGTCACGGTAAAAAACCGTTCCCGAGCTTTTTGTTTTCCAAGCATTTTGTTTTCCAGACAATGCGAAAACAGCTATGTTTGTATATTCCTCCTGTAGAGGGACGTGTCCGACTTGAGCCTGGCCGGAGCGGGTCCTGCTCCTCGCCGTCGAAGGTCTCGAGCAGGCGCGCCCATGGACCGTCGAGGACGTCGAAGCCGTCGGGCCGGGGTGGACCGTCGAGAGAGGGGCGGGGCCGCCCTGTGAGTCTGGCAGCTCGTGCCAGCACTGGCCAATGGTGAAAGCGACAAGGAGAGAGAGAGAGAGAGAGAGAGAGAGAGAGAGAGAGAGAAACAGAAAGAGAGAGAGAGAGAGAGAGCGAGAGCGAGAGAGCGAGAGAGAGAGAGAGAGAGAGGGACATAGTCAAAGAGACAGAGAGAAAGGGGGTGAGACAATGCCCCGCTGACGCCCTTGAAGTGGTTGCCGAGTGATGTAGAACGTGCGGCGGGCGCGTACGTACGTAATCCGCTCCCTGGCCCATCCTCCTCCTCCACGTGTTCCCCATCCTCCTCTTCCTTCTCCTCCTCCTGCTCGTCCTTCTCCTCCATTGACTGCTCCTCGTCCCTCCCTCCTCCCCCTTCTCCTGCCCATCCTCCTCCTGCACCTCATCCCGACGCGCACTCTACGACTAATTAATAGGAGGGTGTGCAGAAGGACGCTTCCGTCCCTCTTCGTCCTCCTCCATCTCCTCCTTCCACCGAGGACCTCCGAAGGAGAGACCTCCAGAAAGGTGGGCGCCGGGAGGCCAGGCGGGAGTCTCCGGCCTCCAGGGTTCTCATGAGCGCGTCCTGGACGTTTGCGCCCTGCGCAGCGATCGCCAGTCCTCGGGTTCGATGGGAGGGCCAGAGAAGGAGAAGGAGACGAAGGGGGGGGACGAGGAGGAGGAGGAGGAAGAAGAAGAAGAGGAGGAGAAGCAAGGGGGAGGAGGAGGAAGAGGAGGAGGGAGGGGAGGACCGTGGGGAAGGGAGCGCAGGCCCCCGCCGACAGCCAGGCAGCAAGAGCGGGCGCGCTGGTGGCGAGCTCCAGGAAAGCGGGCACCACGCCGCAGGACGGTGGCGGGGCGGGCGGCCGGAGGTCCGTTCCCACACGGTGAAAGGGGCGGCGACGAGGAGGAGACCAGCGTAGGAGGGGAGTCCGTCCATCCCTACCTCTCGCGAGAGAGGGCGAGCTCGGCCGCGCCTGGCCTCGGTGGCGCCGATGGCGCCCATGATGAAGTGGCCCAGGGGCAGCGAGCCGTATTTATATCAAGCAAAGCGGCGACGAGGAGGAGGAGGAGAGGGGAAGATGGACCGGTACAAACCCAAAGCATCAACGATGTTGCAACAAGCCCCACCCCCCGGATCCCTCTTCATAGGCCCGTGTGAAAAATGTGTTCTAGAATCCTGAGTTTTGAAAAACACGATTCCCACGATTTCAAGGCAGCGAGTTTACGTGACTGTTGCACCCTGACAGTCCTAGATCGTGCCAGAAAACAATTCCTGGGACTTCAACGCCGCGAATCCACGTGACTGTTGCGTGACCATTCCAAGGACTTCAGTCGTACGAATAGTTGGATCGGTAGTTAACGTGCAGAAAGAATGCGCGCGGCGCCTAAACGAGAGCCGCATTTTGAAACAGATCTTCTCTCATTGTTTGAAACTGCTGCAAGCTTTTAAAACGAATGTGCGCGGAGCTTAAGCGAGAGCCATGTTTTGAAAAGGGGCCACCCTCCATCTTTGAAACCTGCTGCAACATTTGAGCGAACGCGCGCGACGCAAAGGCGAGAGCCGCATTTTGACAACCCGTCGCCCTTTATCCTTGAAACTGTTGCAAACAACGAGCGCGCGCGACGCTAAGGCGAGAGCCGCATTTTGAAAACGGCCCGCCCTCCACCCTTGAAAACTGTTGGAATCTTCGCGCTTCAGGATCATAAGCGGTGTTGGGGTGTCACGCGAAACGCCCATTCCGACCTACCGACGTCTGGGGGTGCGACAGGGAGGAGTTATGTATAAGGAAAATGCATGGAGAGGAGGGATGGCAGGTCGCCGAGCGCTGGACACAACGGCTAGCTCAAAGCCTGGACTTGCTGTGGTGGACACGGGGCGCTTAAACATTGCGTGAGTCCTCGCGGCAGCAGCCGCAGTGGTGATCAGACGCGCAACTGTAAGCACCCTAGCAGTCGTGGGCCAGCGCGCGGTCTCACCACCGGGAGTGTCCGCTGACTGGTCAACCACTAGCTTGCATGATTTTTGATGCGGGCGGGCGCTCAGCTTGAACAGGTCCATCTTCCCGACCACTGAGATACAACGCCACGTGCTATCAGATGGCTCCAGCGATTGTGCCAGGTGAACTCGTCAGCACCCACTCGCACTTTCGCTCGCACATGCTCCGGGTTTACGGTGTCGCTCGCGCCTGCGAACTCTGATTGTCCTCGATTCTCAAGAATAGCTAATCCTGGTAACCCCCAAGCGACCATCATTGCTTTTCTCAAGAACATGTTTTTCTACTCCCCCCCCTGAACGTCTGTTACGGGGGGGTGTCGGGCCCCCAGGGGTAACTGTAACGTGGTCTGGCCCCAGGGGGGGGGCCAGACGCCGGACGACGACGACGGCCTCCTCTGAAAATCTCCAGAGGTCTCCGGAGGCCTCAGGAGGTCTCAGGAGGCCTCTGGAGGCGTCTGGAGGCCCTCCGAGACACTAGGAGGTCACGACGACGACGTTGATGATGACGACGACGACGACGACGAGAACGAAGACGACGACGACACCGAAGGAAAGGACGAGGACGAGGACGAGGGCGACAACGACGAGGACGACGACAACGGCCTCCAGAGGTCTCTGGAGGCCTCAGGAGATATCCAAGGAGGCCTCTGTAGGCGTGTGGGGACCCTCCGAGGTCCTCGGAGATGACGACGACGACGAGGACGACGACGACGACGACCACGAAGACGAGGACGATGACGTCCAGGACGAGAACGAGGACGAGAACGACGACGACGACGACCACGACGACGGCCGCCTCTGAAGGTCTGCAAAAAAAGCTCTGGATGCCTCAGGAGGTCTCTGGAGGCCTCTGCAGGCGTCTGGAGACCCTCCGATGCTTGTCAACACCACACCATGCCTGTGAGCACGACGCTATACCAGGGTGGGGTCGGCTCCCCCACCTACGCTCGTTGCTGTTACGGGGGAGGACCCGCCCCGTGACGGACGTGACGGGCTCAATGAATACAAGAATCATCTCCAACTCAAGCGCGCTCCTGGGCTCTCGCCACCTGTTCTGTGTCAAGGACACTCTTGAAGCACAACCTGCGTTTTTGGCCTCCGACCAACAGCAATAGCAGCAGCTCCCGCCTTTCACCTCCTAGCACTGACAAAGTATTACTGAATCGCACTTTCCATCGAGACATCCTTGCGGTTTACGCAAGACTCACACTCTAGCCCTGGACTTCCTGAGAATTTACAAGCGCCCGCGCGCTCGACACTCAAGATTCGCAGTCTCGCCCAAGACGTCGTCGCAATTTCCTGAGCATACCCGCTCTCGACCTTCACAAAAATTGCACTCTCAAAAAATCATTGCTTGCAAATTATTCAGGACTCGAGCAATCGTCCGAGTCTTCCTCAAACATCACGTTTTAATGTCCCACCCGCCCGACCCGCAAGTTCAGATCCGCCCATCCGAACCGCCCGCGAAGGTCCACCCGCCCGACCCTTTCGCTAGGGTCCGCCCCTTGGCTTGATTGGCAGCCCGCCCGCTTCCCCACAACGTCCTCAATTCGATTGTCATGACCGCCCGCCCGACCCGCCCTTTGGTCCGTCCGCCGGACCCGCCCGTTAGGGCCCCCCCGCTCGTCTGGTCCACCCGCCCGACTTGCCAGTTAGAACCCACCGGACCGATTGCTTGGAAACCCGCCCACCGGGTTCAACGTCCCGGCAGCCCGATCCGCCCATCAGGGCCCGCACGCCCCACCCACTTGTATTACCCTGTCGAGGGTTACCCTGAGCTGGCGTAAGACAACACCATACGTTCATCGACGAAGAGGGCGAGAGCCGAGGGCTTAGGGCACACATGTTGACTGACACGCGGGCAGCGCGAAGCGAGCAAAACAAAACATCTTGTTGCTACCATTATCATTCTGCCACGCAAGAGACAGCAGGTATTGAGGGACACGGGTTCTCTCTCATTATGTAGAATATGTGCAAGAGAAACTAAAGAATTTCTCCACCTGCAAACAAATCAACATACACATGTGTTTGTGTTTATGCCAGGCCGTGCCATGCAGGTCCCAAGCTCAGCGTTTCCTCCCCAGGTTGTCCGCTGTTGCGCCTCTGATCGCTCCTCGTCATGTGGGATGGTTGGAGGGAACTGATGAGGTAATGGTGGAGAAGGAGAGAGAGAGAGAGAGAACATACAACAAACACAAATACATAGAGAAAGAGATAGAGACAGAGGGATAAATATTGAGAGGTCTCAACGAAAGAAAAAAACAAGAGAGAGAGAGAGAGAAAGAAAAATATATTAAGATAAGCATATAGAACTATCAAAACAAGAAAGGACGAGGGGAGGCCAGGGTGAAGAAGGGGAGACAAGAGAGAGAGAGAGAGAGAGAAACAACAAAAAAAAAAAACAAACGACAAAGAGAGATAGAGAGAGAGAGAGAGAAAAATATATAGATATAGAGAGATTGATATAAATATACAACAACAAAATAAAGAAAGAGAAAAATAGAGAGAGATAGAGGAGCAGGTCGTGTGCTGCCTTTCCCGGCGCTGCTGCCCCGAGCCGCAGCCGTCCCCCACGCTCGGTGCCAGCCATTCAGCAAACGGCAAGCGTGGGGGGCGGGGAGCGGGGAGGCTCCTGCACGACGCCCCCTTCCACGGCAGCGGAAAGCGGGCGAGGGGGCGACTACCTACCAGACCACCCCAACCCAACCCGAAGACCCGAATGTGACCCGCATTTCGGGTTGGGGGGGGTACGGGTTCCGTGTGTTTTTTTTTCAATGTTCCCCGACCCCCCCCCACTGGAAATGAATGGTCCCCGACGCCCCCCCCACTGGAATGGAGCCCTTGAATCCATCCATCCCCCCCCCACTGGGGTGGGGTGGATGGATTCAAGGGCTCCCAACTTCGCGCTTCGCGCTGCGCGAAGCGCGAAGTGCGAATGGCTTCGCGCTCTCGCGCCGCCTCCCAGGGGAGGAGAGGAGGACGAGGAAGAATCGGAGCCGAACCGCGAAGCGCGAAGAACTTCGCGCCCTCGAGGGCGCCCCTGTGGATCGGATGTGGCAAGGTGCGGGTCTGCGAGGAGGGCGCTTCGGAAACGGACGACACGAAGGAGGCGGGAGCAAGAGAACGGAGGGGGAACGAGCAGGATCGAGCAGGAGGTCAAGACATGCCGTGCCTCGATGTTTCCATACGGGGCCCCCCGGAAGTCCGACCCTCCCCCCAGGGCCAGCATTGTCATCTCGCGCCGTGTTCTGACGGTCACAGGGGCCCGCCGAGGGCAACCCGGGGGCCGAGCACAGCCAGCAGCCTCCCGCGGTGAACGTGCCGCGGCGCGGGCACGTCTGGGAGAGGGCATCCCCCCCCGCCCAGGAGAATAAACCACTGCATGAACAAGCACTGTCGAAGGAGGAGGAGGAGGAGGAGGAGGAGGAGGAGGAGGATCGGCGCCAGACCCCCTAGCTGGTCCGCGGAGCGCGCCAGAGGCGGCGCCGCAGACGCCGCCAGCGGAGGCCCAGCGGCGATCCAAGGAAGCCGCGCGGAGCTCCGACGGTTCATGCGTATGCGGTTGTCGCCTTCGGCTCCCACCCCCCCGTCATACCCTCCCTGCTCCTCCCCTCCCTCCCTCGCCCTCCACATCCCTCCTGCCTGCTCCTGTCTGCTCGTGACTCCTCCTCCTCCTCCTCCTGCCTCCTCCTCCTCCTCCTCCTCTTCCTCCTCCTCTCCCTTCTCCTCTTCCTCCGTCCTTCTCCTCCTCCTCCTCCTCCTCCTCCTCCTCCTCCTACTCCTCCCTTCTCATCCTCCTCCTCCTTTTCATCCTCAGCCTCCTCCTCCTTCTCCTCCCTCCTCCTCCTCCTTTTCCTCCTCAACCTCCTCCTCCTCCTCCTCCTTTTCCTCCTCAACATCATCATCATCATCATCATCATCATCATCAGCAGCAGCAGCAGCAGCAGCAGCATCATCATCATCAGCATCATCATCATCATCATCATCATCCTCATCAGCATCATCATCATCATCAGCATCATCATCATCAACATCATCATCATCAGCATCATCAGCATCATAATCATCGTCATCATCATCATCATCATCACCATCATCATCAGCATGTGTTTGCCAGTTGTTTCCGTGTTGTTTGTGTCTTGCCGCGCGACGTTGGTCTATGGCTTCTGTCTGTCTGTCATCACCATCATCATCAGCATCAGCATCAGCATCAGCATCATCAGCATCGTCATCATCATCAGCATCATTAGCATCACCATCATCATCATCATCAGCATCATCATCGCCATCATCATCATCATCATCAGCATCATCATCAGCATCATCATCATCATCATCATCATCATCATCATCATCATCATCATCATCATCATCATCATCATCATCCGCCTCCCTCCTCTGACGCTTCCCTTTTCCGATTGCGCATCAAGGGTTGGGGTCGTTGGCGTAGCTCCAGGTCAGCTATATCACGCGTCCGCGGATAGAGACAAGTCAGCGCGATGGGAAGGGATGAGAGGGTTGGGTAAGATGTCAGATATGGCGCGAGCGCTCCTCTCTCCCCCTCGACACCCCTCCCTGCCACGGGCACCGCAACAGGACATCGGTTGCGGATACCTGCTGCTGCAGCATCGCCCTCCATGCCATCTTTCTGTTCTCTCCGCGTCGTCCTCGTGTCGTGTCGCAGTACACTGGGCTGCTTCGCTCGAATACTTGGAACACCCAGCCTTGGCGCCCGTGCAATGTAAGCCAGCTTTCTGCCAGCCGAGGTCCCGCCTTGCGCTGATGGGCCTCGTGCTCCATCGGCCTCGCAATCCCGCAGAATCTTGGCGGCGCGCACACGGGGGAAGGGGGAAGGGGGAGGGGGGGAAGGCTGCTTAGAAGGAGGCTGCCTCTTAGAGAAGGCGCCGGCCTCACGTCTGTAGAGAAGGCCCGCGTCTCCCCAGAAGCAGGGGTGCTTCTGAGAAGCCGTCCGCCCTCCCCCCCATTACCCCCCTCTGCGCGTGGCCGACAACCCCTCCCTGCAGTTATGAATACATCGCTGTTTTTTTCTAATACTAAATCCCTGCATTTTTAGTACATGATCTGCACGCGGAGCATGTATTAAAAACGGCACTGTGCCCCCCTCTGCGCGTGGCCGAGAAGCCCTCTCCCTGCGCCATCCGCCCCGAGGATCCCCCCAGGCGGGCAGCTCCCGAGGAGCCCGTCTCCGAGGACACCAGCGACGAGCCCGACGTCTCCGAGGGCGTGGCGCGCGGGCTGCGCCTCGCCGCGGAGGGGCCGCCGCCGCCCGCCGACGCCGAGGCCACGCCCCGCGGGGCGAAGCAGACAGGCTGGCGACCCAGGTACGGCACGGCCAGGGAGCCCGTCCTGCACAGGGGCAGGGCTCGTCTCGATTCCTCCGATTCGAGTCGACTCGACATCGATGGCTTCCGATTCGGGTTCGGCTTGGGGTTCCGATTTGGGCTCCGACCCCTTACAGGCGGAGGCATACTGGCCTGCCGATTTCCGCCGATTCGACTTTTCCCGAATCGGCTGCCGATTTCCGCCGATCCGACTCATCCGATCGCCGATCCGACTTATCGATTCGATTCTGGGCTCTCCTGACAGGGGGGGGGGGTATGGGTATGGGGGCGCGCACAAGAGGGCAGGGGGAGGGCTAGAAGGCTTCTCAGAAGGAGGCTGCTTCTCAGGAGGCGCTGGCCTTACAGCTACAGAGAGAGCCCGCGCTTTCTAAGAAGCAGGCTCCTTCGAAAAAGCCTTACCCCCTCCCACTACCCCCCTCTGCGCGTGGCCGGCCAAACGCACGCGTGATGCTGAATAGCGATGGGTGCGTGTGTGTGTGTGTGCGTGTGTGGAAGAAAATACTGAACGCGGAATCGTATTTGTATGTCCGCTTCTTTTGTGGGGCGAGTCGCTCCCCGAGCTGCTCGGCTGGACGTTGCGTTGCGCTGCCTGCCTTCGGGGATGGGGCACAGGGGCTCCTGCAGGCTCGAGGGGCCGACAAAGCCATCTCGAGGGCTGCGGGGCCGCTGGAGGGCCCCGCGGTGGCCCTCCAGAGGCTCACGAGGGGCTCCTTGACGGTCTCTGGGCGGGCCCCTGAGAGGCTTCAGGTCCTCAGTGGGGAGCTCGAGGGTCTCTGGGAGGGCTCCTCGAAACTGTTACGGATATCTGGAAGACTCTCACTGGCGGTCTGGGGACAGGCCAGCAAGGGCCCTATATAAGGCCCAAGATATGCGTTTTGTGAGATCCCTGCCGGCAAATATGTTTGCCTTCAGGGACATATCTTGCACAAGAAATGTTCTTGAAATACTTGCCATGAGAACTCCGCAACTGCTTGCCCTCAATATTTTGTGTAAGAGCATGCCGTCAAGGGTCTCTGGCACCAGGTGACGGGAAGAGAACCGCAAGCAGGGCCTGCCTCCGGGGAAGGAAAGCACGTGGGCCTCCGGAGAGGTGCTGCATGACCCCAGCCTGATCTCCGAGAACGAGCACGATCGAGGGTCGAGCAGCGGCCGACGACGCCAAGTCGGAACACAGCCTTCGTGCTCGTGGTAAACAGATGTAAACATGTTCGCTCAGGCAGGCTCGGGCAAATGCCAGGCATCCCACGGGACGCGTGGACAGGCAACGGTGCACTTAGGCGGCCCGTTGGAAACGTGCTTGTTCAGAGAGCAAGAGAGAGAGGAGGGTTGCAGGGACGAGGCACCAGAAAACAACATATATGGGGGCAACAACTACCACTACATCTGAAGTGACGACGGCGACGAACTAGGAGGGACGACGACGAGACGCCGACGACGGACGACGACGACGAGGGAGAAGGAAGGACGACCACGGCGACAACGACGACGGAAACGACCACGACGCCAAAGAGGACGACGACGACGAACACGAGGAAAGACAGAGGACGACGCAGGCGACGACGACGACGACGACGCGGGAGGAGGGAGGACGGCGACGACGACGACGACGACGACGCAAGAGCGCGCGCGCACGTTTTTGTTCAAAATCAGTGTTGCGTAACCTTGTGTTTTTGTAAGCTTTTCTTGGACACGCGATTTTGAAATCCTTCCGGAAACTGTAGGTTTTGAAGGGTTTCGGCGTACACGCGCGCGACGACGCGCGCGTCTGCTCTCCGTCCCATTTTTTGCAGAGGATTCTCGCGACGGCACACGCGCAAGGGCGTTTCGGCAAGGGCGCTCGCGCATTTTAAGAAAATATTGAAAAACCTATGGTTTTCTTAAGATTTCGCAAGAGCTCGCGCGGAAGTTTTTTCGCAAATCAGTGTTGCGAAACCATGTGTTTGAATTTGTTTTGGAAACTCGATTGCGAAATCCTTCCGGCACCGCACGTTTTTGGAAGATTTCGGCATGCGCGCGCGACGGCGCGCGCGTGTGCACTTCGTCCCATTTGTTGCAAGGGATTCGTGAAAAAAGTGTTCTGTTAGAACAAAAAATGTCACCGCATTGTGTTGTTTTTATAAAGAAAAGGGAACCTCTGGGGGTGGGATACCGGCTGGCCTGGGACATTGCGATTTCATATTTAAAATGGACATGTGGTCAGAATCACGTGTGATTTACATACCCGAAAGGGGTACCGATAACGCCAGGAGGGGGGAGGGGGGTAAAGTGTACCCTTTAGTAAAAAAAAGGAGAATATACGTGGCGCAGTATATATATATATATATATATTGTGCACCCAACGTAGTGCAATAAGTATTCAACAACCCGCGTGGTGCAACCTATGCTGCTCAGTCTGCGTTACACAACTTGTGTGGAACTGGTGCAATCTACGTGGCGCACTTCACCCTGCCGAAATTGAGGTTGTCAGCGCAATTACTCGCGCAATCATCCCACCCATCCGCACGCAACTCGGTTTGCAAACCCATGCAACTAGTCTGGCGTGACCGACGCCGCCGTGGTGGCGCTGACCGCTGGGGACTTGCCAGCGCGTCTCGCAGGCCGCGCTGACGCGCAGGCATTTCAATGAAAGTGGGTGATTCGGGTGGGCGCGGCATCATGGCGACGTCGATAACGGCAGACACGATGATGACATTAGCGATGCTGGCGGCGACGACGACGGTGACGACGGCAAGGCCAATGACGGCGCCGATGCTGACCACGTCGATGGCGGCGATGGTGTCCACACGTCGGTGACGGAGGTCGTTGGAGGATTTCGACATGCGCCCGAAGCCGACGGGCGCGAGTGGCCCGCATTGCATGATTTGGAAAGGATCGCGACCCCCCCGCAACGCGCAGGGGCTCCCGAACAATTTCGACACGCCCGCGCGACAGGCCATTGCATTCGCATTCAATGAGAACGTTGAGCACCTGTGGTCTTTTCAATACCGTGCAAGGGCGAGCGCGCAGACTTGTTTGAAACATCATGGTGTAAAAACATATGGCTTACAGCATTGATTCGAGGCGCTCGATGTTGCACTCCTCGCGGGCTCATATGTCTGCGTTTGGAAAATTCCAGCACGCGCGCGCGACGACGCGCGCGCGTGGACTTCGCCCCGCCCCCGCAAGGGATTCATGGACATCGAAAATTGTTGATAAACGAGTGCGCGCGCATCATGCTAGTTGTCACTAGTGAAGGGGGCGGGCGGGGGGGGGGGTCGGGCGGATTGCCGGCCTGGCGGGGGTGGCACGAGTTTGTATGTAGAATGAACGATGGGCAGAATTATCTGCATGCAACTGCTAACCCCCAGCGGTGCCTGGTAAGCCCTGGGGGAAAAGGCTGGTAGATCCTCATTCCTTGTTAAAAGAAGGGGCTCTGCGTCGTGCACTCAACGTAGTGCAAGTCACCAATGGTCGCAGTGATATGTTTACTCCACTGCTCGCGCAATCATCTCACCCACCCACCCGCAACTTGGCTTGCGAAACCCATGCGGCGGCCCGTCTGGCCACGCCCGCCGATAACAATGACCATGTTCCCGCGTCGATGACGAAGGCTTTGGAAGGAGTTCAATATGCGCGCGTGGCCGACGCGCGCGAGTTGCCCGCGCGGCATTATGCGTCGCGGACCGCGCCCCCCTCGTCGAAGGGGCGCGCAAGGGCGCCCGAATGGGTTCGACATGCGGCGCCGGAGACCTGTTTGACACACTTTGATGATCATGTTGGAAAACCGATGGCATTCTTATGACTTCGCAAGGGCGCGCGCAGGCTGTTCTTGAACATGATTTTGCCCAACCACGATGTGTCTATATGTTTTCGGGGCGCTCGTTTTTGAAATCCCCGCGACAACTTAAGGTTTTGAGAGATTACGGCGCGCGGGAGCGACGACGCGCGCGCGTGCACTTTGCCCAGTTTTGTGCAAATGGTTCTCGCGACAGCGCGCGCGCAAGGTCGCTCGAACGATCTCGACATTCGCGCGCGCGAGAAGCAGTTTAGAAGCACGTTGTGAACATGCTGAAACAATCAATGGCTTCATAAGACTCTGCGAGCGCGCGAGCGCCAGCTTCTTTGAAAAAAGCCGCGCAGCACAACCAAATGTGCGTTCTATGTATCCGTGGCCCTCGATTTTGCAATCCTTGCGAAATCTCGTGTTTAAGCGATTTTGTCATGCGCGCGCGACGACGCGCACGCTCGCAAGTCGCCACATTTCCCTGCAGGGAACTGACGGTTTTTGATAGACGAGTGCGCGCGCATAACAAGTTGTTGCCAAGGAAGGGGAGGGTGCGTGCGCCGGCCTGTCTGGGGTGGCGCGAATGCCCATTTAGGGCGGGCAACGGGGCAGAGTCATATGCGAAGTGCAAATCCCCAGGGGGGGCGGATAGGCCATAGGCCCAGTGGGGGGGGGGTGACCGTGTCACCCCTGTAACAGAAAGAATTCACCCTGCCGGATTCGAGGTCGCCAACTCCGCTGCTCACTCAATCGCGCCACCCACCCGCCCGCAACCTTGTTTGCACCCTTGCAGCGACGATTGCGACGACTGCTCGGCGCTGGCTGGCACATCGCAGCGGCCGCGCGAGCGCGCGCGTGCTCGCGCGCAGGGCGGCCAGCAAGTCGGGCGCGACCGACGCCCCCGCATTGGCGCTGGCCGCGCGGGCACTCCAGCGAGCGTCGGCGACGCTTGCGGGCGCGGCATCATGGCCACGGTGGCAACGGCAGACACGGTGATGATAGTAGCGATGCCGGTAACGACGGCGACGACGACGACAAGGCCAATGACGGCGCATATGCTGATCACGCTTGTGGCGATGATGCTGACCACGCGTCGGCGATGAAGGTTGCGGAAGGATTTCGATATGCGCCCGCGGCCGACGGGCGCGAGCGGCCCGCGCGGATTATTCGACGGGGATCGCCGCCCCCGGCCTGCGCGCACACTCGCGCGCACGCGCGCGCGCCCCAGCGCGCTTTATGGGCGTTCGAATGATTTCGACACGCGGGCGCGACATTCCCGCGTGGCTGGATTAGATGAAAATTTTGGAAAACAAGTGGTCTTGAGAATGTGCAAGACCGCGCGCGCGCTATATATCCACCAGAGAAAGAAGCTGCCAAAACCAACTTATGCTTTCTGTTTTCTGAAACCGCGATCGCAAAACTCGCTGAAATTTGCAAAAAGGATTGTGGCACGCGCGCGCGACGACGCGCGCGCGTGGACGTCGAGTCTCGCTACAAAAGACGGCAGAAACGTGATCCTTGACAAACGAATGCGTTATTTCAGTTGCCAAGGCTGAATGGGATTCACGGCCAGGCTGGGACGGCACGAACTTCCATTGAAAATGAAGGACGGCCGAAAATCAGAATGCCAGTTTACCTAGGACAACTCGCCCTGCCGAACCTGAAGTTGCCAAATCCGCTGCTCGCGCACCCCCCCCCCCCACCCGCCCACCCGCGACCTGGTTGGCAAAACCCATGCGGCGGCGATTGCGATGATTGCTCGGCGCTGGCTGGCGCATCACTGCGGCTGCACTAGCGAGCGCTTGCTCGCGCGCAGGGCGGCCAGTAGTCTGGAGACCGACGCGGCCGCGGTGGCGCTGCCCGCTGGGGACATTCGCGCGCGTCTCGTAGGCCGCGCTGGCGCGCGGGCACTTCAGTTCGAGTCGGTCAGTCGGGCGGGCGCGCATCGTGGCGACGTCGATAACGGCGCGCGCGCGGAGAACCCGCTGGTCGCATCTGATGAGCATGCAAACATAATATATGTTGCAACAAAACATCGCGAGAGCGCGCGCCAATTCTTTTGGACAGCTCACGCTGCAAAACATGTGTTGCGATTCGGGGCGCTCGACCTTGAACCCCCCGCGCAAGGGCGTTCGAACGGAGGGGCGCCCGTGGGATTCGTGGGATAGCGCTGTTTCTCAAATGTTCCCATGCCCTTCGATTTGACATTCTCACGAAACCGAAGTCGCTCCAATATTTCGCGCGTGAACTTAGACTCGCTTCTGCAAAAGATTATTGTCAACTTGTCATTTCCTAACATGAGATCAAAAACTCACGCGCGCATGCTTTTCTCTGCCGCGGATGAGTGGCGGGGGAAATGCCGGCCTGGCTTGGTTTGTAGGAATTCAAATGAAGCGCAGGGCATAATCGTCTTAAGCTGCGCACCCCCAGCGATGCTCGATTGGCCCAGGGGGGGGGGCGGTAGATCCGAACCCCTTCTCGAAGAGAAGAATGATCTGATGATCACTAGTGAGTTGTCAAACGCACTGCCCGCGCAATCATCCAACCCGCCCGCCCGCGACCTGGTTTGCAATGCCCGCGCGGCGGCCATTGCGACGACTGCTTGGCGCTGGTTTGCGCGTCGCTGCGGCCGCGCCAGCGCGCGCAAGATCGCGCGCAGAGCGGCCTGCTAGTCTCGCGCGACCAGCGCTGCCACGGTGGCGCAGACAGCAGGGGACTGCCCGGCGCGTCTCGCAGGCCGCGCTGGCGCGCAGGCATTTCCGGGCGAGTCGGTGGCTCTGGCGGGAGCGGCGCCATGGCGAGGTCGACGACGGCAGACACGATGGTGCCAATGGCGAAGCCGGTGGCGATCATGGCGGTGGCGATGGCGCCGATGCAGATGATGCCGATGGCGATGATGGCGCCCGCGCGTTGGCGATGAAGGTTCGGGAACACGACGCGCGCGCGGCCGACGGGCGCGACTGGCCCGCGTAGCATTACTTGACAGGGGTCGCGCCAGGGCGTTCACATGAATTCGTCGTGCGCCAGTTCGTGCGGATGTATTCGTCACGCGCGCGAGGGAGGCCTGTCTGGTCGATTTGGAGAGAATGTCGAAGATCCTCAGCATGAACGAGGAGGCAGAACCAGGCGCGAATTCACCATCCCCAGG
The DNA here is from genome assembly GCA_963575745.1 of Prorocentrum cordatum. Lineage (NCBI taxonomy): Eukaryota > Dinophyceae > Prorocentrales > Prorocentraceae > Prorocentrum > Prorocentrum cordatum. The sequence continues at coordinate 74,294 of CAUYUJ010004670.1, forward strand.
GGGGGGCGTGTCCTGGGGGGTGCGGGGGGGGTCGATCCTAGTTTCTGGCTAGAGAACGCGCGTCACGCGCTGAACGTGGCGCATTCAATGTTTTACAATCCACGTGGCGCCATCTACGCGGAACAATCTATGTTGCGCAAGGTGCGCGGCGCAATGTGCGGTGCAATTAGTTCCTGTTCGCGGCGGGTTGCCAAATGCACTGCCGGCGCAATGCCCCCGCCCACCCTGCCGCAACTTGGTCTGCAACGCCAGCGCGGCGGCGATTGCGATTACTACTCGGCGCTGGCTCGTGCATCTCCGCAGCCGCGCTAACCCGCGCATGCTCGGACGCGCAAGGCGGCCAACTAGTCTGTCGCGGCCGACGAAGCCGCGGCGGCGTTGGCCGCTGGAAACTTCCAAGCGGGGGCCCCAGTGCGAATCGGCGACCGGGGCGGGCGCGGCACCGCGGCGACGCCGACAACTACCTGTAGACGCGATTATGGGGGAAGCGACGGTAGCGACGATGGCGGCAACGACGACGGCGAGGCCAATGGCGGCGCCGACGTTGATCACGCCCGCCGACACCGATGACGACGCCCCCGCGTCGGAAATGGAGGTTCCTGAAGGAGTTCGACGCGCGCGAGCGGCCGACGCGCGCGAGCGGCCAGAGTACTACTCGACGCGGATCGCGCCCCCCCCGCCGCCGCCGCCCCGCCCCGCCCCGCCCCCGCGCCCCCCGCGGCGCGCATGGGCGTTCGCGCGGATGATGCGCGCGCGCAAGACGCCATTTTCGAAACAGGCAACGAAAATGTTGGGACCCCCGTGGGATTCGCGGGATAACGGAAGGGCGCGGGCGCAAACTGTTGTCTGGCAATTCTGGCTGCGAAGCCTGGCGTTTCTTTAATGTTTCCACGGCCCTCGATTAGTCTTTCTCGCGAAACCGAGAATTGTTCAAGGATTTTGGCGCGCGCGCGACGACGCGCGCGCGCACTTCGCCTCGACTCTTGCAAATTATTCTCCAGACAGCACGCGCGCAGGGGCGCTCGAGCGACTTCGGCGCGCGCGAGAGAAGCCAGCGTGGAAGGACATTGCGTGCATATTGATAAGCCGATGGGTTTATGAAGACTTCGCGGGGGCGCGGGCGCAAACTTGCATCGCCAAATTCCAGTTGCAAAGCCATGCGTTTGTTTATGCGTTTTCGCGGCGCTCGATTTTCAAACCCTTGCGGCGCCGAAAGGTTTTCACGGGTTCCGCCGCGCGCGCGCGACGACGCGCGCGCGTGCACTTCGTCTGGTTTTGCGCAAGGGGCCCATGAAAACTGATGGTTTGTGATCAACGAGAGCGCGCGCGTAGCATCTGTGGCAGAGGATGGCGGGGGGGAGGGGCGATGCCGGCGTGGCCGGGGTGGCGCGAATTCATAATTAAGATGGGCGGCGTGGCGGGATCGCGCGCACATTGCGATGCGAAAGCGCGCCCCGCGAACCCCGAGGCGGGGGGGTCCTAATTTTCTCTTGGGCAGGAGAAAATACATGCGGTGCAACCTTCGCTCTGCCATTCACGCGGTGCAATAGATGCCGTGCAATTCGCCGATGCTTGAAGCGAGCAATCCAGACCGCTGCTCGCGCAACCACCCCACCCGCCCGCCCGCAACTTGGTTTGCAAAACACATGTGGCACCGATTGCGATGAGTGCTCGGCGTTGGCTGGCGCGTCGTTGCGGCCGCACTAGCCCGCGCGCGCAGCAGCCAGCTAGTCTGGCGCGACCGACGCGGGCGAGGTGGCGCTGGCCGCTGGGGACTTCCGAGCGGGCGCCTCGGCGCGCGTCGGCGAGATTGGCGGGCGCGGGACCATGGCAACGGCGATTACGGTAGACGCGACGCTGGTGACGATGCTGATAACGACGGCGGCACCCCCAGCGACGGCGCCGATGCTCATCGCGCCGACGACGGCGACGGCGCCCCAGCGTCGGCGATGGAGGTTTCTGGAATGAGCTCGACATGCGCGCGCGGCCGACGCGGGAGAGCGACCCGCATGGTATCCTTCGAAGCGGATCGCCCCCCCCCCCCCCCCCCCAGCCCGCGCGCAAGGGCGCTCGATTGACTTCGACATGCGGCGCGAGAGGCCCGTTCGGCAGAATGGAATCAACATGCTTAAGAAAACCGAATACTTTCTCAAGGAGTCGCCAAACTGACATTGCAAAACCATGTGTTGTTTTACCTGCTTTCGGGACACCCGATTTTGAAACCCATTCGAAACCAAAGTTTTTGATGAATTTCGGCTGCTCGCGCGACGACGCCCGCATGTGTTGAGCCCGTGTTCAGCCACTGGTCTGGACGTCCACCCCAGTGGCTGAGACAGGCGCATCCATGGAGAAGCGCCCACAATGGTCGACAAGTCGGCCCCAAGACTACGTTCGCTAAGGCGGAAAAAACCGTCGATTCAGCTCCAACAGTTCGTTCGCCACGACGAGAGGAGCCGCCAACTCGGCCCCAACGCTTTGTTCGCCAAGATCGATCGTTTTTAACCATAAGCTCGGCCCCGGCGCCTTGTTCGTCAAGACAAAGGGGACAGCGAAGGGGGGCGTCAAGGGGGTTCATCAACTCGAAGGGCGGCCGTCAAAGGGGTTCGTCAAGCTGGAGGGAGGCCGTCAAGGGGGTTCGCCAAGGGGGTTCGTCAAGCCAGAAAGAGGCCGTCAAGGGCGTTCGTCAACCCGGAGAGCGGCCGTCAAGGGTTTTCGTCAACTCGAAAGAAAGCCGTCAAATGGGGTTCGCCAGCTCGGAGCTGACGGCCAAATCTTTTCACTTAGATGGAGTTGACGGCCAGATCCTGTCATTCACATGCAGTCGGCGGCGCAAACGCCGGGTGGGGTATACCTGGTCATTCGTCGTGGCGTCCAGGGTCACTTCCACCCCTGCCGCCCGCGACAGACGCAACGCGTGTGCACTTCGTCCAATATATTGCAAGGGTTTTTTGCGACAGCGCGTGCGCAAGGGCGGTCGCACGATTTCGACACACGCGCGGGAGATGCCCGTCTGGTAGCATGTGATGAACATGTTGCAAAACGCTGGGTTTTCAGAACAATGTGCAAGAGCGCGAGCTCCAGTTTGTTTTGAATATCATCATTGCGAAACCATGTGCTTCTATATGTTTTGTCAGGGTATTCGACTTTGACATCCTTACGAAACCGAGGGTTCCCGAAAGCCTTCGGCATGCGCGGGCGACGACGCGCGCGGTTGCATATTGTTTCGTTTTTGTCCCAAGGATTTCTTGTATACTGATGACTCTTGATAAACGGGTGTGCGCGCATAGTTGTTTGCAGAGGATGGAGGGGGGAACCGTTACTGGTTTAGCTGGGATGCTATGAAGTCATACTTGGGATGGGCGATGGGGCAAGATCCTGTCCAAGTTGCAAAACGAAAAATGTCCAGACTGGCGGCTTCGAGGAGGCGGGGCGGCGACGGCGACGACAGAGCCGCCTGAGAGGCACACCGGCCCAGAGGACGGGCGGCGACAAGGCGGCGACGGATATCACATCGCCGCCACAGCGAAGTGGCGACGGGGCGGCAAGCGCGACTGCACTGCCGCCCGAGCTGCACACCGGCACACTGTCTGGTTCCTGATTCTACAAGTAGGACCCCCTAATCGCAAACACGGTTGGCGGCGCGCGCAAGGGGGTGGAGAGGGGGGGGATAGCTTCTTAGAAGGAGCCTACTTCTTACAAGGCAGCGGCCTTGCATCTACAGACAAGGCCCGCGCCTGCCAAGAAGCATGGGTGCTTCTAACAAGCTTTCCCCCCTCCCCCTACTGCGTCTAAGAAGCCTCCCCAACGTCCCCCTACCCGCCCTCTGCAAATGCCCGACGCTGTTTCGGGGGAGAACACCACCGGAACCCTCTAGCGAAATGCTACTACGGAAAAGCCACGTGATCGTTTTTTAATTCATTGTTTTGCCGATCGGCGTGGGCCCTCGCACCCAGCCGCTTCCCATGGAGTGGACCTTGGCTGTTTTTGGCCCCTGCTTCGACCAGGCGGAGTCTCCCTCATAATGGACGCCCTGTTGCAAACAGTCGCATCAAGCAGAAGTCCAGAGCGAGACCCCCCCGTTCGCACAATAACGCCGAATGTGAAGCAGAAAAACACACACAGGTGAACAACACACACACACACACAGCGGTGAGCGTTGTTGTCCACAACACAATGCGCGCGCGTGTGTGTGTCTGTGTGTGTGTTAGTGTGTGTGTGTGTGTGTTAGTGTGTGTGTGTGATTGTGTGTGTGATTGTGTGTGTGTTAGTGTGTGTGTGTGTGTGTTAGTGTGTGTGTGTTAGTGTGTGTGTGTTAGTGTGTGTGTGTGTGTTAGTGTGTGTGTGTTAGTGTGTGTGTGTTAGTGTGTGTGTGTTAGTGTGTGTGTGTGTGTTAGTGTGTGTGTGTTAGTGTGTGTGTGTGTGTGTTAGTGTGTGTGTTAGTGTGTGTGTGTGTGTGTGTGTGTGTGTATGTGTTAGTGTGTGTGTGTGCGTGCGTGCGTGCGTGTGTGTGTGTGTGTGTGTGTTAGTGTGTGTGTGTGTGATTGTGTCTGTGTGCTTCCCACTGGCTGTTTTGTTTATCACGTTCCCCCGAGAACCCTCCACATGTCGTCCGAGGTCTGCCGACCTCGGGGGGCGGACGGGCTCGGCCTCGCGCAAGGGGCGGCCCCGGGCACGTGCCCCTCGCGGCGCACGCGCTGCCACGACAGCAGCGGCCCTGGCGTGCCCAGGCCCGGCCCCCCGTCGCAACCGCCGCGCCGCCGCCGCCCCACCCGCAAAGCTGCGCGCCAGAGGCCACCCGCCCCTGCGCAGGGCCCCGCTGCCCTGAGACCGAGACGTCGCGAACAAAGGACTGCGACATCGTCAGAAAACACACATCGCCAGGTCCCTGCTGCGGAGGGCCACGCTGCCCTGAGATCGAGACGTCGCGAACAAAGAACTGCGACACCGTCAGAAAACACACATCGCCAGGTCACTCCTGCGGAGGGCCACTCTGCCCTGAGATCGAGACGCCACGAACAAAGAAATGCGACACCGTCAAAAAAACACATCGCCAGGTCCCCGCTGCGGAGGGCCACGCTGCCCTGAGATCGAGACGTCGCGAACAAAGAACTGCGACACCGTCAAAAAAAGCACATCGCCAGGTGCCTCCTGCGAAGGGCCACTCTGCCCTGAGACCGAGACACCGCGAAAAAGAAATGCGACACCATCAGAAAACACCGCCAGGTCCCTCCTGCGAAGGGCCACTCTGCTCTGAGATCGAGACGCCGCGAAAAAATGCAACATCGTCAAACAAACACGACCAGAACCCTAGACCCTACCTTTCTGCGGCGTTCTTCGAGCCAGACGGATCTGTGATGGCCCCGGGGCCCGAGACCCTGCGAAAACGCGCGGAGGAGGAGGAGGAGGAGGAGGAGGAGGAGGAGGAGGAGGAGGAGGAGGAGGAGGAGGAGGAGGAGGAGGAGGAGGAGGAGGAGGAGGGAGGAGGGAGGAGGAGGAGGAGGAGGAGGAGGAGGAGGAGGAGGAGGAGGAGGAGGAGGAGGAGGAGGAGGAGGAAGAGGATGATGAGGAGGGTGCACTGTCTCGGTCCTTTCATCACGGGGTCCCCGAAGCCCCGACCCTTTCTCCAGGGTTGGTTCTCATCCCGAGCCGTGTTTTGACGGTCCCGGGGCCTGGCGAGGGCCCCCGGGGGCAGACAACTGCCAAAAACCTTCCGTCGTGTTCTTGTTTGTACGACGCGAGCACGTCTGGTCGTGCAGCCGACGTGGCGATTGGGCGTTACTTGCTGGGGGGGGGGGGACGATGCATGGGAGAGGAAGAGAGGGCCCCGTTTCGGGCCCCAGAGGCCCCCTCTCTTGGGCCCTGAAGAGCCGCTTCGGGGGCCCGAACAAGGGGGCCCCTTGAGCCCTCGCTGACCCCCCCCGACTCGTCGCTCCCCCACTACGGTGGAGGTCTTAGATGAGGATGCCTTCGGTAAGGAACCCAGGATCTCGCGACAGATGGGCGGCCCAACGTCGGTCACCCACCTCACCTTGAGAGACAAGAAGGGATGCGCCAGAGTCTGGGCCCCAGGAACACGCTCCCTGTCCAATCGGGGATCTTCTCACCCGGGTCAATCCAGACCCGGGTCAGCAGGAAACCAAAAACTGCAATGCAGGAAAAAAACTGCAACGCAGGTCTTCGCAGACCCGGGTCAGCCAATACGTGCGGCCGCCTCGCGGCCACGAACGGCTCGCTAACCCGGGTCAGCCAAAGGGGGTCTTCGCAGGATCCCGCAGGATCTGGTGCCGTGGCTGACCCCCGTTTGCATTGACCCCCGTCTCAAGGCTCCCGACGACGACGACGACGACGACGACGACGACGACGACGACGACGGCGACGACGACGACGACGACGACGACGGCGACGACGACGACGACGACGACGACGACGGAACGACGACGACGACGACGACGACGACGGCGACGACGACGACGACGACGCCGCCCTAACGCGCCCTCCAGGACGACGGGCAGGACGGCCGCGCCGCGGCAGGGGGGTGCGGCCGTGCCGCGCCGCCTCGCCCTCCGCGCCCGCGGGTCGCGGGACGACTGCCCGTCCTGCCGGGCGGCCGGCCCGGGCGGGCGGAGGGCGGACGACGGAGGCGCCGGAGCGGATCGAACACTGACGTTACGCAGGTCGGGCATGTCCTCCTACAGGCGGAAACTGGACGACAAAGTAAGAAAATATTCAAAGATTACCCAAAAGGTGTCAAAAAAAAACCATGACTAGTCCCCTGGCTGATATTTGTCTATTTTTGACAATTGCCCGACGGAGCGGGGAACAGCAAGCTGCACAAGCACAAACTTTCGAAGCTCCGCGCGGATGCCTTGGAGCAGCGCTGGGCCCCCCTCGCCAAGCCGCGCGGAGCTTGCCAGGGGGCGGCGCCGGGGGCGCCGCCGTGGGGGGTTCCGAGCGCCGATGCAAAAAGTCCGCGCGGACGACGGGGGCACGATGGGCAGGCTTAAGTCGGACGTGTCCCCCATACAAAAGGATTTTCAACGAAAAAGAAGGAATACAACAAACAAACCCCAAAATGGTCAAAAAATGCTCAAAAAATAATCCCCTGACTATGTTTTGACTATTTTTGCATATTCGCCCTGTAGAGGGACAGGCCAGACGTAAGGGTAGGCCGGCACCTTCGGAATCCCTGCGAAATGCGCACCCTGGGGCCTTGCCCGAGGCGCATGCGAAGTGAACCGCCCATGAGAGGTCCTTGCTGAGACTTGCTCTGCGCCGGTTGGTCCTCTTCGGCGGTGGACAAGCCTCCCTTTAGTAAAGGAGGTGCGGCAGCCGTGTGGCACGGAAGCGAGGAGGAGGAGGAGGAGCGAGGAGCAGAGGAGGAGGAGCGAGGAAGGAGCGAGGAGGAGGAAGCGAGGCACGGAAGCGAGGAGGAGCGAGGAGGAGCAGAGAAGGAGGAAGCAGAGAGGAGGTGGAGGAGGAGGAGGAGGAGGAGGAGGAGGAGGAGGAGGAGCGAGGAGGAGCGAGGAGGAGCGAGGAGGAGGAGGAAGCAGAGAAGGAGGAGCGTGTGGCACGGAAGCGAGGAGGAGCGAGGAGGAGCGAGGAGGAGGAAGGAGGGGCGAGGAGGAGCGAGGAGCAGAGGCCCAGTCTCTTGTAGGTGTGCGCGCGGTCGGCCCAAAGTGGCCCCGCGTCTGGCCCCGCCGCGCGCGGTCGCTCGCTCCGACTGCTCGGCTTGCGCCGCCGTCGAAGCGCGCGAGGCCGCGACCGCACAAAGGATGTATATATATATATATATATATGTGGATGTATGTACAGGCATGTGTATGTGCATGCAATTGTGCGCGTGTGTGTGTGTGTGTGTGTGTGTTTGTGCATGCTTGTTTTTTTCCATCGCTTGTGTTTCCTCCCTCCCCCTGGGCACGCAGACCGCGAGCCGGCGCAACGACAGACAAACGGCCGCCGCGGAGCGCGGGCCGCCCTGGCCGCCCCGTCCTCGTCGGTGCCGCGCGCACCGCCTCGCTGCCGCCGCGGGCGCTCCACACGGGGAGGGGGAAAGATCCGCCCTGCGCCTCGATGCTCTCTCGCTCTCTCTCAGGACTCCGGGCTGCGGACCGATGCCTCCCCTCGGAAAGAAGCCCTCGTCCTCCCTCCCCCTCCTCCTCCTTCTCTTCTGCTCCTCCTCCTCCTCCTCCTCCTCCTCCTCCTCCTCCTCCTCCTCCTCCTCCTCCCCCTCCTCCTTTCCTGCTGCTCATGATCCTCCTCCTGCTCCCCTCCTGCTGCTCCTCCTCCTCTACATCAGCGGGGTCACCTTCAATAGCGATGTGAGCTAGCAGTATACTTATCCTTCCCCCGTTGCCGTTGCCGATCGGCCCCGCGTTACTTGTGCCGCCAGTTCCGCCGGGTCCGAGCAGGATAGCGTGGCCGAGCACGATTCCGTCGGCGTTGCCACCTGGTCAATTTGGCATCCAACCTCCTGCTGGCCCAGACCGTGTTGGACAGGGGGCCAGGTACAGCCCGACCAGCAGGAGCGTCGCGTTCACCCTAAGACTTGACAGGCCAGGCTTGCGCGTCGGGCTCAGAGCCTACTTGTGGGCCTTGCAAAGTACACAGACCTCGCCTGCCCCAGTGGGACTCCCCCAATCACGCTCAACTCAGCGATCCCTCGGCGATTTTGCAAAGCGTCTTCGTAGAAATGCGGATGGTGAGACTCAATTTCGTAGGGATGGAGACGCGTCTTCTTTCCTTTCCCATGCGGTGGTGCAGGGCCTTCTGGTCTAGCCCTTTGCTTCTCTCAGAGTCACTTGCTGGCTCGTTTAGTTTGTTAAGACTTATTTAGTGTGCCACGTGCTCCTCCCACGTCATTTGCGGTTCGAATGGCGCACGTGACTGAGGATCTCTGCTGGCAAGGTCGACATGTGCTGCGCTGGCGCTGCTATGTGATGGCGGGCTCACTTTTCCTTGCCCTGGAGCTGGCGCTCTAAAGTTCGCTCCAGCTCTGTCTTGGGTCCTGGCCCACGCACCATCCGTTCAGACGATGGATCATGTGTCCCATGGCCTGCTTGATCTCTCACTCCTCTCCTTTGAGCTCCGCTTTCTTCGTGGCCACTTGTGCACACGGCATGGGGCTGACGATGTAGATAAGTTTCCCATTGCTGTTCCCGTCGTCCTCCTGCTCATTGGGTGTGTCTGCCTTCACTGCCGTGCACATCTAGACCGTCCCAATAACGAAATCCAACCAATTGTCTAGCAACGCCGTGTGGTGCCACATCTCGAAAATGTCCTTGCACCAGCTCTAGGTCCTGTCCAATATGTCCTCTCCCTTGAGGTTCTTCTCCAAGCACTGTAGGCACGCCACCACAATCGCCAACATGATGTGTGCGCGTGGAGGACCGAGCTGTTGTCCTTTGTCTTTCCGTCGTTCCTGACCTGTGCGGCGCAGCTCCTGTCGGCTAGGACAGCTCCCTGAAGTCAGAATGTCAACGCTAGAGTACTGTGCTTGCCGCCATCAAGTTTCTCAACCCCTGTGCGCTCCGAAGTGAAAGGCATTGAAGGCCGCCGACGCGCTGAATGTGGTCCGAATGTCCGTCTCATCCTCGTCGATCTTCCCCCCCCACCCCACCCCACCCCAACATTCGGGAGGGGGGCCTCCACTTCCCGAAGACGGAACCGCTCCTAGGTTGTTTCCTCCTCTTCCCTTTGTATTGCCTTCCATCTCCGCTGACGCGCCCAGGATTTGTCATGTTTGTCTCCTCCATCTGGTTCCGCTCCAGGTCCGTCGACGCTTCGAATTTCCCCAGACTGCTCCACTCCCCAGTGCTGGCGTTTCGACCCGAGCTGCTGCTCGACGGTCCGAAACCGGCCTCTCGATGCCAAAAGAATGACAAACTCGCGGCCTCGATGTCTGCAAGGCGACGAGTCTGGGTTCCTCTACCCGAGACCAGCTTTTAATCCTGAGTCGAATTTGACTGTCACCAGGGCCAGTGGAGGGCCACCAGGAGGCTGACAACTGCGAAAGACGGTTCGCTCAAAACTCCTTCCCTTCTTCGGTAGGTTTTCAACAAGACAAACAAGGGGCTTCTTAGAAGACCTTCCTGGCTGCCACAAGGCCTTCTCAGGAACTTTCCCGCCATTCTGAGAAAACTTTTGTTATTTGAAACACTCCCGGCCTTCTTAGATGGCCGCCCCCCTCACCCCACGCGCCGCCGAACGGGGTAAGGGACCTCCGGACCTCTCGATCCCTTCCCAGGTCCCGCGGCTCGGAGCCAGTCATGGCAAACTGTTCGGCTCGATTCTGCCGAAGCGCCGAACTGTCTTGCTTTCAAGCCATACCTCGGGTCCCTGACGGCCGTCCAGGACGACTCGGGTACCCCTGGGCCGCCCCCGACGAGGCGAAGCTGCTGGAAAGGGAAGCGTCCCGACTGGAAAATCTCAGGGGTCTTACGAAACCCGCTGGCAGCTTCGAATCTCAAGCGACACCTGCTGCTGGACGTCTAGGTTCTATCATTGGCGGATCGATGGGGTCGGTCCCCCGACATCCGGCATTGGATAAGGAATCCAGGGTCTGGAGGCCTGTGGAACTCCAATCGAGGCTTGGCCATGGATATCACCGCCGCCCTCATCAGATGAGGAATCCTCCAGGGTCTGAGGCCTCCTGGGCGCATTCCTTAACAAAAACGCCCCCACCGTAGCTTCCTCGCCCAGCATGAGAGCGAGAGCGAGGAAGAACGCCCAGGCTGTCAAAGGACATGGCCCCAGGATCGGCAAGCCCAGAGCGGCGACAGCCTTAGGGAGGTGCCCTCGGAAGCTGCGGGGAATCCTTAAGGTCGGCACCGAGGCGAGGCCGAACGTAGGGACCGGGATCTGTCTCAAACCGGTGGACGTCGTCGGAGGTCTGGGTCGTCAGCGTCGCCGGTGCCGGGGCGGGAGATCTCGCCAGGGGCGGTTGGCGCCCCCCGGGAGCGCGCCGCCTGAGACAGGTTGCTCTGCGCAGGCGGTGCTGTCGCTCCAGCCTTCCGGAGGGGAGTGGGCTTCACCACCAGCATCGGCACCAACAGATCAACATCTCGCCATCGCTCGGACGTCCATTTCCTGTGCAGTTTTCGGTTTGGTGCGTGTTTTTTTGCTCGATGGTCCAGGATGGTACTCGATGGATCTCGCCGTGAAAAAATGCACACGTCCGAGCGATGCCAAGTCATCGCTACTACCACCCTCGCCGTCGCCGTCGCCGTCGCGTCGACCACCAGCAGCTGGAGCGCCTCGGATCGGTGGCACCGGCTAGCACCACTACCGCGCCCACCGTCATCATCTACAACTGTCACCAAAATGAGCACCGTCACTGCTGTCTTCCTCCTCCTCATCGCCATCGTCGTCGACAGCATCGTCAGCATCGTCGTCATCATCAACATCACCATCACATCACCATGACAATGGCCATGGCCATGACCATACTATTCATCATCAACATCAACATCAGCATCAACATCAACATCAACATCAACATCATCATCATCATCATCAGCATCATCATCATCATCATAATCATCATAATCATCATCATCATCATCATCATCATCATCGTCATCATCATCATCATCATCATCATCATGATCATAATCATCATCATCATCATCAGCATCAGCATCAGCATCATCATCATCATCATCATCATCGGCACCATCGGTACCATAGGCATCATCGTCGCCATCGTCAGACAAATTAGTATCATCAGCAGAAGCGTAATCATCATTAGCACAACCATCATCAACATCAACATTACCATCACTCTTACCATCATGAGCATCATCAACAGTATCGTCATCATCGCCTCCATCATCGTCGCCATCGCCACTACCATCATCCACACCTACCCACCAGCATCATCACCGCCATCACCACCGCCAGTATGTTCGTGGTCCTCTCCATCATCAACACAATCACAATTACCATGTGCATCCTCACCATCGTCACCATCGTCAACATCATCACCATTACCATTATCATGATCAGTACCGTTACCATTTTGCATCATCACCATCACCATCACAACTACCATCATCGCCACTATCCCATCCCCACTAATATCATTGACTTCGTCACCACCACCAGAATATACATCGCCCTCACCATCATCAACATCGTCATCACCACACCCTTCGTCGTCATTATCGTCACCATCGTCATCGTCATCACCCGCACCCCCCATCCTCACACCCCAGACTGCCTCCCGTGAAGAATGAACCACGGATTATGTTTGACCGGAGCCGCCTCTGGAGGCTGTTTCGTGGCTGTCGTTGGTAATCATTGTGATGGCTTTGGTCGTTTCATCACATCGCGAACCGTCGGATGCCTACGCCCCTTTCCCAGGACCAGCGTTTCATGCTGAGTGGCCTTTTGATTTCTCCAGGGCAAGGACAATATCAACATCACCATCAACACCAATGTCATCAGTGACCCTCATAAGAGTCCAGCTGCAGTTGCTTCTCCCTCCTCCCGCTCCAGCACCGACTCCTCCTCCATCTCTTCCTCCTCCCGCTAAGTACCTCTCTTGTGGCCCCGGCTCCAGGCCCCGGCTTCCCTTTTGTCGCGGGGTGCCGGATCCCGGTTGTATATCGTGCCTCCCCTCGCCTCTTCGGCGGAATCATTCGATCGGCGCGCTCTCCTCCAACTGAATTCTGACCCCCTCTGCCTCATCGACCTGCCCTTACCTGGTAGACCTCCCAAGAACCCACCCAAGCCCTCCAAGAGCTCCCTGATACACGTCAGAAAAGATTCCCCGAAGCCATCCTTCGAATCCTGGTCATCCCCTTCCTCCCCCGATCCTCCTCCTCGATCCCACTCGAACCACATTCTCCATCCTTCTCCTCAGCCCGCTCATCCTCCTGCTCCGACTCCTCTCTCCTTTCCTCCTCCCTCTCCTCTGTCCCGTTCACCTCCTCCTCCTCCTCCTTCGGCTCCTGCTCCTGCTCCCTGCCCCTCCTCCTCCTCCTCCTTCTCCTGCTCCTCCTCCTTCTCCTCCTCCCTGTCACTCCCTGCTCATTCACCCCGTCCTCCTGCTCCTATACTCCCTCCTCCCTCTCCGAACAATTGCCAGGAACTCTTCTCATCCCCTTCCTTCGCCCCCCCCCGTGTTCATCCTCATCCTCCTTCTCTTTCACTTCATCGTTCCTCCCCCGCGTCCTCCTCCTCCTCCTCCTCCTCCTCCTCCTCCTCCTCCTGCGCCTCCTGCGCCTCCTCCTCCCTCCCCCGTGCTCCTGTCCGCTCTGCGCCGCCCAGATCCCCCGAGCGCTGACCAGAGAGAACCCCGCGAGGGAGCTCGCCCGGACCTCCCTGCCGTTCTCCCCGCTCCTCTCCCATCCCAGATGGTCTGGTACCGGAAATTTTCGGTAGCGATTTCGACGCACCCCGAATTTCGGTAGCAACCGGATCTTCGTTTGAGGGCGTTGAAATAGCGGATTTCGGAACGTTCTGATACCGGTATTGGGCGCTGCATCTCGGTATTTCGGTAGCGACCGATCTCTGCGGAGCGGTACCGGAAATTTTCGGTAGCGGACCATCAGGGATGTGCTCGTGCCCGCACGGCGGTGGCGCGAGGGGGGGGGGGGCGGAATCCTTAGGATGCCCAGGAGGCATCAAAGAAGGTTTCTGGAAGGCCGGGCTGGCTTCTAAGAGGCCCCCCTGCATGAGCATCGCTTAGTTATGAAGGGGCCCCAGGACACACAAATAAATACACGCAAATAAACAGATTCCCCATATTTTATCATATTTTCTTTGTTTTTGTCTTCCCCCCCACTTCCCATATTTTCCTATATTTCCCTGGGAGTCGACGATGAATTGTGTCAGTGTGTTTCCGCCTCCTGAAGTTAAACGATCCCTATCCCCACTCGCGTGGCCTTGGCCCCACTGGCCGGTTTGGCCCCCCAGATGGGGATATAGGCAGTTTCTGTCAGATTTCGAGGGGTATGTCCCCAACTGGGGGGATGAGATGGCGGAGGTCTGGATGGGGATGGGAATGGGGATGGGGATCGGTGAAACGACACCGAATCAGAGAAGGCATCTAGAAAGCCGGGCTGGCTTCCAAGAAGCCCCCCGGCAGCCCCGCCGTCTTCCTGGAAGCCCGCTCCTCTCTCTCGCGCCAACCGCTGGTGGGCGCAGCCGGCCCCGAGCCTCCCCATGCCCAGCCCTCGTCCGCATAAGGCTGCACGCCTCACCTCCTCAGCTTCGTGACGTAGGCCCCGAGAGAGCGTAATCCACCGCCGCTCTGCTGTGGACAATTCCCCCCCTCTTCCTCCGGAGCCCGGAGGTCCCCCCCCCCCCATCCGAAAATCCCCCCTCTCCTGCTGGCACCCCCCCCCTCTCCCCGGCAAACCCCCCACCCTCCCCTCCCCCCCCCCCACACCTCCGCAAAACCGGGGGGGGGGGGGTCACTACGGGTTCGAACCCCTCCCCCCCCGCCCCTCCAGAAAACTGGGGGGGGTCACTACCGGTTCGGACCTCCCTCCCCCCCCCTCCAGAAAACCGGGGGGGGTCACTACCGGTTCGACCCCCCCCCCCCACACTCACCGACGACAAACGACTTCTGGTTCCCTACCACCGTCCGCACCACATCCCCCACTGCTGTCCCCAGCACCACTGTCCTCACCACCACTGTCCCCACTGTTCCCACCACCGTCCCCACTGTCCCCACCAGTGCCCCCACCACTGCCGCACTGTCTCCACTGTCCCCACCACTGTTCCCACCACGGTCCCACTCTCCCCACTTTCCCCATGGTCCCAACCACTGTCCCACTGTCCCCACTGTCCCCGCCGCTGTCCCGCTGAGCTGTCCCACTGTTCCCACCACTGTCCCCACTGTCCCCACCACTGTCCCCATTGCACCTTTGTCCCATTGTCCCACCACCGTCCTCGCCACCGCCCTCACCACTGTCCCCACCACCACTGTCCCCACCACTGTCCCACTATCCCCACCACATTCCCACTGTCCCGACACCACTGTCCCCACCACCACCGTCTCCACCACTGTTTCACAGTCCCACCACTGTCCTCTGTCCCCACAGTTCCCACCATTGTCCCCGCTGTCCCCACCAGTGCCCCCACCAGTGTTCTACTGTCCCCCCTCTCCCCACCACTGTGTCCCCCCGCTCTCCCCACTTGCCCCACGGTCCCCACCACTATCCCAGTGTCCCCATGGTACCCACCATTGTCCCCACTGCCCCCGCCACTCCCCACTGTACTACTGTCCCACCACCGTCCTCACCACCGCCTTCACCACTGCCCCCACTACCACCGTCCCCACCACTGCCCCACTGTCCCCACCACTGTCCCGCTGTCCCCACACCTCTGTCCCTACCACCACCGTCCTCACGACTGTCCGCACCACTGTCCCACTGTCCCCGCAGCACTGTCCCCACCACCACCGTTCCCACCACTATCCCAATATCCCCACCACTGTCCAACTGTCCCGAGGAGCGGGGATCGTACGAGGGCGTAGAGGCTCCCAAGATCGCCCCCCAGACGGTCCAACATGCCTCCAACATGGCCTCACAACGACCCTCGAGGGCCCCAAGACGGCCCAAGAGGCGCCCATGCGGCCCACGAGGCCTCAAAAACAGCTCCAAGAGGGGGGGCCTCGAGCGGACATGTCGAGCCCTCGACCCCGAGGGACCCCCAAAAGGTCCCAAGAGGCCCCAAGGGGGCCCCCAAGAGGCCCTCAATAGGCCCACAAGAGACCCCAAGAGACCCCCAAGAGGCCCCAAAGAGACTCCCAAATCGGCTCCTTAACTTCTGCCAAGAGGCCCCAAAGAGCGCTCCAAAGAGACTCCAAGAAGCATCCCTGAGAACTCTGACCCATAACCCACGCACTGTGGCGGGATGGGCCGAAAGCCATTGGATCCGCCGCCCCCTTTTGATGTATCAAAGGGGTGCCTGGCGTGTCGAACTATATGGGTTTTGGTTTTGGTTCTTTTCCAAAAAGAACTCCCCCTGGGGCTTCGGCCCGTCCCGCCGGCCACCCGGAAAATCCCCAAAATGCATCCGTCATGCCTCTGTTTCCTCCACTTGGCCCAAGATGGCGTCCAAGACGGCCAAGGCGGCCCAGGATGGTCTCTAAGACGTCTCCAAGACGGCCCAAGATGACCTCCAAGATGGCTAAGATGGACCCAAGATGCCTCCAAGGCGGCCCAAGATGGCCTCAAGATGGTCTTGGTCTACGACGGCCCAACAGGCCCGCAAGAGGCCTCCAAGACGGCCCAAGAGCCCTCCAAGACGTCCTCCAGGAAGGCCCGAAAGGGCCAAAATCATGTAGTTTCCTTAGGATTTTGAAAGATTTTGGCATTTGCGCCTTTCGGCTTTCCGACGGCCCAAGACGGCCCGAGCGGCCGCCAAGAGCGCCCAAGAGGCCCCCAAAGGGCCCCATGACGGCCCAAGTGGCCTCCAAGACGGCCCCAAGAGGGCCCCAAGACGGCCCAAGAGGCCTCCAACACGCCCAAGATGACCTCCAAGACTCCCAAGATGGCCTCCAAGACGGCCCCGAAGCGCCCCAACAGGGCCCCAAGTCGGCGCAGAAAGACCCCCAAGACGGCTCCCGACGGCGTCAGACGCGTCAGGAACTCACCAAGATGGCCGAAGTTGGCTCGAAGCTGGCCCAAGACGGCCCAAGAGGCCCCCAAGAGGGCCCCCAGGAAGGCCAGAAGAGGCCCAACACATTGATGTTCCCTCAGTTTTTGACGGATTTTGACATTTGCTTCTTTTCAGCCTTCCGACGGCCCGCGACGGCCCAAGAGCCCCCAAAGATCGCCGAAAGATCGCCCAAGAGGCCTCCAAGATGGCCCCAGACCGGCCCAAGAGGGCCCCAAGACGGTCCCAAGAGGCCCCCAAGACGGCACAGGAGGCCTTTCAGACGCCCAAGATGGGCCTCCAAGACGGCCCTGGAGCATTCCAAGAGGGCCCCAAGTCGGCCCATAGAGGCCCCCCAAATGGCTTCCGACGGCGTCAGACGGACCAGGAGCCCACCAAGACGGCCGAAGATGGCCCTAAGATGGCCCAAGAGGCCTCCAAGAGGGCCTCCAGGAAGGCCCGAAAAGGCCAACATCACTGATTTCCAATGAGTTTTTGAAGGATTGTGGCATTTGCTTTTTTTCTGTTTTCCGACGGCCCGAGACGGCCCAAGTGCCCCCAAAGATCGCCCAAGACGGCCCCAAGAGGCCTCCAAGATGGCCCAAGAGGTCTCCAAGATGCTCAAGATGGCCTCGAAGACGACCCAAGAGCCCTCCAAGACGTCCTCCAAGAAGGCCCGACAAGGGTCAAAATGGCCTCCAGACGGCCAAGATGACCTTCAAGATGCCCACGTGTTCCCCGAAAGCTTTCCGAACCGATTCGGGGAACACATGGTCCGATAGCTTGGCAGGTCTGGCCTCAACGTTCGGCCACATAGGCGCTTCCAACAGGGCAGGGGGCGGGGGTGATAGACGCAGGCGTCTGCGAGAATTGTTTTGCATGTTTTGTGGATTTTCGCCTTCCATCGTTCCCCCTATGTCGACCCATATGTTCAATTCGACCCATGTCTAACATGTTCCCATATATGTCCCCGGAAATCGACGATCGTGTGTGTCTGTGTGTGTGTGTGTGTCTGTGTGTGTGTGCTCTCTTCCCTCCCGAGACTTTCCCGCCACGGGCGGAGAATTACTAAGGGCCCCATCCCTCCGGCCTCTCGGCGGAGAGAGGGGGGGCGCTCTGCCCCGGGGGGAGCCGGAGCCGGAGTGGACGGGACCAGCCAGCTCAGGGGGGGGGGGGGGGAACATCGGCCTGAGATCGACGACGCCTTGCTGCTGGACTCCCCCGGCACCAGATCCGCACGCTTCCGGGCGGGGCGGGGCCACCGGGCCCCACATCGGCGATGGATGGGCGGTCGGGGGTCGCTGCGTCCGCCCCTGGACAGGTCCCCCCCCTGCCTAAATAGGACCACCCTTCGTGTGATAAGGAGGTTGGGGGGGAGGGCACGAAAACGAAACCGATCCCCATCCCCAGCGACGTGGCCTGGGACCCGCTGGCCGATGTACCCCCCTAGGTGGGGATATTGGTCGTTCTCTTCGGGTTTCGAGGGGTGCATCCCCAACTGGGGTGTTAATTTGGTGGGCGTCTCGAGGGGGATGGAGATGGGGATGGGGATCGGTGAAACGATGCCGAGGCGGGAGGCTCTCCCTTCCAGTGCGCCCTCACCCCCCCAAAACCTCCAACGGTCGGGAACCTTTGGATGGCGTGTCGCGGCGGCGTGCCCGGCGGCACGCTGCGCCCGGCGCGCTGATGGCGTGTCGCTCCGCTCCGCGGGGTGGGAGGCCGGGAGAGGCTGAGGGCGCGAGCGTCAACGCTTCGGGGCTGGGACGCGGTCAGCGTGTCGGCTCGGAGCGTAGTGGGCCAGAAGCGTAGCGGCGCGACACGCTGAGCAGGCGTTCCTGACTGTACAGCTGCCCCTGACCACCCCTGACTTCACGATGTTGTCACAACGTGGACCCCCAGAGGTCTCGACCCAGTCCGTGGGACCAGATTTCCGTCCAGAGTCCTTTTTGTCGCTCCCAGAGCACCGGCTAGGGCACCAAGAGCACGACAATGGCAAAACACACCTCGTCGTGTTCTTTGGCACGGCGCGGGGGGTCGGGGGGATCGGGGAGGGAGATGAGGGGACGTCCTTTCCCCTCTGGCGGGGCGGCCAACAAAACCCTGGAGGTTTCCGGGCGGCCAATCGGCACGATTCGGGCACACCAGAACGCCCTCGGCTAGGTGCAGCTGCTGCTGCGCGTCCACTGGCAGGAGAACCTCCAGGAACCGACGAGGACCGTATCTCGACCTGCTCTCGGCGGCACCGAGAGGGAGCCCCAGGCCCCCGAGGGAGAAGAGGAGGAGGAGGAGGAGGAAGAGGACGTGAGGAGGGAGGAGGAGGAGGAGGAGGAGGAGGAGGAGGAGGAGGAGGAGGAGGAGGAGGAGGAGGAGGAGGAGGAGGAGGAGAGTAGGCGCCATTCCCCCGCCCGGTGGGGCGGCCGGCGGAGGAGGCGCTCTTCCCCAAGACGAGCGGCGCGGGCTCGTGGCTGCGCGCCACCAGGCCCTGGCCAGGAGCCCAGGGCCCTCACCCTTTCGTCCTCGTCCTCGTCCTCGTCCCCCTCCTCCTCCTCCTCCTGCTGCTCCTCCTCCACCTCATCCTTTCCTCTCCTGCATCTCCACCTTCTTATCCTCTTTGTCTGCGCGTCCTCCTCCGCGGTTCTCCTCCTGCTGCTGCTGCTGCTCCTTCTCCTCCTCCACCTCCTCCCCTGGCCTTATCCTGATCCTCCTCCTCCTCCTCCTCGCGCCTGCTTTACGAACGGTAAGGGCCAGGACAATAACTAACGGCCGATGTTTCGTCAAAGGGCCCTCGCGTTAGCCCAAGACCCGCAATAACCAACGGTCGAAACTCGTTACATGGATGCGTTGTCAGCATCCGACTAACAAGTAATTGCTGTGCTCATTCTAAGCATGACATGATCAGGCAACTCGAACGCGCCTCTCTGCCCTTCGTTCTCTCCACCTTCTCCACTTTCTCGTACTCCTCGTCCATGCTCCTCGTCCACTCCCCTCCTCCTCCTCCTCCTCCTCCTCCTCCTCCTGCTCCTTTTCCTTCTCCTCCTCCTCCTCTTCCTCCTCCTCCTCCTCCGCCTCATCTTCTTCTTCCTCCTCCTTCTCCTCCTCCTCCTCCTTCCTCGTCTCCTGGAGATTACGCGACCCTCGTCCCTTCTCATCGCCACCTTCCCCCCTCCTGCTCCTCCTCGCCCCCGCTCCTCCTGATCCCCGTCTTGTCGGACGCTCCTCTCCTGGAGAGGTCTCGCGAGCTCGTCTCTGACCGCGGGCACGGGTGCGCGGGCAGCAGAGACGTGGGCGCGAGAACCGGAGAGGGAGCATGGTTTAGGTCGAGCATGTCCCCCTACAGGCGAATTTTGGCAAAGCATGGAAAAATCACAAGTACAAAAAAGGCATCAAATAGTCGAATAATGGTCCCCAGACTATTTTTCAATGTTTGAATATTCCTCCTGTAGAGGATCGTGCCCGACTTAAAACATGGCTCCTCCCGCCCAGTGGGGTTCCCCCCCAGAAAATTCTGGAAGCCACCAGCACGGCAAACGGCGCCCGCAGAGAATCTAGGATGTGGTCTGGCCAGAGTCTCGAGGAACATCCACTCGTGGCGACGACGAGCTCTCCAGGGCGCAGCAGCAGTATCGAATTCATTGCCTCCTCTGACCTCAAAGCGGTGGGGTGTGGGATGACAACGACTATACAGATACACCCTTCCTGCTACGATAGAATTTGGCAACCTCATCGTCTTCCCCGTGCCGCGTGAATGCATGCGCGTGGCTGCGTGCACGAAAAAGCACGCGCAAGCTCGTTGTGACTCGCCCGCCCAGACTGAGACGGATTCCGCGGATCCCAATCGCCCCACGGGGGCGGGGCGGGCTGGGGCTCGCGGAATCTGCTGGCCATCCCCCGAAAAGGGCATGCGCCGTCGTCATCGGAACAACGCAACTACAGCTGCTTAGTGGATTGCCACGAACACCATCCTGTGATACCCAAGTGTCAGGGCCCCCGGCTGCCAGAAAAGGTGCATGTATATTTGCTGTGCTCTGAAGCCAGGGGCCCCGCGACAACTTCCCGGGAACTGGCTTTGATACTAGCTCGTGTTCCGACAGCCCCGTGGGCCAGACGACGAACGAGTTCTGACCTGGTTTTGTTTCCCACATCCAAACTAGGGCTTTCGTTCTTTTAGACACCCCGCGCAGGATTAAGAGAACACCCACACCGACACACACACACACTCACATACACTCGCACGATCACTCACCCACTCACACACTCACACACACACACTCACCCACTGACTCATCCACTCACCCACACACATAAACTCATCATCATCATCACTCACTCACGCACTCACCCATTCACTCACCCACCTACCCGCCCACCTACTCACTCACCCACACACTCACGCTCTCAGCATCATCATTACCATTCATTACCATCGTAAGCTTCATCATTATCATCAACCTCATCTTCACTCACTCACTCAATCATTCGCTCACTCACTCATCTCAAGCGGGAGCTTCGTCTGTGAGTGAATTGCGAGAAGGTCCCCGCAGGAGCCCCCTTCCCAATGGAGCCCATACTAATCCGAGCTGGCCATCGGAATCCTGTAACTGTCGTCACTTTTGGCCTCTTTAAGCTCGAGTGCTGTGGAAGTCTGATGCGGGAGCCTCGTCTGTGAATGAATTGCAAGGAAATCTCAGGCGGGGGCCCCCTTCCAATGGGTCCCGCAGCTCACGTTACTGATCCGAGCGGGTCACCGGAATCCGGTAACCGTCGTCACGTTCGGTCTCTTCAAGATTGAACATGGCGGAAGTCTGATGCGGGAGCCTCGTCTGTGAGTGAAGTGCGAGGAACTTGAAGGCGGGGGGGCCCCTCCATGTGGGGCCCGCAGCTCCCGTTACTAATCCGAGCGGGCCATCGGAATCCTGTAACTGTCGTCACTGTTGGCCTCATCCAACTTGAGTATGGTGGAAGTCTGATGCGGGAGCTTCGTCTGTGAGTGAATTGCGAGGAACTTGAAAGCGGGGGGCCCCTCCTCATGGGGCCCACAGCTCCCGTTACTAATCCGAACGGGTCACCGGACTCCTGTAACTGTCGTCGCTGTGGGCGCCTTCCAGCTTGAGTATGGTGTGAGTGAGATGCGGGAGCTTCGTCGATGAGTGAATTGCGAGGAAGTCTCAGGCGGGAGCCCCCTCCCCATGGGGCCCCTGGCTCATGTTACCAATCCGGGCGGGCCATTGGAATCCAGCAAATGTCGTCACTTTGGGGCTCTTCAAGCTTGAACGTGGCGGAAGTCCGATGCGGGAGCCTCGTCTGTGAGTGAATTGCGAGGAACTTGAAAGCGGGGAAGCCCCTCCCCATGGGGCCCGCAGCTCCCGTTAATAATCCGAGCGGGTCATCGGAATCCTGTAACTGTCGTCACCGTTGGCCAGTTCCAGCTTAAGTATGGTGGAAGTCTGATGCGGGAGCCTCGTCTGTGAGTGAATTGCGAGGAACTTGAAAGCGGGGGCCCCTTCCTCATGGGGCCCGCAGCTCCCGTTCCTAATCCGAGCGGGTCACCGGACTCCTGTAAGTGTCGTCGCTGTGGGCGCCTTCCAGCTTGAGTATGGTGGAAGTCAGATGCGGGAGCTTCGTCTGTGAGTGAATTGCGAGGAAGTCTCAGGCGGGAGCCCCCTCCCCATCGGGCCCCCGGCTCATGTTACCAATCCGAGCGGGCCATCGGAATCCAGTAGCTGTCGTCACTTTTGGGCTCCTGAGGTCGGAATGTGGGGGAGTATCAGACGGGGTTGTCCCAACGGCTGCGCGATGCGGCCATTAGAGAATGCGCCTGTGCTGGCCGAGGCGGCGACGGCGCCGAGGAAAACTGACGCGCGCGCTAGGAGGGAGGAGAGGTGCACGAGGAGAACAGGGGGGGCGGAGATGAGGAGGGGGAGAAGGAGGGGAGGTGAAGGAAGAGGAAGAAAAGGATGAAGAGGAAGAGGTGAGGAGGGAGAGGGAGAGGAGGAGGCGGAGGACGAGCAGGAGGAGGAGAAGGAGGAGGCGGAAGAGCAAGAGGATAAGACATGCAACGAGTAGGACGATAATGAACAAGAGGTGGAAAAGGATGAGAAGGAGGAGGTGGAGGAGGAGGACGCAGCGGGCGGAAGGAAGGCCTCCGCCAGTCGAAGAAGAACACAGCGAGGGACAAGCTGAATTGGTTCTCATGTGGGGTCCTGCCGTCGGAGCCAATCCAAGAAGTTCGATGCCTGGAGGCTGGAAGCACACGTGGCTGCACTCACATGCGGAGACCACCTGCCGGATGCCCATGCGGCTGTCGGACCAAGGTGCCCGGCCGCGCGAGGGCCGAGCGCTCGAGAGACGTACGGCCACATGTCGTTCCGGTTCTCTCCCAAGGGCGACACGCCGTTGTGCCGTGTGCGGGAGGCGGTCTGTGGCACCTCCCTGCCCGTGCGCTGTCAGGCGCGCCCGGCTGCTGTCTGCCTGCCTGTCCCGCAGCAACTACGTCAGATGTGTCCAGCTTCCTCGTGCGGCGGCGGCCGGCATGAAAAGAGCGGGTCCTGCGGGAAACGGGTCATGGACACCCGATGCCTCCCCCGGCACCGATTTTTTTGTTCGGAGCGATGCTCTCGGACGGCCCGCCCCGAGGAGGGCCCCTTAACAGGGAACAGCTTCAGAACTCGTTTCCCCCGAGACCCGTTCCCAGACATCTGACGATGTGACTGACTTTCTCACTGCGTGGCCCCAAAGGTCCCGACCCCAGCCACCGGGGAAGCAGTTTTTCGTCGCCGATGCAGTTTGAATGGCCCCAGGGCCCAGGAACGGCCCCCAGAGGCCCAACTCGAGGTACAACTCTTGGATTGAAACAGGCATCTCGTTGGGAACCTGGGCTTCCTTCATGGCGAGGCGGCCCCTAGGCCCATGGAGGGCCCTGGGTTCCCAACGACACTGAAAACAACCACGGGACCCGATGCTCTCAGGACCCGCTCCCTGACATCAGACGCCTGGAGTTTTGTAACACTCGCCCCGCCCCCCCCGGGAAGACCCCCAACCGTTTCAGCCCGAGCCGTCTCCTCACGGCCCCGGCCTTCGACGGCACTTGGCGGCGGCGGCCCCGGCCGCACTGCCGAGGCGGCGGGCGGCACGTGCCGCGGAGCTGGACGCCCGACATGGACACGGAAACAAAAACACGCGAGGCTCAACGGCACATTGCTGCCCCGAACCGACGGCGGCCGCTGCTGGGCAGGCGGCCTTCTGCCTCAAACACGCGACGACCGCGGCGACGCCAAGAGCGAGTCGTGTTTAGCATGGGCAGGGCTCTTCGAGGAGGCTCCTCCTCCTCGTCCTCCTCCTCCTCCTCCTGTCGGCTTTCGCGCCCACTCTATCCGCACCCGTTGTGATCGTGCCCGGCGGGGCCTCGTGGCCGCCCTGCTTGTGCGCGGCCGGCGCGTCGGGCGCCACCAGGGTGCCGCGCTCCGACTCGGTCGAGGAGGGGGTGGCTCCGCCATTCGCCGAGAAGAGCAACCCCACCCTGATCTCATATCGAGCAATTATGTGTTCACGGCTGCTCTCTCTCTCTCTCTTTCCCTGTATATAGATACACACGCATATATATACACATATGTATATATTTATATACATATAGATTTACATACACACAGATCTGCAAATGTATGTGTGTATCAGAAAGAAGGGACCGAACGGTCTTGCACCGTCCCTGGGCGCGCGGCCACACTGGGATCCAACGACGTGGATAATGATTGTTCTGTTGCTGTTGACTTCTCATTCCTAAAGAGTGCTTATTATTGACATCCCTTCGGGGGCACACTGCGTTTTTCAATTGAAGTGCTTATCCTGGGGTTCGCACCATGTTTCTTACAAGTTTCTTACAAGTGACAACGAAGGGTCACCAAACTGGGCCCGTGGCCCCCGAGTCACAACAACAACAACAACAAAACGGCTCCCGCCTGATACTTCCTCATAACGTATTCCCAATTTGCGCTCTCGCGCGGGACCTCCTTACAATTCACGCAGGAATCGCGCTCTCGCGTGGGACTTCTTCGCAATTTACTCAGACGCTGTGCCCTCAACACTCAGGAATTACGCTATCGTTTTGGATCCCCTTTAGTTTTATTTGGAAATCGCGCTGTGGCTCGAAACTTCTTCGCGATTCATGCAGGACGCGCGTTTCAGCAAACCGCCTGCTCGACCCACCTTCCCGACCCACCTGTTAGGGTCTACCCGCCCGTTCTGCCCGTCTGGTTATACCACGCGTTTTCTGCTCCAAGCCCCCTCTCCTGCTTCTCTCGTTCTTGCTCCATCCTCCTCCCTCCTCCTTGGTCCGTTCCTTTCATCCGTCCTTTCTTCTCCTGCCTTAGGCGCTGCACGAAATACACGTTGCAGGGGGGACAAATCTACCCATGATGGGGGTGCCATCGAAAACGAAGAGGGCGGGTATCGAGGAATTGGGATATGCGTGATGAAGGGCACACGAGCAGATGAGAGCGAACAGGAGTCGCCAAACTGCGCCCCTGGCCCCTGGTTTACAAGCCCTCGCTGCAAACTTTCTCGGGATTGTTTTGGGATTCGCGCTGTCGCTTGAGACATCCTTGCGATTACTGCAGGACGCACGCTTCAGCAAACCGCGTGCTCGACCTGGCTACTTGGGCCCGCCTTCCCAAAACGCCTGGTAGGGTCTACCCGCCCGATCTGCCCGTCTGGTTCTGCCACGCGCCTTCTGCTCCAAGCCCCGTCCTGCTACTTTCTGTCGTGCTCCATCCTCTTCCCTCCTTCTGGTCTACTCCTTCCATGCGTCTTCCTTCCCCTGCCCTAGGGGATGCACGAAATACGCATTGCAGGAAAAAAACACATTCACCCGAATGGGGGTCCGATCGAGGACGAAAACGGCGGGTATCGAGGAATTGGGATATACGTGCTGAGTGGCACGCGAGCAGATAAGAGCGAACAGTCTTAAAATGATCATTGTTGTTGCAGCTGGTGTTGTTGTTGTGGTTGTGGTTGTTGTTGTCGGTGTTGCTTATCGTTTTTGTTGGTGGTGCTGTTGATGTTGTTGTCGTTGTTGTTGTGTTGCTGTCGATGTCGCACCCGAAACCGACACCGCGACCTACCCCGCGACCCACTACCCACCCTCGACCCACCCGCGACCCACCTGCGAAACATCCGCGACCCATCCGGCGAACGATCCCCCGACCCAACCACGATTGATTCATCCTGCGACACATCCCGCGACCCGCCCGCGACGCACCCGCGACCCACCTGCCGACCGTTCCGCGACCCACCCGTTGAACCACCCCGCGTCTCACCCACGACGCACACCACCATCGACAACATTATCAGAAATTTCACGTCTGCGGCGGGCTGTATTGCATCGGTATGGGACAGTGCAACCGCTGCGCGACCACCCGCGACTCACTTCCGAACAACTGGCGGCCCACCTGTGTTCATTCGGCAACATGGTACAACATTAGCCTGGCGAAAGACCCAACCATATGCTGTGGCGAGTACCGCAATTGTGAACATCTTCTTCTTCGGTGGGGCTCCCTATAGGGCCGCGAACCGTATGAGGGGCGTGCCGAACTGTGGCGGGGTACACAAAGCAAAGGAACACGATAGGTCGAATTGCGAGAGACAAAACGCGGGCGAGTCAGAGCGCGAGTAAGTCTGAGTGTGAATGAGTCTGCGTGCGGGAGAATATATTTGCGTGGATGCGATCACAGATACGCCTAGTGCGTACGCATATGAATGTGAATGGTTCGGGCATGCCTGTCCGAACACTCGCGTGACACTGAACGTGGCCGCCGCAGGCAGCTTCCGCGGGAACCCCGACGGCAGCGCCCGCGCGCCGCGACGCCCACGTCGGCACGCCCCTCACGAGGATCGCACCCGCTTCCGTTCCTTTTGGTTCCTCCCTCTTTGCCTGCGCAGTCCAAAATCCAAGGCTGCGGGCGCAGCGCTGCGCGGAGTCCCCGCGACGCGCGCTTGTCGCCCTTGAGGGGTCCCAGCGACGCGCGCGGATCGTCCGCTGCGCGGAGCAAAGAGAGCTAGCTGGCTCGCTGACAGCGGGCAAGGCTCTGGTCGCTAGGCAGAGCGACGACGGGCGAGCGAGGCGCCGGGCAGGACGCAGCGCGGAGCTCCCACGACGCGCGCTGGTCGCCCCGAGAGGGTCCCAGCGACGCGCGGGTCGTCCGCGGCGCGAGGCCAGACAAGTTGTTGGACAGTCGAGAGAAGGCGCGGCTCTCGCGGGGCGCTCCTCAGGTCAGGCCTCGCGGATAAACTCGGTGAAGCCGAGCTCCCTGGCGAGGGCCGTCGCCTCCCTTCTGCACCGCGTCGTGCGCGCCGCGAACTGCCCCAGCTGCTTTCGCAGGCCCTCCGGCGGCCCTGCCAGGAAGAACTCGACGCGCGGCGCCCGCATGAGCAGGAGGTCCTCGTGGCGCGTGGCGAGCGAGAGCAGCACATAGAGTTCCAGCCACCAATCGTCGTCCTCCTTCTTGCCGTTCCCGACCTCGTGGCGGCCGCAATCCAGGATCACGCCTGGGCGACGTCGGCCGGGGGAGCAGCGCGCCGGACAGCTGACGGCCCAGGGCGAGAGTCCACAGGATCGAGGTCTGGCTGCGGACTGCTCGCGCCCAGCAGGTCTGGCCGTAAACTGCCCAGAGCGCTGTTCCCTCGCCCCGTCGCCTTCGCGCATGGCGCGCCCCTGGCACGCCACCGTGGTGATGACCCTGCTGTGCGAGAACGGGAAGCCCGTTCGGGTGACCTCGGAGGTGCGGAAGGTGAACGGCTCCGACGTACGAGGCTCGATGAACACCAGCGGGCCCGTGAGTGTGAGGGGTGTGCCGAAGTGGGGGCGACGCATGTGGACGGTGGCACTGGGGCCTTCGGTGGAGCTCCCTGTGAGCCACGCAACGTGTGAGGGGTGTGCCGAAGTAGGTGAGGGGGACGCATTTGGACGGTGGCACTGGGGCCTTCGGTGGAGCTCCCTGTGGAGCCACGAAGCGTGTGAGGTGTGTGTGCCGAAGTTGGTGGGTGGGGGGGACGCATGTGGACGGTGGCACTGGGGCCTTAGGTGGAGCTCCCTATGGGGCCACCAAGCGTGTGATGGGGGTGTGCCCAAATGGGTGTGCGTGACGCATGGGGCGGTGGCACTGGGGCCTTCGGTGGAGCTCCCTATGGGCCACGAAACGTGTGAGGAGTGTGCCGAAATGGATGGGGGGACGCATGTGGACGGTGGCACTGGGGCCTTCGGTGGAGCTCCCTGATGGCCAAGAAACGCGGGAGGGGTGTGCCGAAGTGGGTGGGGGCGGCGCATGTAGACGGTGGCACTGGGGCCTTCGGTGGAGCTCCCTATGGGGCCACACAACTTGTGAGGGGTGTGCCGAAGTGGGTGGGGGGGACGCATGTTGACGGTGGCACTGAAGCCTTCGGTGGAGTTCCCTGTGGGGCCATGACACGTGTGAGGGGTTTGCCGAATTGGGTGGGGGCGACGCATGTGGACGGTGGCACTGGGGCCTTCGGTGGAGCTCCCGATGGGGCCACGAACCGTGTGAGGGATGTGCTGAAGTGGGTGGGGGGGGACGCATGTGGACGGTGGCACTGGGGCCTTCGGTGGAGCTCCCTATGGGGCCACACAACTTGTGAGGGGTGTGCCGAAGTGGGTGGGGGGGACGCATGTGGACGGTGGCTCTGGGGCCTTCGGTGGAGCTCCCTATGGGGCCACGAAACGTGTGAGGTGTGCGCCGAAGTGTGTGTGGCTGACGCATGCGATGATGGTGATGATGAGTGCCATGATGATGATGTTGATGATGATGATGATGACGATGATAATGATGAGGATGATTATGATGATGATGATGATGATGATGATGATGATGATGATGATGATGATGATGATGATGACGATGATGATGTTGGGAGGGGGGAGGAGGGGGAGGAGTAGAGGAGAGGAGGAGGAGAACGCGGGGCGACGTCTCTTCAAAACGAGGACCCAACACCACAGAATGGTTAGGAAAAATGGCGCCTGCGGCAGACTGCATTGCATTGGTGTACCCCATCGCGCGAACTTTCCGCGTCCAATATGCGATCCACCCCACGTTGTATCTGCACGTCCTCTTCGTTCTTTCCTCGCTATTCCTCCTTCCTCATTCTCTCCATCCCCAGGCATCCTCCGTCCTCTTCCGCTTCGGGGGGTCCCGTGACCTCTTGGGGTGCAGCCGGGCCCTCGAAAGCAATCACTACTAGGGGGGGCCCGGGACCTCTCGGGGTGCCGCCAGGCCCTCAACAAAGGCAATCATCCCATTGCTTTTGTCTACAACTGCCTCTGGCAATCCCGCCGCCGTGCCCAGCCCTGGGGGCTCAGGGAAGCGTGCCTCGAGGCGCCCACGGGGAAGGGCCTCCGGGGCGCCTGGCGACCTTCCAGGGGGGCGCCCAAGAACGCTGTCAGAAACTCAACAGGCATGCGAACAGCCCACTGCCGTACAGGCACGGCGGCGGATCCGGCATACGGGGCTTTGGTCATGCGTGCATTGTCGTAAACCCTCTGTGGCTCTGGAGCGTGACCTGAGCGGTGCACCGGGTCGTGTCGAGGAGCCGCGCACACATCTACACCGCGCCTCCCCCCCTTCTTCTCCCTTCCCTCCTCCCCTCCTGCCCCTGCCCTGGCATCCAGAGAGGAGGAATAGCTTCTGCGAACCTGCTCCCCCTCCCCGTCCCCTCCGAAGGAGGGGGGGGGGAGGTCGGTGCAAAGGAAACGGGTCCTGGAGTAGAGGTCCTGGAGGTTTTTCGCAGCTGTCGGGCCCCCTCTGAGCTCTCCACGGGCACTGGGAGCGTCAAAGAACGACTCGGGATGAGGGGCTGGTCCTGGAGAGGGGTCCTGGGGGCTTAGGCCCTGCTTCCCTTAGGCCCTCGTTCCATTGACAAGGGAGAAGGGAAGGAGATTCGAAGAGGCTTCTCGCCATTTTCTAGCTCTGGAACTCCTCTTCGGGACCCAGGACCTTCAAAATCGGCCCGGGGTGCCAATTGCGTCCCGCGCTCAAGGAAGGCGAATCAGCCAGACGCGGGAAGAGACGGGTCTGGTGGAGTGGGAAGGGCGCAGTGCTCAATGCACTGTCGAGGCCTTCCGATGGCTGGCGCGTTCTGGGCGCGGCCCCCCTCCATGGGATGTCCCCTCACCGGGGCCCGGGGCAGAGAAGATTGATTCGAGGTGAAGACATGAGGGGCAACGGGTTTGGGAGGGGAGCTCAAGGGGGCCGCATCGAGTCGGAATCGGCGATACACCACGGATAGATCGGAGACTTGCACCCGATAGCGAGTCCGCAGGTTCCTGGGCGTGGTGTGCTATCGGGCCCCAATCGGCGATGAATGGGCGATAGGGGCTTAAAGCGTCCCCTTCTGAGCCAATCCCCTCCGAACCTCGCACTTGAAAATCCTGAGAAAGGAGTCGGGACCTCAGCGGACCCAAGATGTGAAAAAACCCAAAGGATCCACGAACGCGATAAGGAAGTGGAGTAAGTTTCTTCTGACGCGCGTGCTACACGCTCCCTCTTCTGGATTGCAACCTCTACCTCCTCCCCCTCCTCATCCTCCCCCTCTTCTTCCTCCTCCTGCTCCTCCTCTTCCTCCTCCTCATCCTCCCTCCTCCTCCTCCTCCTCCTCCTCCTCCTCCTCCTCCTGTTCATCATCATCATCATCATCATCATCATCATCATCATCATCATCATCATCATCATCATCATCATCACCACCATCATCATCATCATCATCATCATCATCATCATCATCATCATCATCATCATCATCATCATCAATATCAGGAGCATCATCACGGGGGGGGGCATGGACACGCGAAAACACCTGCCCATCGCGCACGAGTCAGGCGCATGTTGGGGGTCCCTCCCCGCCGCGCACTCGTTCCCCCCCCCCCCCAGAGGGCCGTGGACTCGTGAAAACACGTGTCCCGCGCGCACTCGC
Source organism: Prorocentrum cordatum (assembly GCA_963575745.1). NCBI lineage: Eukaryota > Dinophyceae > Prorocentrales > Prorocentraceae > Prorocentrum > Prorocentrum cordatum. Next base: position 104,873 of record CAUYUJ010004670.1, read on the forward strand.
CTGGCGCATGATGGGCCCCCCCCCTCTCCGCACTTCAATTCGAAGTGTAAAGAATCCGCCGACCAGAAGTCGGCCCTCTCCCACAGGGGCCGTGGACACGGGAAAACACGTGCCCTGCGCGCACGCGCCAGGCGCATGTCGGGTCCCACCCCCACTCCGCGCACGTAGACCTGCATGCAAAGAACCCGCCGGCCAGAAGTTGGGTCCCCCCTGCGGGGCCCGTGGTGGCGAGAAACATGACGGGAACACACACATACCAAACGCATGCACGCCGAGACGCATGTTCGAGACCCCCCCCCCTCCGTAAACGTATTCGAGCATGTCAAATTCCGACGCCTGCTGCTCGACACCCTTCTGGAACAGGGCCAAGGGCCCGCCAACGCGAAAGGAACTCTGGGCCGGAGCCCTTACCTGGAAACTCCCAACTTCTGGGATTCGAGAAACCGTTTGGTGGCAGATGGTTCAGTATGTGTAACTGCACGGCCTAGCCAGGATGAACCCCGTGATAGGTCTGGGGATCGATTTGATCGGATCTTCGTCGGGGTCATCTGTCACCGTCGTCTCTTCCCGACTGGTCCCTCCCCTTGAGAGATGGGGTCGGCGATCGACGCAGAGATGGCATCCAACACATACCTCGAAGCCGAGCGAAACTCCAATTGCAACGACTCGTACCTCGCACGTACCACGCCATTCGAGTGTGCGCCGGCGTCTTGAGAGCTGGCTTGAATGAGCACGCAGCGTTCCCTTCCTCTCCTCCTCCTCCTCCTCCTCCTCCTCCTCCTCCTCCTCCTCCTCCTCCCCCAGCCCGGACTCGCTCCAACACCTCGGGGATCCGCTGCATCCTCAGACCACCACCTAGCGTCGTGAAATCACGGCGGAATGGAAGTTTCTGTCAATGTAGAGCTTTGCCCCCCAATGAGACCCAGGGCCGTAGAAATACACCTCGGGATGAGAACACGGCACATGGGTCTGCGTTGTGGAACAGCCAAGACGCTGGCCTGACTCCAAAGCGGTCACTGCCTCCCAACCCATCCGCAGGCCCGCTGCATCCGCACGACTAAGACAACGTCCTTTTCCCTCCCTCCCGCCCCCTGCTTTCCCCCGTCCTCCCTCGCTTGCTCGCTTCATGCCCCACTCCCAAACTCCCCCATCTCCCTCCCTCCCTCCCTCCCTCCCCCTAGACATCCTACGCGGCTGTTGCTTCGTGACGTGAGCACCCGCAGCTCTCGACTCCCGCTCCGTTCTACGAAAAATGGTTGTCCTGCAGGTCGTTTTGTCTTTGGCAGCCCCTGGTCCCGAAGCTGGCCGCCACTGTTCTTTACATCGGCGGGACATCTCGATCTTACCCGTCTCCTCTTCCTAACTGCTCGAAGACGGAGGCGCTACCCGCGCAACGAGAACCCGGCACAACCGATGGCCGTTTGGCAGACGCGCCCAGAGAGGGAACCGTACAGCGCCGCAAAGACCTGGAAGCATCCCAGCCCAACAGCCCAGCTATGGGGGTCGGGAAGGTTGTTCTAGAGATCAGAGAACCCACCCCAATAGTAAACACGCCGACGAGCGAAGCCGTCTGGTCAGCGCACCCATGGACGCAATCGAACAGGGCAGGGCCGTTCAGCCAACGCCCAGGGCCGTTCGGTAAACGCCGCTTCTCGGGGTCGGGGCGGCGTTTCTTCCCTCGACCTTCCCTCCCCTGCCAAGATGCCCTTCCCTCCCCTGCCAAGAGCCCTTCCCTCCCCTTCCAAGAGCCCATTCCCTTTCCTCCCCTGGAGCCCTTCCCTCCCCTCCCCTTCCCTTGACCTTCCCTCCCCTGCCAAGATGCCCTGTCCTTCCTCCTCCACGCCGCCCGCGCCAGCGACGTCTGGGGGGGCCCCGCGCAGCAGCGTCGGTGCGCCTTCGTGCCCGCGCCCCGCTCGCCCCGCATCCCACCGCCCCCCCCTGCCCGGCGAAGCTCCATTCGGAGCGCGCGTGCGCGCCCGCGCGCGCAGGTCTGCCTGTACGCCTTCGTGTGCGGCGCGGGGTGCGCAGGAAGGGCCCACGCCTGCCGAGCGGCCGCGCGCTCTCGGCGGTGCTGAGCGGGGCAAGCACCTTTGCTTCGCGGGTCGAGAGCGCACCTCTTCCCGTCGAAGCTCAGCGGGCCGCGCGAAGCTTGAATTACTCCCAGAGATGGGGGAGAGCAGGGCGAGCACACGCTGGGATGACACGCGTACGGAGGGTCGCCGAACTCGGCACGCCCGAGACTGGGGCCGAGAGAGTGGGGACGATGCCCAACAGCGACCGTTGTCAGGCAAACGGCGCTCGTCCAAAAGGGAGCTCGCCGTTGGCGCCGCCGCCGTCGTCGGCCGAGCGTGTGCTCGCCGACGAGGGCGCTTCTGTGGCAACTGCGACGACAGCGCGTCCCTGTCTGGGGAGGACAGGAACTGCAGTCGGTGATTATCCGCCCCATCTCCGAACGCACGATGATTTCCAAACCGGATGAAGACTCAAATCGGGAGCCTCTGGGAACCAACGGGTCTGCAGGGTGTACTTGGCACCAGGGCCGTTCCAGAGCGCTCTGGAAGACTCCGAAGCTATTCTGGAACGCTCCTGAGCGATTTGTCCTTGTCCTAATTAGGCTTAAGTCGGGCGTGTCCCCCTACAGGGGGGATTTTCGACCAACAATTAAGAAATATGCAAACATACTCCCAAATGGCTGAAAAATACCAAAAATAGTCACCAGATTATTTTGTTGACTATTCTTGAATATTCCCCCTGTAGAGGGACAAGCCCGACTGAATCCTAGGCCTGCCTGGCCCAGATCCTGGCCGTCTCGAGTCCCTCCCAAGGGTCTGATTTTCTATAATCCAGAGTAATATGCTACCGGCTGCATGACCCCGCGAAACCTCGCAAAGGACGACACACATGAGCAAAACCTTCCGTCGTGATTTCCCCGCGACGCGAGAAGGTCTGGCTTCAAAGCCACACAAACCACAACAGCTCGAGCCTGTGGCGGCCACTCTGGACGGCCCCGGGGGACCCCCAGAAGGCTCTCGACGAGGCGCAGGTGCTGGAAGGCACCCCGAGCTGCAGGAACCAACGGAACGTCCGAATACCCACGCCCCAGGGGAATGAGCAATGACATCAACACATCAACTCGGAGGCCCGCCCAGATGCCTCGGACCCGGCGACGTCGGCGACCTCTCGGCGCCATCGGCGTGGAGAAACTCGCGGCCCACATCGAGCCGCACCGCCGGCGCGGCGCGATCCTCCGACCCCATGCACCTATGCCGACCCCGGCGAAGAGGCCTATAGACTGCCGTCCCCGTGGCGCCCCGCCCCCCCTGCTGGACGAGGCCCCGGCCAGGCCCGACGAGGCCGGCACGCCCTGGTCCAGCTGGCCGAGGCGGGACCTGGAGGACGAGCCCTTCCGGCCCCGCCTGCGCAGGAGGTCCAGCAGCACCGCCTCGGCAGGTCGCCGGCGCGGAGGGGGGGCGGGATCGCACAGGCATCCGGCGTCTCGAAGAACTCGACACGGACGCTTTGGTTCATGGTTTTCGGCCTCCCGGGGCCCCCACCGGGTCTCGGAACCGTCAAAAAACGATGTGAACAACCATTCCCAGGGAGGTGGTGGAGAGGTCGGGAGCCTGTGCCGGCAACAAATCGAGACGTCCGATGTCTGGGACCCCCGGGCAATCGCGTGTGTGAACCCCACCTCTGCAGGTTCGATTTCTGGAGAACTGCTTGGGTTTCGGGGCCCAAAAGATATCTGCAGCCAATGCGACCCCATCGGGGGTGTCCGACACACACACACACACACATGCGGTTTCGGCGTGCTGTGAGCCACCCCCCGCCCACAACCTGTCGGGACACAGCGTGTCCCGAGCGGGGAGGGGGTCAGGCCAAGCCTCCTGGGAAGACTTCGCATCGGTCTGAAGAAGTAAGAAGAAACATGAAGTAGTAAGGCGTTGAGAGTAGATTGGGTGTCCGCCCGCCCCCTAAGGAGGACGGAAAAGGCGAAGCCACTCGACCATTGAAGTAGGAATGCGCTGACAGTAGATTGGTATTGGGGAATCCAGAAATACCTACTTCAACGATCGATGGGTACGTATGATGATGGATATGACGATGTCTGACCTGTTTTACCGTACGCGGCGTATCCTGTAGGTTCCAAGCCCCGAGGGTGCAGAAGACCCCCAAGAAGTGGAAGGCGGGAAGCTCACCAGGCGCTTTCGCCAAATAGGCACGCACGCAGCGATCACCGTCGCAACGGTCCCCCCGACTTGGGTGGCAACAAGATGCAATACAGAACAATATGGGGTCTAGGTAGGCGTCTGTAGGACGCCGCGTATCGAACAAAAGCAATGCTCTACACCTCTTGGGACACCCCGGGAGGAACCAAATCAAAAAAACGGGACCCTCCCGAAAGAGGTGTGGGTGGCATGGCTTTTGCCGCGCCAGCGGCGAGGCGGCCCCCGCCCCCCCCGAAGTGCCCGAGCACCACCCGCGCACAGAACAGTGAGGTCTGACAGGCGAATCGTGCTGCCGGAGGCCTCCCCCCGAACATGAGGGAATCGTGTTCCCGGAAGCCCCTGCAGGAACATGGGTCAATCCAGACCCGGGTCAGCAAGACACCAAAAACTGCAATGCAGGACAAAAAAGAACTGCAACGCAGGTCTTCGCAAACCCGGGTCAGCCACTAGGCGCGGCCGCCTCGCAACCACGAGCGGCTCGCTAACCTGGGTCAGCCAGAGGGGGTCTCCGCAGGGTCCTGCAGGATCCGGTGCCGTGGCTGACCCCCGTCTGCATTCACCCCCGTCTCGAGGCTCCCGACATGGTTCCACGGCTGGCCCTGCCGCCCAAACAGCGCACCTGGGCCTCTGTGTACCTCGCCCCCATGCGGGGTCCCAGCACACGCGGCCCCGGCGTGCTGGGAGCCGCCTTCTGCCCGCAACCTGTCGGGCGCAGTGTGTTTCCCGAGCGGGGAGGGGGGGGGGTCAGGCCGAGGCTCCTGGGAGTACTACGCGTGATGATGATGATGAGGAGGAGGAGGAGGAGGAAGAGGAGGAGGAGCAGGAGGAGGAGGAGGAGCAGGAGGAGGCGGAGGAGGAGGAGGAGGAGGAATAGGAGGAGGAGGAGGAGAGGAGGAGGAGGAGGAGGAGGAGGAGGATGAGGAGAGGAGGAGGAGGAGGAGGAGGGGGAGGAGGAGGAGGAGGAGGAGGAGGAGGAGGAGGGAGGGGGAAGGGGGAGGGGGAGGAGGAGGTCGCAATCGGAGAGCCCAGAGGGATCAACACCGAAGGCGCAGAATACCCCCGACGGCAACGCGCGCCCCAGGCGAGGCCAGCAGCAGTGGGCATCAGACCCACCGGCGGATCGCGCGGAAGCCCAGCCGCAGCACGTCTTCCAGCAGAACGAGGGCGTCGGAAGTCATCGAAGAGGCCACCGAGTGCACCTTGCCATCCGCTAGACCAGGAATCCCAGGCGCGGCGCCAGCAGAGCTTCCCCCACCGACGAGTTCACTTTCTCCATGAGATCCTGGGCGTCATTGTGAACGTCTTGGCCTGGGGCTCGGTGCGCTCCAGGACCTTTCCCCATTGCTACCTTCGCCGCCGCCAGGCGGCCACCCAGCGAGGGCAAGGCAGACGCTCCCCGGAGACGCCGAGCACCCGCCGCCACGAACGGAAGCTCCGGCTGGGCTCCTTCGAGGCACTCCAAAACTGCAGCGGAACCCCATCGACCCAGGTGCTGAATGCAGGAGATGGCACAGCCCCGGCGGGCCAAGTGCTCTGCCCCCGACCTCCCCGCCGAGTGTCCCGACGGCCCCCCCCCCCCCGGCGGGAGCATGAGCGCCAGGCGCCCGTGACCGCAGATCTCGGCGGGACCTCGCCTGCGTGGCTCGGAATGGCGGGCACGTCAGCGAACCCCTCGCCCAGGCTCCCGCCGCAGCGCTCCTGCAACATGACCAGGCGCTTCGCCAGCTCGGGGGCGGGGCACGTGGCTGCATCCAGCCGGCCAAGGTCACAAGTGCAAACCCATGTGTGTGTGTGTGTGCCTGGCGCCGCAGCCGCCCGCGTCCGCCTTCGGGACCAGCAGGCCTGCGGAGGATCGTCTCGGGGCCGATCCCCGCTCCCTTCCTAGAAGCTGAACTCCAGTACCCCCTCGATCTCTCGAAAGAGGAAACGGAAAGCGAAGACGTAGGAAGAGGCAGGCGCCACAGACAGTCAGCCAAGACGAAGAGGAGGAAGGGGAGGAAGGGGAGTACGGAGGTTGAGACGCCACGTTCGGGAGGACCACCTCGACCTGCTTGTGCTCCAGCGCCTTGATCCTGGGATCGGCCTCCCGCCCAATGGAAAGCTTCGCCTGGAAGACCGCCCAGGCTAGTTAGCCAGGCCTGAACCTCGAGCCCCCTCCCAACGAGCATGAGGCGGAGCTCCCCGAAGTGCGAGGCGCCCGACTTGTCGTGCGGGGCCTACGCGAGCTGGAGGACCTCCGCCCGCTCTGCCGAGACTGCTCCAGCACTGCGGCCTCCAGCAGCTCGGGAGCCAGGGCGACGCGCAGCGCCGTGCCCCACGACGCCGCGGCAGGCTTCGGCTGGACTGAGAGGTCGCGTCGAGGCGCACGCCAACGGCCCCTCGACCTCCGGCGCCCCGCTGCACCCCTACCATGCCGCCGCAGGCGGAGGTGACGGCGATGCCACCGCCGCTGCCGCTGCCGCCGCCTGCCGCGCAGTCAGCCCGCGCTGCGGGATCGCCAACTGCCGCACCGGCGGGGCGGCGCCGCGGCGCCCAGGCTGGCGGCCGGCCACGCAGCCTGCGCGCAGCCATCGCTGTGGCACCGCGAACCCCCCCCCAAAAAAAACGGTGTGGGCATTGGGCAAGGAAACCTTCGACAAGGAATCCAAGGTCTGGAAGCCAGTGGAACTCCATGCGTGGATCGGCCATGGCTATCACCGCCGCCCTCCTCGAGTACGGAATCCTCCAGGGTCTGGCGCCTCCTGGGGCCATTCCCGAGCCAACGCCTCCACCGTACGAACCACAAGTGACTGACCACCCTGGCGAACCACGGCGGCCGCAGACCGGGATGGGCCACGCAGCAGGGCTGGAGCACACGCAGATCAGGCTGGCTCTCGCCGGGGTCCGCGCCTGCTCGAGGAGCCCGCGGCGCACCAGGGCGCGGCGCGGGGTCGCGCCGAACACTGCGCAGACACAGAAGTCGGCAGCGACTCATGACTCTGGACACCTCCCCGGGAACATGGAGCAATCGCGGTCCCGCAAAGCCCTCCAGGAACATCGCGGAATCAGGTTCCCGGGTGCCCTTCCGGGAAGATGGCTCCACGGCAGCATCGCGCGGCCAGCGTCCTCGACGTCTGCTTCCATACGCTCGAAACGCGTCAGCGGCAACGCTTGGCAACAAACAGTACGCCCACAAAGGGCGCGCGCAAAACAAAAAATCACGCAAATCGTCGGCGATTCATTTCTCCGGAAGCCTCCCTGGGAACAGGAAGTAATCATGTTCCCTGAAACCCCTCCAGGAACATCTCCGAATCAGGTAACGCGATTCAACGGTAGCGGCGAGCCGCCAGCCCCCTCGACGTCTGCTGCCACGCGCACGAAACGCGTCAGCCACAGCGCCACGCGAAATATTACACCCACAGAGGCTACGCGGCAGTGGCGATCACAGCAACGGCAGCGACGCGCGGCAAGCGCCCTTGAGGTCTGCGGCCGCGCGCGCGCGAAACGCGTCAGCCACAGCGCCGCGCGAGAGACGGCACGCACAAGCCAATCCTTCTTCGCGTCAAATCGGCCACCACTGGGCTCCACGCGCGGCACCCCGCAAAGCGTCATGAGGATCCCCCCTGCGCCCACCAAGGCGGCGGAGCACCAAGCGAGCAGGCCGCCCGAGACATCCCCACCACCTGGGCGCGAACGGGCAAGGCGCCCCTCCCCGGCGGCTCCCCCTTGGGGAGCCGAGGTGCCACGCCTGCTGTGTCGCACCGTGGGGCTCCCAGGAGGGAGAAGCCCTGGGGAGCCAGGCAGGCAAACCGCCTGACACACCGCCACGATCAGGACCGCCTGCACGGAGAAAGGCAAACGCCCCTGGCAGCTCCTCCTCGGGGTGCCGAAGTGCCGCGCCTTCTGCATCGCGGTGGTCACTGGGCTCTCAAAAGCAACGAGACCGAGCCACCGAGCGCTCAAACAGCCCAAGGCATCCCCACGATCTGGCGCGAACGGAGACATGCACACACCTCCCTGGGGTGCCCAAGTGTCACGCCTGCGGTGTCGCGGTGATCATACTGCGGGTGTGGATGGTCATACCGTGGGTGCATCTCGGAGTGAGTAGTGCGAGTCTGGGATTGAATATGCCTTGGAAGAGTGTGTATGGAGCTGGGCGCGAGTGCTCTGTGTATGAGTGTATCTGGTTATGAGAGGAGTCTGAATGTGAGTGAGTCCTGGTATGAGCAAGTCTGAGTGTGAGTGAGTCTGAATATGCGTGACCGGGTTTTGGCTTTGGACGCCGCCGGGAATCATCCGAGGACGTCCTTGGACGCGTGTCGTGACCAGAGGTCTGAGTCACCGAGTGTGATGCAAGAGGGAGACGTGTGGAGCATGAGTGAGGAGGAGGCGTCCCACTACAGTGCAGTGATTATTATTGGCAGTGGTTTGTCGATCGCAGGTTGACAAATCGCAGGCGCACACCATGGATCACGCACGCGCCCACGCGCGCGCACGCGCAGCAGCACGAGCACGCGCACGCGCTCAGGATCCGGCTCGGGCTCGGGCCTGGGCTCGGACCTAGGTTCGGGCTCTGACTCTGGCTCGGGCTCGGGCTCGCGCTCGGGCTTGCTCGGGCACGCACGCGCGCACGCTCACGCACACGCGCACACGGCCCGCGTACGAGAGCGAGGCGTGACCACAATGCTAGGACCGCCTCTCCCCTGGCTCCGTCCCATCCCCCACCCACCCCTGTCTACTTGTGAAGCCCGAAGCAAGGCAAGGCTCCAGCGCCGAATTCTTACGCAAGAACCTGGCTCCAGCAGAATATTCCGACAAGGAGGGTGGCTCCAGCACCCATGTTTTGCGAGGGGCGCTGGTTCCAGCATCCCAGGGAAAGTCATTCCAGCACGCTATACCGACAACAAGAAGCGTGGGCTTCCGTCTGAAAAGGCAGCTAGAGCGACCCGTGCCCCAACCACGAACCCACCGACAGTCCGTCAAACATTTCACTAGCAACATGTTCACCTCACTGTACCAACAAGAACCGCACCTGAGGATACGGGGAAGACTCCGAACCTCGAGGAGCATCTGCTGCTGGATGCCTGGGAGTTTTAAGGAAACCAAGAGGCACCGACCCCGCCGGTCCCCAGACCTGTTCCGTGGTCCGTTGAATGTTCTGACCCGAATTCCGCAGCAAATCCAGCGGTGCCGACGAGGGCCCAGGGCCCCCCCCAGGAGGCCCAACAGAGAGAAAAGAGGCAACGGGAGCGGTAGCGGCAATGCTTCCCCCTCTGACCAGCCCCCCCCCATGCACCCCTCGGCAAAAGCTTGGAGTGTCTCGAGATACCTGGTGTGCCATAGTGTGTATGGGGTTGAAGTACAAGGGTACAGAACCCCTGATCCGTTGGTAGAGGGAAGGAGGGATAGATGGATGTCTTTCCCTCCTGCACGATCAAAGGTCTGATCGATCTGTCCCAATACCTGAGCCCAAACGGCCAGGCGCAGGAGAGGTGAGGATAAGGAGTATATATGAGGGTATTACACGGGTTCTATTCACACATAGAGGGCACTTCGCAGAAACGCCCTCTCGACCACCTGCCGAAGCTTCTGCCCCAGGCAGCACGGGCCTGGTGGCTCTCGAGCTGCGCGCCGAGCTCCTGGACCTCCCGCTGGAGTGGGGCGGGCACGCGCTGCCGGCGTCCCTCCTGTGCGGCAGGCCGGGACGACGACGACGACCACGACGACCACGACGGCCACGACGGCCATGACGAAGACGCCGACGCCGCAGACGACGACGACCACGACGACCACGACGACGACGACGGCCATGACGACGACGCCGACGCGGCAGACGACGACGACCACGACCAGAGCGCCGCCGCCGGCGCCGCCGACGAAGATGCCAACGACGACTATGACGAGGACGGCGTCGAGGACGACGACGAGGACGCCGACGACGACGACAGCGGCGACGACGACGACGACGACGACCACGACAAAGTTTGGATTTATAAGGCTTCCTGGGCGGAGCTATGGGGGATTCATTGGGAGTTGGAATGCGGAGCAGGAGGAGGGGGAGAGGAGGAGGATGACAGCCGAAATCTCCGATGCCTTGATTCCTTCATTACGTGGGCCTTGGAAGTCTCGACCCATCCCATGGGGTCGGCTTCACATCCTTAGTAGATTGCCACAGCCTGGCGCCCGAAAACAGTCCCCATACAACAAAAGCGCAGTCTTGATTTGTTCAAGACGTTGGAGGTTGGGGGAGCAGGACCATGGGAAGGAATGGCAACGCGCAGGCAAACATAATTCTCGTAGCCCGTAGCCCTTGTGCGAAGCCGGCGAATCGAGTGTAGAGTTGTACTCGAACTCGGAAGCATCCGAGGAACCGATGGGAACCTCTCGAGAGGGGGGGGGAGGGGCTGGGCTCTACAGGGTGTTAGGGATCCCCACTGCTGTAGAAGGTCCCGCGGGGGTGTAGGAAGTCCAGAAATGTCGAGGGTGAGTACGTGGCATGGATAGTAAGAGGATGGTGAGCTGGTGCAGGAGGGGGAATGAGAGGAACAAGTCGGGATGCAGATGTGGACTCTTCCATTCCTCGCTCTCTACCTCCTCGTTGTCCTTCCCTCGCTCATCCTCCATTGCCCACCCTCCCCGTACTCAATCCTCATCCTTCCTCCTTCCTCGCTCCTGCTGCTACTCGTTCTTCTCTGCTCATACAGCTGCTCCTTCCCTTCATCCTTCTCAGCAGGACGAAGAGGAAGCGGAGGACGACCCAGACAATGCGCTGGACAATGCGAGGAGGACGAGGACAAGATGGACAAGCAGCTAAAGACGAGGACAATGCGGGGGGCTTCTTCACTTTACCATGGAAAAAAACAAACCTCCGCATGCATACTTGGCACCGTTATGATGCAGTGAGGTACTGGACACCTGGATTCACCGGAATAACGAATACTAGGGGAGCGTGTTGAGCAACAAGATTGTCAAGATTGCCCGCGGCCCTGAATCCCTACCGAACGAGAAAACGTATGAAACAACTTCTGTGCCATTTGATGGCGTCCTCCTTGCAATGCAAGGACGAGCAGCTAGCAATGGGCAGCAAAAAACAACTATCCACCCTGCACTGCCGCGGCAGAACCGCAATGCTCTCCTAAACCCTGCGGCTTTTGGCAAGGCCGTGAGCCTACGGCCTGGTGACTTGTGACTAGCCGTAAACATGGCGCGTGTGCGGCTCGCGCCGATGACCACTTAAATCGATGACATTATCACTTATGCTACTATTCAAATGTCGGTTCAAATGCTGGCACGTTTCATGCAACGCGCCCAGAGTCCAAGCATCACGGCATCACTTCCTCCCGGATTCGTATTCACGTTGCGTGCGCTTTCCCGCTTGTGCAGGCCCTTTTGTGCAGGCCTCTTGCCACGTCCAGCAGCAAGGGATGTGTGATCTGGGCTCCAGGGCCCCGGTGGGGGGTGGAATTCAAGACCATATATGGCATGGCGTGCTCGTTCTCATGATGCGCATGCTACCCTTTATTGTAGTCATCAACTTCGCCTTCCTCTGCATCATACTGTTCAGGATCATCGTCCACCTGACCATCCCCCTCATTCTACGTCAACTTCAAATCATAACCACTATTCATCCCTCGCTGTCCTCTTCCTCCTTCTCCAGCACATCCTATATCATCATTACAAACACTTTCATCATGCTCCTCCTCCACACCCTCCTGCACGTCCTCCTCCCACTAGTCATCATCACCATCATCGTCATAACCACCGTTACCATGATCCTCCCGCACATACTCTGTACACTTAATCATCGTAGGCATGCGTCTTTTGTCTTCTTCTGCCCCATCATCATCAGAACCATCAGCATCACCATCCAAATAATCTTCTTCCAGATGCGCATGATCACCATTGCCATCCTTCTTCTCCTCCTCCAGCAGCCGTTCTATCCTGCTCATTGCCAGGGTTCGCCCTCATCCTTCCTCTCCCCATCAGCATCAGTGTCATCGCCTCCATCATCACCACTCTCATCCCAATCCTCCTCAGCCTGTCCTCTCCTCCTCCTCATCCCCGTCATCCCATTCGCCCCCGTCGTTTCGCATTAGCTTCATAATCATACGTAACAATATCACCGCCTGCGTCGCACTGGCCCATATCCGCCTGCATCGCCCCCCCCCCCCCGTCCTGTCCATAGTCATCGTAAGCACCATCACCATCAACCTCACAATCCTAATACCATTCCCCCTCATTCCTCTCGCCTACACCATCATCATAACCAGAACCGCGACCAACACAATCATAATCCGCGTGCCCTTCTTCACCTTGACACTTCCCATCTTCGCCATACGCATCTAATCCTCCTCCGCATGCTCTCCTATTCCTGCTTCCCCTCCTCGTCAAACTACAATCATCTGGTCAGAATGCCGCTTCTCACCGTTGCCCGAACACTCAGTGACAGCTTCAGAAATATGATATTGATGTTCATGCGACGTGGGAAATACCAAGGTCTGGATAGAAGGAACGAAGGATGAAATTGGTCAGGAAGCGCAAGGGCAGACCATCAACGAGACGCAACTTCAGGCATACATGTCCGAATCTGGTCTTCCCCCTCGGGGGGGAGGGGCAAGTCCTGAACATCGGAGCAAACAGGCACCTAAGCAATACACACTGCAAGTGCTCTCTACACTAGGACACACAAGGACCCCTCACGATGGGAAACGATACTATAACGCTACACTGAAAAACGAGGTCCCCCGGTCCGTATGTACAAATCACTGGGGGGTCAACCCGACAAGATACCTCCATACACCCATACATTAGAACACCAAAACGCCATAACAGTTGTGAACCATCGCCTCGGGGCCACGATACTTGTGAGGACAGAACTCGGCGGACAAAAAAAGACTACTCACAACAATGGAGGGTATACGCAAACATTCACCATACGCTCGAGGTGTAGATCTTTCCTTTCTCTCCTGGCCATCATTAGGTACACATTGAATCGATCGGGGATCCACGCACTTCAGGCCAATACAAGCATAAAGGTGCATACACCAGTTAAAAGCAGAAAAATAATTACACAAAAAAGTACGACCACATCGGGGGGGGGGCACGGTCTCCGTGAACGCGTGCAAACAGCATTGCTCAAAGAAGGTAATGGGAAACTAATTAATGTGTGATGTGGTGTATGGTTTTCGGGGTTTGGTCCGCTTGGGCGCCTCTGGGCGGAATGGGCTCGGAGGAAGCCCCCCCGAACCCCGAGCACGTCGAACCCCCAGCGTCGTTCAATGCCCTGGCTCGGGCTTCTAACTTGATTGCATGAACGTTCCGTGTTTATGGTTATCAAAAGTATCGCAACTCCAACACGTTTACGTATCATGTTTAGTTGTATTGTCGACTTATGGAATTCAAATGTGTAAGGTCACCGTGTGGCCTTGCGGTGCATGGATCAAAGTTCGGGCCACAGAATATCCGAAACCCGAAAGCCTGTATATCTCCCGTATCCCCAAAGACTGGGACACACATATGGATACCTGTTGCGTGTGCGGGTTATTGCTTGATATCCTCGCAGGAATCGTGGAATCAAGACGTGTTCTGGCATTATCTTCGTGAATTAAGGGTGCAATGTGCATGGGCATGGGCAATGAGGGAACCCGACACCATGCAAACGTTGAAAGTTCATACGACTTGAATGTTACTCATATGCGGTTGTGCTTCCCATGGTTCCCAATGTAACGAATTTCAGCGTGTGTATGCCTTCATGGCGTATAGCTGTTTTACCGTGTGGTTCAGCCTGGCATCTAACAGCTCGGAAGAATTCTCGCTTCCATCGTGAACGATGGAATTGGCTACTATGGGAGAAAAACGTTCGTACTCCTTAGTGTACGGGCGGCGTATGACTTCACTGTGTCAGGAGAAGGCTTCCAGAAGGCGAGGGTCGGAATCATACAGACATGCATAAACACATTCCTCGATGATGTCCTGATCCTCGCCCTCCTGTTCCGCCTCACCCTCCCGCGTTCCATGATATCACGGTGTTGTTTTCTTCCACACCTTATCACCCCCGCCGTTCGCCAGATGCGAGAGTAGAAAGGGTGTGGCGCCAGTCCGCCCCACCTATCGGTGGGGTTGCGGGGGTGATGGGGTTCGGCTTACATGGCGCCCCACACACACACACCTCCCCGTTAAGGGTGTGGCTATTCACAGGGGGGCCATGGGAGGAAAGGGGGGCTCGTCCATGCTGCCGCTTATCCTGCGCCATCTCCCCCTCTTCGGCCTCATCCTCAACGTCATCAAGACGTCCGCCTGCTGTACAGAATCCGGGCGATCCTCGTTGCTGGCCTCACCATGCACCTCAATCATCATCATCATCATCATCATCATCATCATCATCATCATCATCATCATCATCATCATCATCATCATCATCATCATCATCGTCATCATCGTCATCATCATCATCATCATCAGCATCATCATCAGCATCATCATCAGCAGCAGCACCAGCATCAGCATCAGCGTCATCATCCTCATCCGCATCCTCATCCTCATCCTCCTCATCATCATCGTCATCATCATCATGACCATCGTCACCATCATACTCAGCATTAACATCATCATCGTCATCATGGTCATCAGCATCATCATCGTCATCATCGTCATCGTCATCATCATCACCATCGTCCGATATGATATTACTATTATTGTTGGCATCATCATCAGCAGCAGCAGCATCATCTCTTGGTGCTTCAGATTCTCCTAATTGGTTCTTCAGCCCCAGTGGCATAGGGGCCCTCAGCCTTAGCTGCCCCAGGTCAGAATGATCCGTTTCCTTCAGCCTCTTCATGATGCACACCTTCATCCTTGCCTTCCCCTCCCAATATGCCTTACTTGTTTGGCCAGCTTCTGCATGTTCATCCTTGCCCTCGCCTGCCCTCTCCCATGCTCTGCAGCCTCATCATCACACCCGTGCTCAGGCTCCCTCCCCTGTTCCTTCCAATCTTTCTACCCAGCCTCGTCCTGCATCTTCATCTTTCAACCTCGCCTGCTCATTCTCCTCTGCTCGTCAACTTCACCCTCATCTTCATCTTCATGATCGCCTGCTCCTCCTCATCCTTTTCTTGCTCCTCCATCTCCTCCCCCTCTTGATCCTTCAACGTCCCCTCTCTATCATCATTCCCCTGTTTCGAAGATGGCCGATTTCATGAGTCCTATAGGAATTGTACTCATCTTACACTCTTTTCCATCCTGCCGGGTATTTGCGCTCCGCTTACATCTCCCCTTACGTCAGCACCATCGTCATCTCAGGGGCGAACTCGGCGGGGCCATCATCTCTTCTCATGAGTTCGCCTTTCTAATGCTATGGGTGATATTCTGCCTGATCAGCATCACCTGTATCGCTATACTCACCAGCATAATGATAGCAACCACCATCTTCATGATTTTCCTACGTGGATCTCCTCATTCGTTCATTCTCGCTCTCTTTCTCTCACACACGCACCCCATCGCCTCCCAAGCGTAGACATCATCGCTACCAACTCCCCAACGCCGCCTCCGTCATCATCCGCATAACTGTTGGCTCCTGTCGACCTGTCGTAGGTTGACGGGGAGGAGCATGAGGCACGCAGCATCAGGCGCTCCCAGTGCCTCCGAGACAATGCCTTGAGCTTCACGTGGCAACGCATGCTCCAGGCCAGACGACGAGGACGACGAGGACGACGACTGCGAGACTATGACCATGTCGACGACGATGACGACGACCTCGATGGCGACGAGGACAGCGACGAGGACGAGAACGCGACTACGACGACGACCTGAGCACCCCTCCTGGAAGCGCCAGCCGCCCCCGCGGGTTCCCGGCCGGCCTCCTCCGCCCACACCGTTCTATCCCATCTGTGCGGGGGGGTGGGCGGGGGGCGGCCCAGGAACCCTGAGAGCCGCCCCACCTCAGGGGGGCAACAGGGGATATGTCGACCCCTATCCCAGGCTTCGTGGGGTTTCCGAATGGACCAGAAATTTGGGGCCTAACCCTGGGATATACGATGGGGGGGGTGTCCATTCTCGATAGGGGTGCGTCCGAATAGCCCCCTTGGGGTGTATCCCAGGGTTTTCCCATTCTTCTGAGCGGCCAGACTTTTCGGGCGAAACTCGGGGATTGGGGGAGAAACATCGCCCGCGAGGGGGGACTTGGAGCAGGGCGAGTTGAGACAACGGCAGCTCAAAGCCGGTCCCGTGACCCCTCTCAGGGTCCGTACACGCGCCAGTTTCCTGAGCCGCGCCCGGCCGTGGCGACAGGGGCCCCCCCCCCGCAGGCCAACTGCCGCTGTCTCGATCCACCCCGCCGAGGAGGGACGTGCGAGCCCTGAGATCTGCTCCCGTCGGGGAGGGGGCCGTGGACCCCCCCGGCCCTGGAACACGTGCGTACGGCAGGTTCGTGCCGTGACGACCTCGGCGTTGGTTTCTGCCACCGCGCGGATCGTTCAACCTTCAACGATCGGCGGTCTCTCGATCGCTCGATCGTTCCATGTAGGCCGATTCTGGGCCACTGGCGGCGTTCAACCTTGAACGCCCGCGGCGGCGTCGCCGCCGGTCGACACGACGCGAACCTACCGTACGGCAGGTTCGTGGCGTGACGACCCAGGCAGCGGTTTCTGAAACCACGTGGATGATTTGACCATTTACGACCGTTACAGATTGGCCGATTCTGGGCAGCTGGCGGCGGCGGGGTCGCTGCTGGTAGAGCGTCGGGACGACACGAACCTGGCGTAGATGAGGCCCTGCAGGAGGCGTGGGCGCGGGCGCCTTCAGCAGTGGGCGAACTCGAATCTCCAGCGCTCGCCGCTTCGCCCCACGTGCCACGCGCGGTCTAGCTCGTTGCCCCTGGCGTCGAGGCGGACCACATTCTGGGGCAGGCCCAGCACGCTGGCCGCCAAGCCCAGGACACCAGGCGCCAGCACTGCGTCGAGCATGTAGCGCTCGAAGGCGGCCCAGCGCTCGGCGCGAGCCTCCTGCCACGCCCGCAGCAGAGACGGCAGCTCCGGACCGCGGAGGTCGGAGGCGTGCACGGGCAGTGCCTGCGCGAAGGGCAGCGAGGCGGCGAGGACATGGAGGTACCCGCCTTCCAGCCACATCTCGAACTCGACTGCCTTGGCCGTGGCGAACCGGGGGTCCCTGGCGCGCTCCTTTTACGGAGGAGGGGGGGCTCCTGAGGGAAGCGGGCCTGGACCCCGCAGCTTTCCCTGGGGCTGGCCCTTCGTCCGACGTCGCTTGGCGACGGCGGCCTCAGGGCCCGAGGAGGGGCCCAGGGAGGCCGCACGCACGGAGAGACACCTCGGGACCCTGGCGTCCCTCGGGACGGCCCCTTCTCTCTTCCTGCCGGTCCTTTGCGGCCGCAGGCGCGAACAGCCGGCACTCGCCAGGCCCCGAGAGCGCGGGCGGCGCGGGCGCCCGCGGCCAACCCGCCGCGGCGGTGCTGGCCGCCAGCGCCGCGGCACTCCGACGCGCGCCCTGCGCGGGCTCCACTGGCCGCCGCGGAGGCTGCCGCGGCCAGGCCGCGGTGGCGCCCCTGCCGCCGCCGGGGCCGCGCGGCGCGCCTCTGGCCGGCGGGGTGTCCTCCGCCCGCCCGCGTGGGAGCCGCGGGCGTGCCGCGGCGAGCAGGCGCGGTGCCGCGGCGGCGGCCGGGGCCGCGCCGGCGCAGGCGCCGCGCGGCGGGTGCAGCAGCGGCGCCACGAGGCCGTAGGTGGCGGCGAGCCTGGAGGCCGAAGAGCGCGCCGCCGCGCACACCGCGGGGGCGGCTCGGGACATCCCGAGGGGCAGAGCCGCCGCTCGACCGATGCCCAGGAAGCTGGCAGCGCACGAATATGGCCGGGCCCCCACGCGTGTGGAGCAGCCTGAGGCCACGCGCTGGATGCACACGCGTGGAAGCCTGGCGCGGAAGGGCCGAGCGCCGGGGACATCTGGCCACATGTGTCTATCGAGCTCTCGCCCAGGCTTGCCGCGTCGTGCGCATCCAGCTTCCGGGTGGCTGCGGGAGGCCAGGGCCCGCCGCTCGGATCGATGTCTAGATAGCCTGAGCCCGAACAGCTGCGGGTGCTTATAACAGAAGGCGATGCTGATCGGTTCCGATCCAAACCATGCGTCGTGAGGCCGAGGGTTATCGGCGCCCCAGTCACACCGAGGGCGACGGAGAGGGCGGGAAGGTGCAGGATGCTGTAAGACAATGCTCTTCCGTAGCGGGTGGAAGGTCCCGGGTAGCTGGCAGGGAACCACTTCTTTGGACCTAACGGCCAGCAGCGAGCCTCGGAATGCACTTGCCCGGGGCGCGACGCACCCAACAAGGGGATACAGATCCCGACGTACCTGGCGGGAGGGGATGGTCGCGGTATACCCGACTAAGGGGTACAGCTCGCGCCTCGCCCAGCTGGGTGGTACGGGGAGTGCCATGTCCGACTTCTGGGTACAGATTGTGACGTACCCGACGGGGGTGCATAGTGTGCCTGGTCAGCCGAGGCGTAGACGGGGCCACTAAGGCGTGGGAAACACAGCAACGAGACAAATGTCCTGATGGCAAGGGGCAACGAGGCCCAGAGGGGCAAGCGATTAAAGTACGAGAGCAAAAAGTTGACGTCAGGAGAAGAAGTGTGCCGCGTGCTCAGGGAGCGAAGCGCCTCACGAGGTCCGCAAGCCACCCCCAGAGCCAGCTTGGCCAGGCACCCAAACATGGGTATTGGGCTGACCCTGTAGCTTAGGAGACCCTGTGGCCTGTCCCCCCCGCCACGCTATCTCCGACTCCTTCTAGCCGTGGCCTTTGCTCACTTGGACGGGCACGCGGCGGTGAACGGGGGACAGGTCATGTGGTGGCGGGGCGTTTGAGCCAGATTCCCCAACTGCATAGTGCGCCAACACTGCTGGGCGCTGCCTCCAAGCTGGGGAGCCTTGGGCCACCTCCACCAGGCAGCAGAGACTTGGCAGCATCTGTGGCTTAGGTGGCCTCTTGGGCCTGTCCCCCGACCCCCCTCCCGCGCACTCTCCGCGTCCCTCTTGACGTGGCCGCGGTACGCTCGCAGGGGCGGGCTTCGGAGAGGTGGGGGGAAGGGCCACTGAGTACGGCGTCAACTTAGCTGGGCGCTGCCCCCAAAGGTAAGCCCTGGGCCTGCTCCGGCAGGCGCCGGTGCTCCAAGGGTGAGCTGCAGAGGAGAATGGGGCCAAAGTCGTGGCTCAGGTGACCCCTCGGGCTCTCCCTGAGGCGCCCCCTGGCAGAGGCCGCAGCTCGCGCGGCAGGGCGCGTGGCGGAGATGGCGGGGAAGCGGTCGTCAGTCGGGAGGGGTCGTTTGGGCCCGTGGCTTCGCGCGCCTGTTCCTTCAGCTCGGGCCTGGGCCTGCTCCGACCCAGCCTCGGGCTCGGGGGGTCACCTGAAAAAGGAGACTTGTGCCAAATGTGGTGCTCAGGTGACCCCTGCGGCCAGTCCCAACGCGCCCCCTGACCCCTCACGACGAGGCCTCGCCTGACGCGCTCGGACTCGCGGCTAAGAGGGGGGACGGGGGAGAGGGGGCGCCATGGGCGAGCGGGGATGCGCCAAGCGAGGACGGGAGCAAGATGATGAAGAGACCGAGACATGCGGCGGTGGAGGGTGGCAGGATGGGAGGATGAACGCCTTGCGCCGAGGCCCCCATGGCTTCTCTATCTAGCACCCAGTGGGTGCAGAGGTTGTTGGACCACCTCGGCCGAGTGGCGAGAGAGTCCCTCTTCCCGCAATGTGTGGGGGGCGGCTGGGGGCCTGCACCACTCGACCGTGCGAAAAACTCAAGCTGGGGAAACCAGCTCTAAGACAACAGCTGGTCACACTGGCCGCGTGATTAGTTAGACACACACGTCCAGGGCGTCAAGACGTGAAGCGAGTAAACTATTCGGTCATGCAGAAATCACCGCGCATGTGGACGGACCTGAATTATCCTGGCGACGGAACCAACCATATGCAGGCAAGCCTACCGCAAGGCGGGTGGGAGGAAGGAAGGGAAAGCCCATATGGGGCAAAACAACATGTGCGAGGTGTGCCGAAGTGAGAAGGGGCCGCCTTGCGGGCGCTGGCACTGGTGCCTTTGGTGCAGCTGCCTGGGGCTCATGGTGCCACGGAACGTGTGAGGGGTGTGCCGACATGAAGCTCCGACGCCATGCGGACCCTGGAATTTGTGCCTTAGTTGGGGCTCCCTATGGGGCCACGAAGCGTGTGAGGAATGTGTCGGAAAGAAGCACAGCCGCCATGCGGACCCTTGTGTTAGGGCATTCGCTGGAGCTCCCTATGGGGCCAAGAATCGTGTAAGAGGTGTGCCGGAATAAAGCGCCCACGCCATGCGGACCCTGGAATTTGGGCCTTGGCTGGAGCTCCCATAGGGCCACGGCACGTGCGAGGGGCGCGCTGACATGAGACACCGCCGACAGGCGGACCCTGGCATTTTGACCTTAGCTGGGGCTCCCTACAGGGCCGCGAAACGTGTTCGGGGTGCGCCGACAATGGCACCGCCGCCATGTCGACCCTGGCATGTGCAAGAGGTGTGTCCAAATGAAGCACCGCCGTCAGGCGTACTCTGGCACTTGGGCATTAGCTGGGGCTCCCATGGGGTCACGGAACGTGTGAGAGGTGTGTCCACATGAAGCACCGCCGCCATGCGGACCCTGGCTTTGGGGCTTAGCTGGAGTTCCCTTTGGGCGCAGCGTTTGAGGGGTGTGCCAACAGGCACAGCCGCCACGCGGACCCCGGCATTTTGACCTTCGCTCGAGCTCCCTATCGGGCCAAGAAGCGTGTGAGGGGTGTGCCGACATGAAGCGTCGCCGCCATGCGGACCCCTGCCTTTGAGCCTTAGCTGGAGCTCCCTATGGTGCCACGGACCGTAGGAGGCTTGTGCCCAAATGAGGCACCGCCGCCATGCGGACCCTGGCATGGGCCTTAGCTGGGGCTCCCTATGGTGGAACCACGGAACATATGAGAGCTGTGACCAAATGAGGCACCACTGGCCATACGGACTCCAGCATTCAGGCCTTAGCTGGAGCTCCCTATGGGGCCACGAAGCGTGTGAAAGGTGTGCCCACATGAGGCAAGGGAGGGCTCAGGCAGGAGCGGGATGGTGATGGTGATGGTGGTGGTGATGTTGTTGGTGCTGATGCTGATGCTGATGCTGATACTGATGCTGATGCTGATGCTGATGATGATGCTGATGCTGCTGCTGATGATGATGATGCTGATGATGATGATGGTGATGATGATAATGATGCTGATGTTCATGGCGATGATGCTGATGAGGATGACGATGATGATGGTGATGATGACTACAATGACGATGCGGACGTGTTGATGGCAGAGACAGGGATGGGAGGTGGGGAGGGGGAGGAGGAGGAGGGAGGGACGCGGGGCGCTGCTGATTCAAAACGAGAAACCAACCCAACACAGGATGCCGGGCACAAGCAGAGCACTCCACGGATGCCCTGACCTCCCTGGACACGACCAGGGCTGGACACCAGCATGCACCCAAAGCCGTCCTCGACTCGACTGGGACCCGACACCCCGCGCGAAGCGCCGGACCTCAGCAGACCACGGAAGGCACCGTGCACGGGGATGCCGGCCGCAGGCCCCGTGCGCTGCCTCAGCCGGCCGCCGGCCCGCATAGGCTGCGGACCTCCCGAGCTCCCCCGGCCGCTGGGCCAGGGCCACCCCGAGAGGCGCGTGGGGCGCCGCCCCTGGCAGCGGCTCCAGGGAAAGGGGGGGGGGGGGCCAGCGCCGATCCGAGGGGTCCGCGCGGGCCTCCGAAGAAAGGAGGCCGATCCCTGTCTCTGCTGCCCCTCCTACAGGAGCCAGCGGAGCAGCAGCAGCAGCAGCAGCAGCAGCAGCAGCAGCAGCAGCAGCAGCAGCAGCAGCAGCAGCAGCAGGAGGAGCCGCTCCTGGAGGACGACGAGCCGACGGTGGCCGAACTTGTGGCTTCGGCGACCCCCTGGGCCGGGGATCTTCGCAGGATCCTGCAGGATCTGGCGCCTTGGCTGACCCCCGTCTGCACTGACCCCCGTCTCGAGGCTCCCGGAAGGGGCCCCGCGCGGGCCCCCGGCATGCTGCATCACTCGCGCGACGGGCCCTGGGCCGCAGGGCGGGCCACCTAAGGACGTGCAGGCGGGGCCAAAAATCCCCGAGGGCACGAGAAGGCGGAAGAGGACGGCGAGACGCGGCGGCGAGCGAGGCGGGGAAATGAGAAGGGGCGGGCCTTCTCAGAAGGCTCGGAAGTCCCCGGGCCTTCTGAGAAATTGTCGAAGCCTTCCCCGAGGACGCAAAAAGCCTCTCAGTGGGCGCGAGGGCTTCTGGGAAGCCCCGCTTCCATCTGAGAAGGCCTTCTCCTTCTCACCTCCCCCCCATGGATCGCCCCCGAAACACAGACGAGGAACAGGAGCGTCCAGAAAAGAGAGGGCCCAAAGGTCCACCCACCCGCCGCGTGTCGCCGGGCGGCGGCAGAACCGGCGGTGATCGGCGCAGGGCAGGGGTGCGGGGTCGCCTCGGCCCGAACCAGCTGCAGCACCATCCTGCGGGGCAGCGCACAACGGCAGGGGGGTAGGAGGAGGAGGAGGAGGACGAGGAGGAGGAGAAGGAGGAGGAGGAGGAGGACGAGGAGAAGGAGGAGGAGGAGGAGGAGGAGGACGAGGAGAAGGAGGAGGGGGGGGAGGAGGAGAAGGAGGAGGAGGAGGAGGAGAAGGGGAGGAGGAGGAGGAAGAGGAGGGGACCAGAGTAAACCAAATACTCAACAACGATGTTGGGATCAACCATCCCTCCAAGCACCCTCTTCATAGACCCCTACAAGGGTCCATTTTCACTGAGGGAACTGCCTTTTGGAAACATCCGTTTGAAGAACCTGAAGCATGCCAAAACGCAATCTTCGGGACTCCAGCGCCACGGATCAGCTTGACTGTTGCGTCTTGACGACCATGAATCGCGCCAGAACGCCGTACCTGGGACTTAAACACCGCGAACCAACGCAACTGTTGCACCCTCACAATGAATCATGTCATTTCCAAAACACCATGTCTGTTACGCTGACCATGGGGATGCGTGAAACTCTTGCTTTTGTTTGAATCAGTGCGCGCGGCGCTAAGGCGAGAGCCACCTTTTGAGAACGAGCCGCCCTCAATTCGTGAAGCTCTTATGTTTAAAACGAATGTGCGCGGCGCTAAAGCGAGAGCCACACCGGGGCGCGCGTTAAAAACGACCTCGCAGAATTGAGCCGCCAAGCCAGATCTCCGCCTCTTTCCCTCTGACCACTCACGAGGCTTTGTTGACACCGCAGACAATCTTGGCCGTGGCTGGATACCACAATTTCAGACCGCGCTGCCCCAAATTGCGCCGTTCGGGAGGCGATCGAAGCGGAAATGCCACGGCGCGCCCATGCGGAAGTCGACGAATACGTCGCCGCTCCAGGGCGAACGCGCAGCCCGCGCCTCCCCCCCTTCCCCCCAACGATGCAAAGCTGAGTAACGAAGCGACGCGACGACGTCACCGATGAGGTCCATTGCCGTCGTCTCTCGTCGGGCTCCTCTGCTTTGCGTCAGGGGGGTGAGGGTGGGGGGGCCAGCGGCGCGGCGCGTGTCTTGGCGACTTCAAAGATGCGGTCAAAACCATAGGATCGGCCGTGCGGGCCTCTCGGGGGAGCATTCGGGTGTCGCGCTCCTGTCCATGGTCTCCACATATCACCGCGCGCGGATGGTCGGTACAGAAAAAAAACGAATGTGCGCGGCGCTGAAGCAAAAACAACACTCTGAAAAGGAACCGCCCTCAATCCATGGAACCCATGCAACTATTTACAACAAATGCGCGCGGCGCATGGCGATAACCACACTTTGAAACACGAACCGCCCTCAATCCGTGAAGCGCTTGGGAGGAGCAGCAAAGAAGAAAACGCTCCCGGGGAGAAAGTGTTGCAAAGGCCTTGATGGTTGATTCCTGTCTTCGTCGTCTTCTTCGTCGTCGTTGATTCCTTCTGCCTGCCCCATCCTCGTCATAGTCCTCCTCCTCCTCCTCCTCCTCCTCCTCCCACCTCCTCTTGCGCGTCCCCCCCCTCCTCCTCCTCCTCCTCCTCCTCCTCCTCCTCCTCCTCCTCCTCCTCCTCCTCCTCCTCATCATCATCATCATCATCATCATCATCGTCGTCAATACCTTCATCGTCCTCCTCCCTCCCTGCTCCTACCCCTACAGTTCTTTCCTCGTCCTCCTCACCTGTTCCAAAGGTAGCGGCTGTCCCCTGCTATGTTGCGGCATGCGTCTACACTTCCCTGATCAAGGCAGCTCGTCTGGGCATCGTCTCCACATGGGCTGATGAAGATACCCGAAGCATCAAGACTTGAAAAACAAATGCACGCCCCCGTCCCCCTGGGACCCCGATATCCCGAATGCGGTGGCGGATGAGCGCTACGGCGCAGCTGGATTTTGGCAACGGCCGCAACGTCGACGACGGGCAGGCTGGGCACATATAGGCGCGCGCACCAATTGGCACGACGAGACGGACGTGGCAATGGTGCGAAGCAAGATGGCGACATGAAATCCCAGGGCCGAGCGCGACGACGGAGTGCCTGGAGCTCCCAGCGCAGAGGCAGAACTCACCGAGAGGATCCGACGATCACAATGAATATGCATTCAACTATGGAGACGGATGTGCGTCATCATGGCCATCCCTGGGATTTGGGCACTGTTTAGCCAAGGCCAGGCCAGTGTTCGGCCACTGTTTGGGCCTCGTTCGGGGGCTCTCATGCGCGAGCCTGGTGCGGTGCGCTAAGTGCTTGCTAGAATCGGGTTGGCGGCTTTGCTTGTCTCTATATATACATATATCTATATATGTATGTATATGTACACATAAAGATGTACATAGACATTTATACATACACATATATCTATACAAATTGGCATCACTACTGAGGCTGCCCAGCTGGCACGTGATCGTCTCCTATCAAGGAGCAGCGCGTCAGATCTCTGGGATGGTCCAACCCCTGGTTAGTAAGGCCATCCTTCTTGGCAGCTGCCCTCAACTGTCTCGTGACCTCTGACGTTGGTTCGAAGTGCAGCGCTCTAAATGCATGTAATGCGGGTGGGAAAAAAGACCTTCCGTTGGCGATACAACTGCCCTGCACGAGCACCAGAGCCCTTTGAGCAAGCGCTTGCACGATGCGATGGTCGTTAAAGACATCCCTCACGCTGGTAGACCAGATAACCGAAATAACTATATCGCTGGACAGTGTGGGAATCAACCTCTTGATATGGGAGCCACGTACTCGAACAATGGTCGGCTGTCCACGTTGAGGATAGTCATGCCTTGCAACACATGTACCACCGTTGTACGTGAATTGGTTGTGTCATCGGTCACCTTCGGAAGCGCTTCGATCAATTTGAGCGCGAGAGCTTGAATCGAAGTCTTTTCTACCGTAGCTACGATCGCTGACCCCCAAAACTACCTTCCCACGCTGAATTGTCAACATGATCTGATCGCTCCTTATGATCTCATCAGCAACTGACTGAGCATCATTTGTGGCTTTGTTGGCGGTGACGTTGTTGGCTTTGGTGATAGAGTCACAGAGTCGCCCTTTTGGGCTTGCCATTCTGGGTATGCTCTGTTCCACCTGCTGACCAGACCCGGCGCGACCTGCACAATCTCGAGCGCGGATTGACCCCGCTTCGTCATGTTGATGCTGAGTTTGTATGTGCGCGCCTGTCCAAACATACTGAGAACGTGGGTCCTGGATCTACACTGCTGTTGCACAGAGCCGCGTAGCGCGCAGTCTTTACAGAACCTGCCGAGGTGTATGGCTGCGCATGCATGGTCACCGGGCATGTCGATGGCCATGCTCGCCAGGCTGATACACATGTCCACGACTGCAGGGTCGACCATCATATACAACGAATATGCGTTGACAACGTCGGCAACAAGTTTATCTCTGTCTAGCAGTGATGTGCGTATGAGGTTGGGAAGATGTGGGGCCAGATTCCTAAAAATAGCATCGATTTGAAATATTGCGGTCAATCGAACTCAGGCCGTGGAGACGTTGGGCCAATTCTACGACCCTCTTCGACTTAACCAGATATGGCAACGCTTGGAGCACTGCAATAGTTTCATGTTCTACCAACAATACACGCTCGTTTTCGGAGATGGCCTCGGCAATTGGACTATGCAATTTGCCCAGGGGCCATACCACGTTGCCCAGATACTGCGCTTCATCTTTGAAAGCACCGTGCTTTTACGCAGGGCCCTTTACACTACCAGACGATCCCGCATTTCAACCAACAGCAAACTCCTGAATGCGTCAGCCTGCCCCCCAACCGAGCAAGAGCTCACGGCCAAATGTGACAATCGAGTCAAAATCCCCGCTCGGTGCAACATGTTGGCTTCGCCTGCTCCCACAATAAAACTTCCCAATGCGTTTTTGCAAACTGAATGGGCCGCATGAGTTGCCCTGGAGACGCGCTGCACCGGCTCAAATCTCGAAAGCGCTTCTGCTTCCCGCCGCGAAACAGCTGGAGTGCCCGTCCATTGAACGACCTGCTTGCTGAAACTAGGGACCGCCGCAAACGTCCCTGTGCAAAAACAGAAGCTGAACAGACCGTCGCTGTGAGGCTGCAAGCGGCAACGGCGACAGCTAAGAGAGCGGCCCCCCAGCCTCGCTGGCGACAACGAGCTGACACCTGTGCGGCAGGGCAGGTGGAAAGAGCCACGCCCGACCGCAGCGGCTTGAGCCCTAGTGGCAACGGAGCAGTGTTTCGACGGCCCCGAGGCCCGGTAAGGGCCCCCGACTCCGAAAATGGCCAAGAACCTCGCCTCGTGACTCTTGTTCACCAGCCCCAGCAGGTGTGGGCTAAGAGCGGCGGCGACGGTGGCGACGACGTCCTGCGCGCGGAGTGCACCATCTGGGACCTGTCGGTGGCGGCTGCGCCCAGGCCAGAGAGCTCGTTCCCCGGGGAGATGCGCAGCCGCAGCAGCGCCAGCTCGCGGAGCGGCCAGCAGCGGTGCACCTCGCGACACAGACACCCGGCAACTCGAACAAAAAAACCCAGTGACGAACCCAAATCGTTTTACACATATGGCGATTATGATCACCACCGCTCAATTCCAAAAGAAGATACGAAAATATCTGTAGTCCCCTTGAGCACTCCGCCGTGCATCCCAGGAGCCCACGAAACTCGCAACAATTGCGCACTCCGCAGCCCTCCGAAGAAGACATAGATCTCGCATGGATCCGCGTTGCCCTGCACTCCATGATACATCCCAGGACACACGAAAGTGGGGACGACAGATGCACAAGTTCGCAGCCCGCGAGGATGCCGCGAGGTCTCGAAGTGATCTCATCTGTCCTCACCTCCGCCGTGCCTCACAAAAGCCCACGAATGTGGCGAGCCCACGAAAATGGCGACAATTGCCTAGTTCGCAGCCACCCATGGATCCGGGAAACTTCGGCTGGGTGCGCGTACAACTCCACTCCGCTGGACTTCCGAGGAGCCTGCGAAAGTGGCAAGAGTTCACAAGCTCGCAGCCACGCAAGGAGCAGCGAGCTCTCGGCTGGGTGCGCGTACACCTTCACTCCGCTGGACCTCCCAGGAGCCACGAAAGTGGCGACAACTGCGCAGTTTGCAGCCACCCAGGGAGCAGCGAGGTCTCAAATGGGTCCGCGTACAGATCCACCCCAATGGAGCTCCCAGGGAGCAGCGAGGTCTCAAATGGGTGCGCGTGGCCCCCGACTCCGGGGGACCTCCCAGGAGCCCATAACAATGGCGACAATTGTGCAGTGCACATCAGCCCAAGAACCAGCGAAATCTTGAACGGGTCCGCCTGGCCCCCGACTCCGCTGGACCTCCCACAAGCCCATAAAAGTGGCGACACTTGCGCACTGCAGGGCAAGCCAAGAGGCAGCGACGTCTCAAAAGGGTCGACCTGGCCCCCGACTCCGCTGGACCTCCCAGGAGCCCACGAGAAGTGGTGACGGTGACGCAGTTCGCAGCCACCCAGGGAGCAGCGAGGTCTCAAATGGGTCCGTGTGGCCCCCGACTCCCACGGACCTCCCAGAAGCCTACGACCGTGGCAACAATCGCACAGTTCGCAGACACCCGGGGAGCAGCGAGGCCGCACACGGGCCCGCCGGCCCCCCGACTCCGCGGGACCTCCCAGGGAGCCCACGACAGTATTGACAAGTGCACAGTTCGCAGACACCCAAGGGAGCAGCGAGGTCCCACATGGGTCCGCCTGGCCCCCCGACTCCGCTGGACCTCCCAGGAGCCGACGAAGAGTGGTGACGGTGACGCAGATCGCAGCCACCCAGGGGAGCAGCGAGGTCTCCAATGGGTGCGCGCGGCCCCCGACGCCCCTGGGCCTCCCAGGAGACCTCGAAAGGGGCGACGGCTGCGCAGCTGCGCAGCCCCCGAGAGGACACCTACAAGATGCAGGAGAGCGCGCAAGATGCAGGCAGAGGTAGACGGAGCGGGGGGGGTGGAAGGGAGACGCGCGAGCAGCGCTCTATTCAGGAGACTCCAATGCAGGAGGGCTGGGAAAAATCCAAGCGGCCGACTTGCCGCCATGTCTGACCTCTGGAGGCTAGCTTCGAGCCTCTTGACCCGCGAAGGGCTGCTCGGGATGAGAAGCCCGCCCTGGGGAGGGTGGAGGAACAAACACAAATCAGCATAGACGTCCAGAAGTCCGCGCTGATTTCTTGGATCGGCGTTGGGCCACCCCTCCCTGGCGCAAAGGCAGATCGAAGGCGAATCGAAGTGCACATCGATGCTTGCGGGGCGACCAGAGCGCGCACCGACCAGGCCCTTCGTGTGCTGGCTCCTGCTTCTCATCCACCTCCGTCCACTATTCTGCCCTCCTGCCTGCTGCCCCCCCCCTTCCTCCCCTGTCACCTGCCCTTCCTTCCCCGTGCCCTCCCCCCAACTGTCCCCCCCGCTATCACCGCCTCTCCCTCTCCCTCCTCATTCCCGTCATTATCCCCTCCCTCTCCTCTCCATCGTCTTCTCCATCCTCCACCCTGCTCCCCATCTATCTTCCCCACCTCGATGCCTTTCTCGGATTCCCCAAACAATGCTTGTACTTAAGGGTTCTTGCTTCTCTTCTACGGAGCTGGCCTGATTGTCGGTCTGGCGGCTGGGCTGTCACTGTCGCCGCCCCGTCGCCGCGCCGTCGCCGCCCGTCGTCTGGGCCTCCTTGTCGATCTGGCGGCTATGTTGCCGCCGCAGCCGCACCATCGCCGCCTCGTCGCCGCCCGCAGTGTGGGCCTCATTGTCGGTCTGGCGGTTACGTTGTCGCCGTCGCCGCCCCGTCGCCGAGTAAATTGAACAACGCAGATGCCACCACATGTGCATCTGATTCTTCTAAAAAAAAAGACTTCGGATCAACCGCCCTCCGCCCCCAGGACTTATCGATACACCGTCGGGATGAGCAAACACATGTAATTCAACCCCATATTTCGTTATAGATATCCCGGCCAAGCCAGGCTGGACCCCCCACATCACCCTCGTCAAGTAATACCATGCGCGCGCACTCGCTTATCGAAAACCATCAGTTCGCAATCATGATGTGCAACAAATCGGACAGAGTGCACACGCGCGCGTCGTCGCGCGCATGCCAAAATCAATTGAAATCCTTAGGTTCCGTACGGATGTCAAGATCGAGCGCCCCGAACACATTCGAAAATGGACATGGTGCTCTCCAGAAAAGGTCAGCGCACGCGCGGTTGCGAGCTCTTGGAACAAATCTGACCTAACGGGCCTCGTGCGCGCATGTCGAAATCATTCGAACGTTCTTGAGCGCGTGCTGTGTGTGTTTGTGCTTGTGTGTGTCTGTGGGGGGCACCATCCCTGTCGAAAATTAGCCCGCGCTGGCCCGAAAGGGCGTGTTTATCAGTCCTTGTTGTGCAAGTCAGATGGTGCTACCTACGTGGTGCATTTTACATTGTGCAATGCACGTTGAGCTGTATATATGTACATATATACAGATACATGTGTGTGGCCATCTACGTTGTAACATTTTTGTAGGGCACTCTGCATGGTGCGATCCATGTGGTGCAGCATATGTGGTGCAACATGTTGTGCACAATATATATTTCAAACTCGATGGTGCAGCCGATGTGTTGCGAAATTTATGTGGCGCAGTCTATGTGGTGCAACCGACGTGGTGAAACCGACGTGGCGCAGTCTATGTGGTACAACTAATCACTCGCTCAACTTGAAGCTGTCCTCACCGACGACGACGACTCCGACGACGACGACAACGACGACGACGACAACACCGACGACGACGACGACGCTGACGACGACGACGACGACGATGACAACGCCGACGACGACGACGCCGCCGACGACGACGCCGACGACGACGACAACGACTCCGACGACGATGACGACACCGACGCTGACGACGACGACGATGACAACGCCGACGACGACGACGCCGCCGACGCCGACGACGCCGGCGACGACCACGACGACGACGAAGACGACGACAACACCGATGACGACGCCGACGACGACGACGACGACGGCGACGACGACGAAGACGACGACGACGACCACGACGACGACGACGACCTCGCCAACGAAGACGACGACGACGACGAGGGAGGAGGGAGGACGACGACGGCGACGACGACAACGACGAGGGAGGAGGGAAGACGACGGCGACGACGACGACGACGACGAAATAGGAGGGACAACGACGAAACGCCGACGAAGACGACGAGAGAAGAAGGACGACCACGGCGACAACGACGACGGAAACGACGACGACGCCGAGACGACGACAACGACGAGGAAAGACAGAGGACGACGACGACAGCGACGACGACGACGAGGGAGGAGGGAGGACGGCAGCGACGACGACTACGACGACGCAAGAGCGCGCGCGCACGTTTTTGTTGAAAATCCGTGTTGCGAAACTTTGTGTTTGTGTATTTTTTGGGACACACCCTTTTGAAATCCTTCCGAAACCGAAGGTTTTTGAAGGATTGCGGCATGCGCTCGCAACGACGCGCGCGTCCGCACTTCGTCCAGTTGTTTGCAGAGGATTCTCGCGACGGCACGTGAGCAAAGGGTTTCCAAAAAATTTCGACATGTGCGCGCGCGCAGCCCGTTTGGTAGTTTTTCTTGAAAATGATCGAAAACCTAAGTGCGCGTAAATTTTTTCCATAAATCAGTGTTGCGAAACCATGTGCTGTTGTGTGTATTTCGGAAACTCGATTTTGGAACCCTTCCGAAACCGAAGGTTCTTGAAGGATTCCGGCATGCGCGCGCGACGACGCGCGCGTGTGCACTTCGTCCCAAAACTTATGACTTCTGATAAACGAGAGGGCGCGCATAGTATTTCTTGCAGGGGATGGCGGGGGGAGTAATACCGGTTAGGCTGGGATAGTACAAACTCAGATTTAAGATGGACGAATGTAAAATAACTACGAATACCACATGGGGGATCGTTAACTCCGGGGGGGGATTTATGGTTTCTTTTGAACGGCAATTATACGTTGTGCTGGCTATGCTGTACAATCGGCGAGGCGTAAACTATGTGGTGCACTATCTGGTGTGCAGTCTGGCTGTGCAATCTCAATGGAGAGATGTATTGCGGTGCGAATATGTTTGGTTCGCAATGCACTGTCCATCCACCGCCCGCGCAAGCATCCGCAAACATCCCATCCACCCACCCAGAATTTGATTTGCAAAAAACCATGTGGCGGCGAATGCCATGGCTGCTGGGCGCTGGCAAATGCATCGTTGCGGACACGCTAGCGTGCGCAGGCTCGCGCGCAGAACGGCCAGCGAATCTTGCGCGACCGACGCGGCCACGGTGGCGCTGACTGCAGGGCGCTTCCCAGCGCGTCTCGCATGCTGCGCTGACGCGCGGGTCACTGCGAGTCGGTGACTCGGGCGGGCGCAGTAGCATGGCGACGTCGACAACAGCAGCCACGATGACGATTGCACCGATGCTGGTGACGACGATGACGATGACGACGGTTAGGCGAATGACGGCGCCGATGATGATCACGCCGATGACGATGATGGTGCCCACGCGTCGGCGATGGAGGTTGTGAAGCGATTCCGGCATGCGCCCGGCGGACCCGGATGGCCCGCATGGTACACTTAGCATTTCTTGCTTCTGTTCCACGGAACTAAGCCTGTGTGTCGGTCTGGCGATTCCGTGCAGGCCGTCGCCGACCCGTCGCCGCCTCGTCGCCGGCCGTCGCCTGGAATTGTGTATTGGTCTGGCGGCTCCGTGCTGGCCGTCGCCGCCCCGTCGCCGCGTCGTCACCGCCCGTCGTTTGGGCTTGGTTGGCGATCTGGCGGTTCCACGATTGACGTCGCCAGCCCGTCGCAACTTCGATCGTACAACAGAGATTTTCCTTATTGAAAAAAATAGACTCGACCCCCCCCCCCCAGACTTATCGGTTCCCCCTGGGATAATACGATTTCATATATATATATATATATATATATTGCACACTCGTCCATCCTAAATATGAAATCATACCATCCCAGCTAGGCCGGTTTCCCCTCCCTGAGGTTCCTTTGTAAAAATCACTATGCGGTGACATTTCTTGCTCCAACGTAGCACTTTGTCACGAACCCCTTGTAACAAATTAGACAAAGTGCACACGCGCGCGCCGTCGCGCGCGCATGCCGGAATCCTTCAAAAACCTTCGGTGCGGGAAAGATTCCGCAATCGAGTTTTCAACAAAAACACATACAAAAACACAGGGGTTCGCAACACAGGGTTGCTAAACAAACTTCCACGAAAGCTCTTGTGAAAGCTTAAGGAAACCATAGGTTTTTCAAGATTTTCACAAAATGCTACCAAACGGGCTTCGCGCGCGCTCATGTCGAAATCTGTCGAACGCCCTTGCGCGTGTGCCGTCGCGAGAATCCCCTGCAACAAAAAGGGACGAAGTACAGACGCGCGCGTCGTCGCGCGAACATTGCCGAAAACCTTCAAAACCCATCGGTTTCGGAAGGATTTCAAAATCGTGTGTCCAAAAAACCCACGAAAACATAAAGGTTTCGCAACACGGATTTTCAACAAAAGCGTGCGCGCGCCCTTGCGTCGTCGTCGTTTTCCTTCCTCCCTCGTCGTTGTCGTCGTCGGCGTCGCCGTCCTTCCTCCTTCTTCGTCGTTGGCGTCGTCGCCGTCCTCCCTCCTCCCTCGTCGTTGTCGTCGTTGTCGTCGTTGTCGCCGTCGTCGTCCTCCCTCCTCCCTCGTCGTCGTCGTCTTCGTTGGCGGCGTCGTTGTCGTCGTCGTCGTCGTTGTCTTCGTCGTCGTCGTCGTCGGCGTCGTCGTCGTCGGCGTCGTCGTCGTCGTTGTCATCGTCGTCGTCGTCGGCGTCGTCGTCGTCGTCGGCGTCGTCGTCGTCGCAGTGGTCGCTGTCGTCGTCTAAGTCGTTGGAGACGTCGTCGGTGTCGTCGTCGTCGGTGTTTGCGGCGCCGTCGTCGTCGCTATCGCTGTCGTCGTCGACATCGGTGTCGTGGCTGTACCTACCGTCGCGGTTTTGTCTTAAGAGGTCTTGCGACCAAGTTGCGGGTGGGAGGGTGGGATGTTTGCACGAGCAGTGGAAAGGACAGCTTCAAGACGGTCAAAGTGAATTGTCCTTTCTAAAAGGAGAATAGACGATACCCCCCCCCGACTTATCGGTTCACCCTGGGATAATATGATTTCATCTATGTTCTGCACACTCGTCCATCCTAAATATGGAATCGTTCCATCCCAGGCAGGCCGGTTTCCCCCCCCCTGAGTTTCCCTTTATAAAACAAAAACACTATGCGGTGACATTTTTTGTTCTAACATAACACTTTTTCGCGAATCCCTTGCAACCAAAAAAAAAGCGAAATGCACACGCGCGCGTCGTCGCGCGCGCATGCCAAAATCCTTCAATAACCTTTGGTGCCGGAAGGATTTCGCAATCGAGTTTCCCCAAAAAAAAACACAAAAACAAATGGTTTCGCAACAGTGATTTGCTAAAAAAAATTCCTCGCGAGCTTTTGCGACATCTTAACCAAACCACGAGTTTTTCCAGATTTTCACAACATGTTACCAAACGGGCTTCGCGCGCGCGCATGTCGAAATCTGTCGAACGCCCTTGCGCGTGTGCCGTCGCGAGAATCCTCTGCAAACATGAGACGAAATGCAGACGCGCGCGTCGTCGCGGACTTATGTCGTAAACCTTCAAAACCCATCGGTTTCGGAAGGGTTTCAAAATCGTGCGTCCAAAAAACCTACAAAAAACATTGGTTTCTTCGCAGCACGGATTTTCAATGCAAGAAATGCGCGCGTCCTTGAGTATTCATCAAAAACCCAACGTTTGTTTTTCAACATGTTCATAACATGCTACCAAGCGGGCGTCGCGCGCGCATGACAATATCGTTCGATCGCCTTTTGCGCGAGTGCCGTCGCGAGAGCCCCTCGCAAAAACATTGTGACGAAGTGCGCACGCGCGCGTCGTCACACGCGCATACCGAAACCATTTCTTAATCGGAGGTGAGATCGAAGTGGAACGGAGAGCCCCCTACGGGGAAATCGATTTCGGCTTCGTGTTCGTGCGTGCCGTGCGTGCGGGCGGGGCGAAGCTGCGTGGGCGGGCGACAGAAAGACTCCTGTGGCTGAGGCGCGGCCGGCCCAAATGTCTCCCTTCCGGGCGGCCGGGGGCCCGCGGTGTCCCGCCGGTGTCCCGCTGGTGTCCCGTGTGGCTGAGGCGCGGCCGGACCAAATGTCTCCCTTCCGGGCGGCCGGGGCCCCGCGGTGTCCCGCCGGTGTCCTGTCGGTGCCCCGTCGGTGTCCCGATGATGATGAAGATGAGGATGATGATGATGTTGATGGTGATGATGGTGATGATGATGTTGATGTTTTACTTCTATGATCGATAGTGAGATCGATGGTGAGGTCGAATGTGAGATCGATAGTGAGGTCGATAGTGATATCGATTGTGAGATCGAACGTGAGACCGAATGTCAGACCGATTGTGAGATCGATTGTGAGATCGATAGTGGTATCGATGGTGAATCGATTGTGAGACCGAATGGGAGATCAAATGTGAGATCGATTGTGATATCGATAGTGAGATCGATAGCGAGACCGAATGCGAGATCGATTGTGGGATCTATTGTGAGATCGATAGTCAGATCGATTGTGAGATCGATCGGTTGCGATTGATAATGAGATGGAAAGTGAGTTCGATAGTGAGATCGATGGTGAAACCTTGTGAGATCGGTTGTGATATCGATGGTGAGATCGATAGTGAGACCTAATGTAAGACCGATAGTGAGATCGAAAGTCAGTTCGAGAGTGAGATCGATAGTGAAACCGAATGCGAAATCGATTGCGAGATCGAGTGTGACATCCATAATGAGATCGATAGTGAGACCGAATGTGAGATCGAAAATGAGATCGATTGTGAGTTTGATAGCGGGATCGATAGTCGGATCGAATTTGAGATCGACTGTGAGATCGATTGTGATATCGATTGTGAGATAAATAGCGAGGCCGATTGTGAGATCGAAGGTGAGATCGATCGATTGAGATCGATCGATTGAGATCGGTAGTGAGTTCGATAGTGAGATCGATCGAGTGCGACCTTGGCCCCTCCCCTCCCCTCACCTCCTTATCACCCGAAGGGTGGTCGTATAGGTATATAGGAAACGCTCGGTGTCGGAAGGATTTAAACATCGAATGTCAAACAAAAAAAGTGGCTTCGCAACACGGAATGTCAACAAACGTGTGCGCGCGCGCTCTTGCGAAATCCGAAGAAAATCTCAGGTTTTTCAACATCCTCACAAAATGCTACTACACGGGCTTCGAGTGCGCGCGTGTCGAAATCGTTCGGACGCCCTTGTGCGCGTGCTGGGGTGGTACGATCCGTGTCAAATAATACCATGCGAGCCACTCTCGCGCGTCTGCCGCATGCGCATGTCGGATTCCTTCCAAAACCTTCATCACCGACGCGAAAACGACGTCATCGTCGTCGGCGTGATTAGCATCGGCGCCGTCATTGGCTGCCCTGTCGTTGCTGTCAGAATCGTCACCAGCATCGCTACTACCATCATCGCGTCTCAGTTGTCGACGTTGCCGTGATACCGCGCCCGCCCAAGTCGCCGACTCGCACTGAAGTGCCCGCAGCGCAGTGCCCGCAGCGCAGTGCCCGTCAGCGCCACCGCGAGCTGCTGGCCGCTGCGCGCGCGAGCATGCGCGGGCAAGCGAGGCCGCAGAGATGCACCAGCCAACACCCAACACTCATCGCAATCGCTCCCGCGTGAATTTTGCAAACCAGGTTGCGGGTGGGTGGGTGGGATGATTGCGCGAGCAGTGGAGCTGACAACTGAAAGTTCGGCACGTGAATTGCACAACGTAGGTTGCACCACGTAAACTCCACAATCAGAACTTGCCTCTGCAGGGGTCCTAGCGGATTCATGTGGTTACTTCAGGTTTGGCGCCGATTTCGGCGGCACGCCGTGGTGCCGAGGTGCCCGGGCGCCAGGGTGACCGGTAGCCCTATAGCCCTAGAGCCCAATAGCCTTATAGCCGTATGGCTCTATAACCCTATAGCCCTATGGCCCTCTAGCCCTCTGGACCTCTAGCCCTGGTAACCCTACGGCCGTGTAACCCTATATCCTATAAGGCCCTATAGCCTTATAGTTTTATAGCCCTGTAGCCCTATAGCCCTATAGCCCTGTAGCCCTATAACCCTGTAGCCCTATAGCCCTATAGCAGCCCTATGGCCACGTAGCCCTATAATCCTATAGTTCCAGAGCCCTATAGCCCTATAGCCCAATGGCCCCATAGCCCTATAGTCCTAAAGAGACTATAGTTGTTTTTTCTCTGATATCATTGCCGTTTTTTTGACAACGCTTTGGGGTCTACATCCCCGCCCTCGTTCCTCACGGTACGCCAATGTGTATCGATGTTTACACAACATCCCCATCCTAAACATGAGCTCGTACCATCCCAGGTATTGCCTTATCGCCCCCTCTCGCACCCTGCAAAACATACTGTGCGCGAGCCCGCTTGTTACAAACCACAAGTTGCCAGAAATTCGTGTTGCAAGAAGCGGGACGACGTGCAAACGCACGTGTCGTCACGAGCGCATGCAAACATCCTTCTACAAACCGTGGGTGTCGTAAGGCATTCGTAACCGAATGCCCCAACCAAATATGAAACACACGAACGTTATTCAATCGGGTTTCTCTTCCTGTGTAACAACAAAAACCTGCGCACGCGCTCTTGCAAATTATTGGGGAAGCCGTGTTTTTGTTTCAGCATGTTCATCCCATGCTACCCAACGTGCATCTAGCGCGCGCGTGTCGAAATCGTTCGAAAGCCATTTGCGCGCGTGTTGTCGAAATAGAACCCTTGCAGCAAGCGGCACGAGTTGCGCACGATCGCGTCGTCGCGCGCGCCACCCCCCAAAACAAAAATCGGGCTTAGCAAAGATATGAACATCAATATCCCGAACACAAATAATCGACAAGTGGCTTTGGAACACAAGTGTTCAAAAGAAACTGTCGGCACGAGCTCTTGCGAGTTCTCGAGAAGGACGCCGTTGCTTGTTTAAACATTCTCCGTCGCATTCGACCAGACGGGCGGGCCTCTGGCGCCGCATGTCGAAACCAGTCACACGCCCTCGCGCGCGAATTGGGGGCGGGGGGGGGCGCACAATCCCTGCCAAGAAATACAGTGCAGGCCACTCGCGCGCGTCGGCCGCGCGCGCATGTCCAACCCCTTTCCAAAACCTTGATCACAGATGAAGGGACACCGTCCTCGTCATGGGCGTGGTCAGCATCGGCACCGCCCTTGGCCTTGCCGTCGTTATCGTCGTCACCCCTGATATCATCACTATTACCATCATCGTGTCAAGTGTTGCTGGCGCTGCCGTGATACCGCGCTCGCCCAAGTCACCGACTCGCACTGAAGTGCCCGCAGCGCAGTGCCCAACAATCAGCGCCACCGCGGCCGCGTCAGTCGCGCTAGACTAGCGTGCCGCCCTGCGCGCGAGCATGCGCGGGCCAGCGCGGCCGCTGATGCACCAGCCAACACCAACCACTCATGGAAATCGCCGCCGCATGGGTTTTGCAAACCAAGGTGCGGATGGGCGAGTGGAGTGATTGCGCGAGCAGAGGAGATGACAAATCCAAGTTTCCCCCCCAAAAAATGCACCGCGCAGGTTGCACCACGTGAGTTGCACCAAATCTATTGTACCGCGCAGATGGTGCAATTTAGATTGCACCGCGCATATTGCACCACGACGATTGCACATCAGCCAGACTGCCAAAAACCTTCCGTCGTCGTTTATTCACAGCGTGGGGATGTCAAGGTAATCCTCACTCCCCGCTTTCCTCCCCCCCCCACAATTGCCATCTGGCCGCCTGGCCTCGGGTTGCATCTTCGGGCTTCGGCGGGCTCGTCTGCCCCATCGCGCCGCTACTTATCCACGTCGCATCCACGTCGACATCGCGTCGA
Organism: Prorocentrum cordatum; assembly: GCA_963575745.1. NCBI lineage: Eukaryota > Dinophyceae > Prorocentrales > Prorocentraceae > Prorocentrum > Prorocentrum cordatum. The sequence goes on from CAUYUJ010004670.1 coordinate 143,559, forward strand.
ATCCGCGTCGAGTACACGTCGGACGCCAGAAAAAGGACCGCCATTCACAGAACAGGCGAGGTTCCCCGAGCTTGCACCGAAATTCTTCGGCCCCAGCCCCGTGTGATGCCAGAGCGCGCGGAGGCCTCAGAACCCCAGGGGGACCTCGCCGCGCGCTCCGGCGCCGCACGGTCTTGGGACCTCGGACGGTCCCGGTCGCCCGAGACGTCCTCTCGCCATCGCTCGGACGTCCATTTCCCCTTCATTTTTTGGTTTCGTGCGTGTTTGTTGTCGCTCGATGTTCCAGGATGGTCCTCGATGGTCCTCGCCGAGAAAAAAATGCACACGTCCGAGCGATGCCAAGTCCTCGGAGAACGACCCGAGCCCCGAAGCCGAGACCCCCGTGGCTCACCACGCGGTGTGGTCACCACACCGTGCGAAGGGGCCCCCGAGGAACCAGGCGCCCCCGAGGCCCGACCAGCGCAGCCCGGGCCCCCGCGGCGCCATCCGCGCCGCATCCGCGCCGGGCGCACACCGGGCGCCGGAGGCCCCTCCTCCTCCTCCGCCTCCTCCCCCTCCTCCTCCTCCTCCTCCTCCTCCTCCTCCTCCTCCTCCTCCTCCCCCTCCTCCTCCACATCCTCCTCCTCCTCCTCCACCTCCTCCTCCTCCTCCTCCACCTCCTCCTCCTCCTCCTCCTCCTCCTCGCGGCGCCATCCGCGCCGCATCCGCGCCGGGCGCACGCCGGGCGCCGGAGGAGGACCGCCCGCCACCGAGCAGGCGAGGCCCCCGGAAGGTGCATCGCCCGCCGTCGCCTGGAGGACGCCCCTTCCCTGTGCGCTGTGTGGCTTCGAGCGGGCTCGGTGCCAGCGGTGGCCCAAGATGCTCCAAGATGGCCCAGACCTGCTGGCGGTGGCCTCGCCAAGAGGGAGGCACACGTCCGAGCGAGGCCAAGATCGAGGTTGGCCGCCCCCGACCAACTGAAGGCCTCCCACAGGGGATCAGAGAAGCTGAGGACGAAGAGTCGCGCCACATCGCCGATAAATCACCGAGGCATCGCCGATGCATTGGCGACGTCGGCGATGCATCGGCGACGTTGGCGTTGAGAAGACCTGGCCCAATATCGAGCCGCATCGCCACGCGGCGCGATCCTCCGACCCCACCTACTTCGACCCCAGTTGAAAAGTCCAGTGCAACTTCGGCTACACGCAAGAGTGACGCTGGGCAAGAGTTTGGGAAGACGCGGGGGGTGCTCGACCTGGGCGCACAGGCCGCTGCTGTCGCATCGTGTTCGGCGATCGGGGGGGGGCCAGGTGAAACCGCACCAAAGGTCACTCCGGCGAAGGGTTTCTCTTTCATGTAGTCGATATGGTCGGACCTATGCCAGAATAGCATCCACCAAGAACATGAGACCCACCGTGGCCAAAGCGAACAGAACATCCAAGGGCACCCTCCCCCAGGATGCACAAGAATACCCAACAAGCACGAAGAACACTAAGGGCACCCTCCCCGAAACGACCTCGATATTGTACCTCGGTCCGACTGCAATCGATAATTTGGACTCCCAGAATGAGTACGGAAAAAATGGGTACAATGCCCAACAGCAAATGCTGTCACAAACCAACAGCGGCCGCTGTTGGGCAGGCGGCCTTCTGCCTCGAATGGACGCATTCCGCGGCGACGCCAACAGCGAATCTCGTGCAAAATGAACAGGAACGGCTGTCGGTCTTTGTACCCAGTTCGATGACCCTCAGAACGTGCGTGAGCGCCAACGCGGTTCCTGTCCATCGAGACCACCCAATACGACGCCGGCGATGCAACGATCTACTGGTGGGGCTGAACGGCGTAGACACACACACACACACACACACACACACACACACACACACACACACACACACACACACGCACACACACTGAGCTAACGCACGTCTTCAGGATCATCGACCATTCCTTCCGAGACGACTCGATGCCCCCGGCCAGCGCAGACCGGGCCCCCGCGGCACCATCTGGGCCAGGGCGCCGCAGACGCAGCCCGCCTCCAGCGCGGTCTCCGCCCTCTCGCGGCGGGCCTCCCGCGGCGAGAGGGCGCGGGCGGCGCTCTCTCCCGGCCGACCGGCGCCGCCTGGCCGCCTGGCCGCTGCTGCCCCTGCTGCTGCTGCTGCTGCCCCTGCTGCTGCTGCTGCTGCTGCTGCTGCTGCTGCTGCTGCTCGAGGTTTTTGTTTGTTTTTTGGCCCAACCAGCCCCCAAGCGGCCCCAGTGGGCCCGAAGAGCCCCACAGGCCTCTAAAGGCTTCCAGGAGACCCCAGACGTAGACGCTCGACATACCCCGGAAGAGCAATGCAAAGGGAACGCAGGAGCCTTCCTGGCCACGCGAGCCTCGGCCACGAAGGGGGCTCTCCCCGACCCACGCCCACGGAGCAGCCCGAAATCCCGAGCCAGTCCTGAACCCAACGACGCCCGAAATGGGTACGGAAAGAATGGGCACAATGCCCAACAACAAATGTTGTCCCAAGACGACAGCGGCCGCTGTTGGGCAGGCGGCCTCCTGTCTCGAATGGACACAGGCCGCGGCGGCGCGGACAGCGAGCCCTGTCCAAAATGAACAGGAACTGCTGTTGGGCATCGTACCCATTCTTTTCGTACCCATCTCGGGCGTCTAGATCCAGCGTCGTGACTGCAGCGCAGGTCGCTCGATGCCGGCCGCTTCGGGGCCACTGGCGGCCCTCCGTCCTGGGACGCCCCGCGCCGCCGGCTCGGCCGCACACGCGAGCGGCGCCGGGCAAGAGCGACCCTTGGCGCGCAGCTCTGCGGGAGCTGCGGGAGGCTCTCTACACGTCGGCCGGCAGAAGTCGGCGAAAACATGGAGTAGCAGGGCGGATGAAGCAGATTGGGCCCGGGTCCCCACCCCCGGAGATCAGCAGAACACAGCAAAGGGCACGCGGATTCTGGAGTAGGACGGCGCTTGAAGTAGATTGTGATCTGGGAGTCTCAAAAACACCTACTCTGAAGTCGGGCGAGTCACCCATACAGACGGATTTTGGACGAAAATAAGGAACACTCCAAACATTTACAAAAATAGTCGAAATATCGTCCTCATGGCATGTTCTGACTAATTCTAAATATTCCTCCTGTAGAGGGACAGGCCCGACTTCAACCTGCTCTCGACGACCGGCGTGTACGGTCGCCGTGCTGCCGCGAGGAGCGCCGCCGAGGGCGCGAGGGGGCTCCCCCCGGGCGACGGCGGGCCTCGGCCACTAGTGGATGTCTCCAGCCCGGGGGCCCGAGGAGCGGCCCGAGCACCGAGGCCCCTCCCGAGCGCCCGGGGTGGTCCTTGCAGCTGAACCTCCTCTTCCCCCTCCTCCTCCTCCTCCTCCTCCTCCTCCTCTTCCTCCTCCTCCTCTTCCGCCTCCTCCTCCGCCTCCTCCTCCTCCTCCTCCTCCGCCTCCTCCTCCTCCTCCTCCTCCTCCTCCTCCTCTGTGATCGGGACAGCTGCGATGAGGGCATTGAATAAGGAACCAATGGATACGGAAGCCAGGGTCTCCGGCCGGGGGCCCGAGGAGCGGCCCGAACACCGAAGCCCCTCCCGAGCGCCCGATGTGGTCCTTGCAGCCGAACCTCCGCCACCCTCCTCCTCCTCCTCCTCCTCCTCCTCCTCCTCCTCCTCCTCCTCCTCCTCCTCCTCCCCCCCTCCGTAGCCATTTTGGCTCAAGGCTCATGCTGTTGCGGGCTGAGCCCGTATTGGCTTTCACGGATACCGCTAGTCCGCGGCAGTGCCAGAGCGTTTGCGCTCGACAGTTTCTTTCGCCTTCACCGAGGGGTTGGGCTCCCTCACCCAGTTTCGTCGCCACGACTAGGCCGTGCGCTGGTCGGTGGCTAGTGTTTCTCTTGTGTTGCTCTGCGCAATGGGACCCAAGCAGCGTGTCGAGAACGCGCAGCCTTGGAAGTGCAAGTGGTGCGTGCACAAGCCCACTGGGACAGCCTGGATCAATCGTGCTGATCACAAGTGGTGTGCGCTTTGCAACTTGCCCAAGGGATCGGCGTTCGGAGGAGTGCCGCAGCCCAAGGTCCCAGTGGTGCGCAGCCCTGCGTTGCAGTCTCAGCGTGAAGTTGCCCTGGCGCGACAGCTTGCCGACCTTCAACGCCAGTTGCAGCAGTTGCAGCAGCCTTCGGCCGACACCGGCGCCACGTCTGCTCCAGTTCCGCCCTGGGCCACAGACGCCAGTCCTCAGGCTGCACGGCGCACACGGCTGGCAGAGATTGGCAACATTCTCAAGTCGCTGGGGACCGCGGATGCCGAGTACCGTGCCAAGCTGCTGGCGGAGCGCACGTCCCTGCAGGAGCAACTGCAGTCCGAGAAGCCACTCGAGAGCAACGTCAGTGCCCAGAATCGGAAGGTTACCGAAGCTCGAAAGAAGAAGGCCAACTGTGCTGCCAAGGTCCAGGCAGCAAGGGATGCAGTCGAGAAGGCCAAGGAAGCCCTGGCCAAGGCCGAGGCCGCCGAGTCCGAGGCGGCCACCAACCTGCTCTCCCTGGAGAATGAGCTTCGGGAAATCGTGGCGCGTGGGCTTCCCGTCGGTGGTGAGGCAAAGCCGCCAACGCTCAGCACGGTCATCCCTGGCCTCAAGTCAACCGTGTCTCAGCTGGGTGAAGTGCTGCAATCTCTCGGTGGCTCTGAGCGTTTCGCTGCTGGCATGCAGGCAATGGCGGAAATGGTCGCTAAGTTGGAGCAGGAACCAGCAGCAGCGCAACAGCCGCCACCTCCTGCAGCTGAGCCCGATGACCAGGCCGAAGAGGATGTTGAGGAGATGGCTGTCGATCAAGAAGAAGAAGCTCACAAGCACATCGACGAGATGGATGCGCCCACTTGTCGTGAGCACCTTCGCAGCTGCGGGCTTGATGTACCCGCGCCTGGTGACGTGGATGATGATGATGAAGCTCCTGTGCTGCGTGATCGCCTCAAGAGGCACTTGGCCAACGCCCAGAGCCTCGCCAAGAAGCTCAAGGCCACCGCGAAGTGAGCGCCTGAGTTCCCATCTTGTTACTGTGTCCATCCTACTTTGCCTTGCAATGATGACGGCTCAATGCACCAACCTGGATGACTCGGACGTCGACCCGTTTCAGGACATCGACGACCCTGGTCCCGCTCTTTCGGGACACCTTAGTATTTCGGTGATGGACGGCGTATTACCTACGAGTGCGACGCCTACGGCGCCTGCGGCGGCAGGCGTTCCATCAGCTTCGTCTTCTTTGTCGAGTTCGACGGGCTGCGGGCCCCCTGCGAAGGCTGCCCCCCGCCATGTGTGTGAACCCTCGGTAGGCTGGTGTTCTGCTTCGGCAGTGGGCCAGGACCGCCGTGCGAGTTCTCTGGGCTTGGGATCGGCTGGAGGGGAGCCCGCGAGTACCTCTTCGACCTCGGCCACGCGCGGACCTACGAGTACCGCGTCCTCGTCCCAACCTTTTGCCGCATCAAGTTCGAAATCTAGTAGGCACATGCCGCGTATCGTCTCGCTCAACGGCAGCTCGTTCGGGCCCATCGTCGACTACGCGGTGCAGGCGGAGTGCTCGGTCATGGCCGTCCAGGAGACGCATGTTGACCAGGTGCACTTGGCTGACAAGCAGCATGCCATGCTCGACGCGGGCTGGAAAGGCCTGTGGGCACCGGCCATACGCAGTGATAGCGGAGCTGGCACTACAGGTGGCGTGGCCGTGTTGGTTCCGTCGCACATCACGGCCACGGCCCCGCCGCAGCGCGACAGCCACATACTGATTCCAGGACGCGCAGTGGCCTGCCACGTTCGATGGGGACTGCCAGGAGGACTCGTGGTCATCTCGGCGTACCTCAAGGATGGCGAGGGACTCGGTGCGGCCAACTGCTCGCATGTTTGGACCCTCGTGCAATACGTGTGTGGGCTGAACGCGCTCCAGGTGCCCTGGATCATTTGCGCGGACTGGAACATGGAGATCGATGAGCTCAACAAGTCAGGCTGGCTGGAGGCAGTGAGTGCCCTCGCATATGTTTCCGCCCTGCCCAGCTGCAGGCACTCTCAGCCTGGCTCTTTTATTGATTTCTTCGTGGCTAGCAGCATGCTAGCGGCTCGTTTGCACAGGCAGGTTCTGGTTGACGAGGGGGCCTCTACTTATCCTCACCTCCCTATCTCCATAGGCTTCGCCGCGTCTGATACCCCGATGTGGGCCAGAGTCCCCGATGAGCCCAAGCCTTTCCCTGCGGTGCCCCCTGTCGGGTGCGCGAGGCCCCCTGTGTACCCTTGGAAGGCCGTGCTTGAGGTTGCGGGCCCCAAGCTTTTGGCCCAAGGTGACCTCGCGGGGCTTTGGGACCTGGTCATCTCGGGGATCGATTTCGAGCTGTCCTCTAGGTGGGACCGCATAGAGGTCTGCTCGTCTGGTGTCTTGGGGAGAGCGGGCCCGCCCAGAACGAGGTGGAAAAAACTGGTGTGGGCCCCCCCCAAGACTCGTACATACAAGGACCCCAGCACCAAGGCTTGGGCCACAGCCTTGGGCTGGGCGAAGCACCTTGGCAAATGCAGGCAGTTTCTTACCAAGGAGGTGGCAGGCCTCCAGGAGTGTGCAGCCATATGCGACTTGACTCCCAACCAGCATGTCAAGCTACTGCGTGCGCTGGCCGAGGCCTCCAATTTCATGATCAAGGTCGGTGCGTGCAAAAAAGTGCTGGCCAGGCTCGACGATCGCACTTCTGGTTTTTTTCAGTCGGGGTTTGCCGTCCTGGCCAGAGCGGATTTTGCTGAAGTCCTCACGCATGTGTATCTCACCGCCAAGGCCAAGATAGGGGCTGCCGAAGCCGCCGCGAGCTCTGCCTGGCTGGCCTGGGCCCGAGAAGCCTTTCAGAGAGGAGCGTCTCAGGCCCATAGGTTCAGCAAGGTGCGAGCGGTCCAAGAGGTCATTGCTGCTGGTTCCAAGTCCCAACCCTTCCAGCTTGCTGATCAAGAGATGCAGCCATGGGCTGACATCTGGCGAACCCACGGTTGCGCTAAGCTTCCGCTCCCCGATGGGGCCCACGCCTGGCCCCCACTCCCTTGCATCACTGCCTCAGAGGTGGAGGATTGCATCCAGCAGTTTAAGATCAACACGGCGGCAGGCCCTTCGCGCATAGCGCCCAGGGCTCTGCTCCACCTCAGTCAGGGCGCCTACGAAGGCATAGCGTTTTTGTTCAACGGATGCGAGGCCCAGCTAGCTTGGCCAAACGATCGTGTTTGGACGGAGATGGTGCGTTTGGCCAAGCCTGATGGGGGAGTCCGCTTGATAGCCCTCATTAACACCCTCTGCCGAGTATGGGGTAAGATTAGGAAGCCCGTCACTTGTAGCTGGCAGGAGTTGCATGGTTGTCTCGAGATCTGGGGCACCAGGAAGCGGCATAGCTCCACGGACAGCGCCTTCGCGCACAACCTGTCCGCGGAGCTAGCGTCCCTGCTCGGCGAGATCTCTATTTCAGTTTTGCTGGATATGATTAAGTGTTTCGAAATGATTCACCCTGCCCAACTCATCAAGGAGGCAGAGGCTATCAGCTTTCCGCCCCGCCTCGTGTGGATGCTCGTGGAATTGTACAGGCAACCACGGCGTCTGAAGGCATTCGGAAGCCTTTCCGAGTCCCTCGAGGCGTTCCAAGGCATCCTCGCTGGATGCAGCCATGCCACAGGTATGCTGTTCGTGCTGACTTTTCGGGCGCTCAAGCGCCTCAACCAGATTGCCCCGTGCGTGACTCCGCGGGCGTTAGTAGATGACGTGTCGCTGCAGCTGGTCGCCACGACGCCTGACACCTTGCCGCAGCTTGAGAAGGCTGTACGGATCTTCAGGTGTGATGCCCAGCTATTAGGACTGAACACCCAGCCCAAGAAGTCTGGTATCGTGGCGGCCTCGGGAAGGTCCAAGAGGTTATTTCGACACGGAGCGGCGCAGCTCAAACTTCAATTTCGGCCATGGATGCGAAACCTGGGGCATGAGTTAGCTGGTGGCAAAGTGTTGAGGCTCCAGGAGAAGGCACGCCTCAAGTCCCTGCAGCAGCGCCGCCGCAAGTACATGGCGCTGCGCAGCGCCGTCGGGCGCAAGGCCTCGCTCTTGTTCAGAACAGGAGCGCTACCGGCCGCAGGGCATGGTGGCGGCGTGTCTGGAGTTTCAGACGTGTCTCTTCGGTATTTCAGACAATTGGCTTCTACCCTCGCAGGAGGTAAAAAGCATGGTGGGGTCACAGCGTATCTCCTCGCTCACCGCGACCCCTTCTACGATCCCATATTCGACTGCACGCTCACCATATGTCTCCGCTACGCGGCCTGGATTTGGGACAGAAGAGTGTGTCTTGGGAGGGCCCAGAGGGCCTGGGCCCAACTACGTTGCTACTTCGACGACAACCCGACGTGGCAGATCGCGAAGGGGCCCATGTCGGCCTGCTGGCTCTCCCTGCATCGTATCGGATGGGCCATGACCAGCGCCCACACTTTCCTCTCGGACACTAATTTCACGATAAACTTAGTCACGACTTGCCCGTACGACGTCAAGCTACATATGATCGAAGGAATTCAGAGGTGGCAACATCGTCGGCTGCTTCATCACATGCCTACGTCCCAGGGCACCGAGCAGGTATGGCACAGGGCGTTGCGAGGAGGTCTTCAAGCGATTCGGTGTCCGCGACAACTTGGTGCTCTCTCGGCCGTCATGGCTGATGTTATTCCTCTACCAAGTGTGCGCGCCTCCCAGGGATACCGCATAGGCCCCGAATGTCGTGTGTGTCAGGCTCCCCTGGGCTCCTACGGGCACATCTGGTACGACTGTGCGGGCTTGGTAATGGACGGAGTTGACGCGCTTGGCGAGCAGGTCCCCGACGAGATTCTGAACCATAGGAATGCCTTAATTAATTCTTGTCTTGATATTTTGGGGAACCCGCAGGCCGAGACCACCTATCTCTCGTATGGGATCCCCTCGCTCTCTGTGGCGTTGGAGCCCCCCGAGGCCCACCCTCAGGTCCTGCACTGGGGCAACGTTTCAGGCCCGTGGGGGCCAACATGTTTCGTCGACGGGAGCTGCCTCCAGTCTAGTCTCCCTGAGGTTGCTCGGGCTGGCTGGGCTGCGGTTCAATTAAGTCAAGATTTAATTCCAGTTCGTGCTGTCTTTGGCGCCTTGCCTGGCGTGCGCCAGACAATCGGACGTGCGGAGCGGTGGTCAATACGTCAGGCTCTGCACTATGCGCCTAGCGTGGAAAAAATTGTGTCCGACCTGCAGGCCAGCGTTCGTGAAGGCAACGCTTGGGACCCAGAGCAGGCTGCTGGACTTGCCAAGCATGCGTCGATTTGGGCGGACATTTTCAGGAACCAGCAGCACGACCCCCCCCAATTTGTTTGGTGCCCCGCCCACCTCTCGCTCGATGATGCTGTTGAAAAAGGCATCTCTCTCGAGCATTGGGCGGGAAACCTTTGGGCGGATTTTTTCGCGAAGCTCGGCTCGGAGTCCCACAGTTACGCGGATGGATTCTGTAAGGCCTTGGCGGGGGAATATAAATATCATAAGTCCACTCTTAAGTTCTTGGCGTGGGCTGCTCAGAGGATGTTGCAGTCCCAAGCGTGGTCTGGTGATCCTGATGTGCCCCTGGTTTCCTCCACTCCCCCCCTTCCCCCCAAGCTGACGATCACCAGCCACGAGATCTGGCACAGCCAGAAGGTCGCTGTTTGGAGGTGCCGTGTGTGTGGCAGGTTCGCTCGTAGCCTCAGCTCTCTCAATGCAATGCTCACACAGAGAGCCACGCGTGATTGCATTGCAAGCCCCGTGCAGCTCCTAGCGGCCTCGGAGTGGTGGAAGGCACATGCCTCCGACCAGGGGTTTTCCCTGATGCGTTCCGAGGCCGTGCAGGTGGCTTTGGACGCCTCCCAGAGGGAGGCTGAGCTGTGCCGTCAGACCGAGGGGCCCGACAGCGCTGGGGTGGTGGGCCCGTGTTCTCCTGTGCCCCCCTCGGGGCCCTGTGGGCCCGACCGGTTCCCCCAGTTTTCGGCCCTCGGTCACGACGTTTTTAAAAACTATGATCACTTCTGCTGCCGCAAGTGCGGTGGGCATGGCACTCTCGGCAATTTCGTGAAGCTAGCCTCCAGGTGTGTTGGTTTTTCGGCCGTCGCCTCCACGAAGGCAAATCAGCGCATGGTTATAAGGAGGATTGAGGCTGGCCTGCATCCGAAGTCTGGAGAGTGGCTCTCTGGCCATACTTGCACCACGGATGAGGGCAGGCCCGCCTCTAGCGTGCAGGCTGGACGCGAGGATAATCGTGCTGCCTCCCCTGCCGTCTCCTGCCCCGTCGTGGGCCCTCCCTCCTCTCGCCTGTCCGTTGTCCCTGGGGCCGAAGGCGTGAGAGGCGAAGGTGCGTGTGATGTGACCTTGAACGAGGTCCAGAGGCCGTCCCATGGAAGGACCGCCCATCGGCTGTTTTCACCCCGTGTGATCCCCTCCAGGGGGGACGACGACAGCTCTGACTGAGTTTTTGGCCCCGCCCCTCGTCGTGTCGTCGCCCGCGCCCGCCGCCCGCATACGCCCACTTCAACTACGGCGTGACGGAGCGCGGCGTGCAGGCGCCTCGACCCTCGGGGCCAGGCGGGGCCCACCCCTCTCTCTCCCCCTGGCGCACTCGCGCCCCGCGGGAGCTCACTGAACTCGGACCTCCCAGTCGAGCTTCGGCTCTTCTGGGGGGCGCAACGGCTGTGCCTCCTCCTCCCCCCCGATTATCGGCGTCCTCGGGCCGTCCAGTCTTTCGGGTCGCTCCCCAGGGATGCGGCCAGCTTCCGAAGAAGGCTTCACGGGGCACAGCCATGCCGACACGCCTATGCACCTCCTCTCCTCATCATCATCATCATCACCATCATCATCATCATCATCATCATCATCATCATCATCATCATCATCATCATCATCAGCATCATCATCATCAGCATCAGCATCAGCATCAGCATCAGCATCATCATCATCATCATCATCATCATCATCGTCATCCTCATCAGCAGCACATCATCCATCATCAGCAGCAGCATCATCATCATCAGCATCATCAGCATCAGCATCATCATCATCATCATCATCGTCATCCTCATCGCATCATCATCATCAGCATCATCATCATCATCAGCAGCATCATCATCATCAGCATCATCATCATCAGCATCATCATCATCATCGTCATCCTCATCAGCATCATCATCATCAGCATCATCATCATCAGCAGCATCATCATCAGCATCAGCAGCATCATCATCATCAGCATCATCAGCATCATCATCATCATCATCATCATCGTCATCCTCATCAGCATCATCATCATCAGCATCATCATCATCAGCATCATCATCATCATCAGCATCATCATCATCAGCATCATCATCATCAGCAGCATCAGCATCATCATCATCCGCATCATCCTCATCAATATCATCATCATCATCATCATCATCATCATCATCATCATCATCATCATCATCATCGTCAGCATCATCATCATCATCATCATCAGCATCATCATTATCATCATCATCATCATCATCCTCATCATCATCATCATCATCATCATCATCATCATCATCATCATCATCATCATCCGCCTCCTTCTCCTCCTCCGCCCCCTCCTCCTCCTCCTCCTCCTCCTCCTCCTCATCATCCGCCTCCCCCTCCTCCTCCTCCTCTTCCTCCTCCTCCGCCTCCTCCTCCTCCTCCTCCCCCTCCTCCTGCTCCTTCTCGCCCTCGTCCACCTCCTCCTCCCCTCCTCCTCCCCTCCCCTCCTCCTCCTCCTCCGCCTCCTCCTCCTCCTTCGCCTCCTCTCTCCTCCTCCTGCTCCTCCTCCTCCGCCTCCTCCTCCCCCCCCTCCTCCTGCTCCTACTCATCCTCCCCCTCCTCCTCCTTCTCCCCCTCCTTCTGCCCCTCCTCCTCCTTCTCCTCCCCCTCCTCCTCCTCTCCCTCCTCCCCCTCTCCTCCTCCTCCCCCTCCTCCCCCTCCCCCCCGAGGTGGTCCTTGCAGCCGAACCTGTGATCATGAACACTGCGGTGAGGGCATTGTATAAGGAATGAATGGATGAGGTACCCAGTGTCTCCAATTCGAAACCAGTGGAGTTTCGATCGTGGACTGGCCATGGATATCGCCGCCGTCCTTATTAGAGAAGGTGCTCCCCAGGGTGTGAAGCCTCCTGGGCACATTCTTAACCAACGTCCCCACCGTATAACTCAAGAAAGCTGGGCCCGCTGGATGGAAAATTATTCCTACAAACATGGGCCAACTTTGTTGGCTCCCGCTGGAAGGTCGAACATGCTCAAAAATCCGCCGACCCTGTCGGCGTGTGTGAGGGGCTTTTCCGTTCGAGCCGTCATCTCCGTCATTCTTTGTACTCGTCGTCTCTGTCCTTCCCTTTCCCTGGGAGACCTCTTCCCCTGGGCTCCAGCCAAGCCGACCTTGAGCAACCTCGTAATTGAGTCGAAGGGAAGCCCCTTCCCTTTGATCCCTCCCCCGCCGGGAGGGGGGGGGGGGTAGCGACCCCCCCCCCGGGTCAGATACGACGCCCCCCCCTGGGACTCCTCTTCCCCTGGGCTCCAGCCAAGCCGACCTTGAGCAACCCCTGGGCTCCAGCCAAGCCGACCTTGAGCAACCTCGTAATTGAGTCGAAGGGAAGCCCCTTCCCTTTGATCCCTCCCCCGCCGGGAGGGGGGGGGGGTGTCGACCCCCCCCCCGGGTCAGATACGACGCCCCCCCCTGGGACTCCTCTTCCCCTGGGCTCCAGCCAAGCCGACCTTGAGCAACCTCGTAATTGAGTCGAAGGGAAGCCCCTTCCCTTTGATCCCTCCCCCGCCGGGAGGGGGGGGGGGTGTCGACCCCCCCCCCGGGTCAGATACGACGCCCCCCCCTGGGACTCCTCTTCCCCTGGGCTCCAGCCAAGCCGACCTTGAGCAACCTCGTAATTGAGTCGAAGGGAAGCCCCTTCCCTTTGATCCCTCCCCCGCCGGGAGGGGGGGGGGGTAGCGACCCCCCCCCCGGGTCAGATACGACGCCCCCCCCTGGGACTCCTCTTCCCCTGGGCTCCAGCCAAGCCGACCTTGAGCAACCTCGTAATTGAGTCGAAGGGAAGCCCCTTCCCTTTGATCCCTCCCCCGCCGGGAGGGGGGGGGGGGGTCGACCCCCCCCCCGGGTCAGATACGACGCCCCCCCCTGGGACTCCTCTTCCCCTGGGCTCCAGCCAAGCCGACCTTGAGCAACCTCGTAATTGAGTCGAAGGGAAGCCCCTTCCCTTTGATCCCTCCCCCGCCGGGAGGGGGGGGGGGGGTAGCGACCCCCCCCCCGGGTCAGATACGACGCCCCCCCCTGGGACTCCTCTTCCCCTGGGCTCCAGCCAAGCCGATCTTGAGCAACCTCGTAATCTCTTGCTGCGCATTGCGAACAGGGTCGGCGGCACCGGCCGTCAGGCCTTCGCAATAGGACCAGCTGTCCCGTAAGCTGGCTCAGAAACGCTGGCCCAACTGTGCGGGAGGAGGACGTTTAATCAGATGCTCGACCGTATTTGACTACCTGCCAGACCTCAACCCAACCCGAAGGAACAGATTTCGGGTTGGGCTCGGGAGGAGGAGAAGATGGAGGAGGAGGAGGAGAAGAAGGAAGAGGAGGGGGACGAGGAGGAGGAGGAGGAGGCGGAGGATGAGGAGGCGGAGGAGGAGGAGGAGGAGGACTGGGCGGAGGAGGATGAGGAGGACTGGGCGGAGGAGGGAGAGGCTCAGGGGGGTACGCAGCAATCGACCTGGACTCGACGACACATCGCCGATAGATCGACGATAAGCCATCGATGGCGAATGCGGACGCTCCTGGGCGGGGTAGGCGATGAGGCCCCTGCCGGCGATAAGTGGGCGATTGTTCGTCGATGCGTTCACCCCTGATCCCCCCTCTTAACGTTACCCATGGTTTTCTGGACATAACCGAGCGCGAGCGATAATAAAGTACACCCCCCGTTCCCCCTCCTATTTTCTTTATCCCCGGCCAACAGGATTTAATTGTGGAGGGACGCGCGGAGGCCGAACTTTATAACCCACGGGGAAGTTGCGGGGATCGAAGTTGCTATCATAGCATGCTGACTAGCAGCAACATCAAAAACGCTGAGCATGGCCATGGTGGTCTCACCACAACAGCTCCCGCAATCACGAGCGTGTGGCAGGGCTGTGGGATTCTCACCAGTTCAGCTTGCCCACGTTACGAACGTGCGGCAGGGCCCTGGCGTTCTCATTTTCTTAACCGTTCCCGAGTCAGAAACGTGTGGCAGGGCCACACGCGTCTCACTGCAAGGACGGCTCCAAAGGATGCCGTGCTTGCATGGGAGAGGCGGTTCGAAGTCCAGCGCAAGAGAGGTTTCTTGGCCAGATCGGCCAAGGACCTCTCTTGCGCTGGCAAAATGAAGGCACCTGCTTAGCCAGGAGCCTCGAGATCTCTCGAATCAGTCTTGTGCCGTGCACCTACTGGCAAGTAGCCACGAGCCTTGAGATCTCTCGAGTCAGCCGTGTCGTGCGCCTGGTTAGTCACGAGCCTCGGGATCTCTCGAGTGACCCTTGTTCCGAGCGCCCAAGATCACCATCATCATCATCATCATCATCAGCAGCAGCATCATCATCATCATCATTCTCGACTCGACTCGACTCGAACCTTGGGCAGCTGGGGGTTCCGCTAAGGCACAGGCAGTGGCTGCTAGGGAAATACTTCAGAAGGGGCGTGGCAACACGCCTATGGGAAGCCCCTACCCACGCAGGGCTTCAGGCCCCAATTTCGGCCAGGGGCCGGATGAGACGAATATGGAAATATGGACATATGGACAAGGGAGGGTTATGACGCTATGGCCCATCCCCTCCCCTAAACTCGCGAGTATTCGATGTTTGGCGGGCCTGCTGGAACGCTCTGCTTTGCGTCGGAACCCTCAGCCCCTCATACCTCGCGCCCCCTCCGCCCCCGCCGACGTCCCACCAGAGAGAAAAAAAAAATGCCCAAATCGTCGTAACGCTGGCTGCGGGGCAATTGGCCGAATTCGTCGTAACGCTGGCTCTGGCGCAGTGCTCTGCTCTGGCTCCCCACCCAGCCTCCCCCGCCCCTCCCCGACCCCCCGCCGTCAACGGTGCTGATCGCGCATTCTCCGCAACATGTCGGCAGCACGCTCGCTGCCTTGCGCAGCCATGCGCCGGAGCCCTGCAACATCGATGGGGGGAGCAGGAATAGGAGGAGGCGGCGATGGTTGGCCAAGAATGTGGCCCGCCTGGCTGGCCAGTGCGCCTTCACCTCTCGAGCTCAGCCGTCGCTTCTCCACGCTACCTGGGATGATCACTTCTACTGGTTGGCGCGGAGGTGCTTCTGCACCACGCGCTCCAAAGCCGATGGTGGAGGCGCTCCGGGCTGCGACTCGAAGCCAATCGCGTTCAGACTCTTCCTGAAGAATGCCCTCACCTGTGCCAGGTCGTAGTCCTGAACGTCCACCTCGACGCCGTCCTTGGCCAGCAGCTCGCCCGCCTTCTGCGCGAAGACTGGAGTGCGAAACGGGCTGGCCGCCAGCGGGTTGAAGACGAAATTCAGCTTCCACACTTGCGGCTGCCCCGTCTCGGCGTAGCCCTTCTTGAGCCTGAAGTACGGGATAACCTCGCTGATCTCGTCGATGGTCATCGCGTCGAGCAACGCGTTCTGCTGCTGGATCTGCTTCCGGAGCTCCGCGGGAATATCCTCGCACTGCTGGAGGCCGTCGACGAAGGAGGTGGCGACGTACACGTGAGGTGGGCCCTCCATCTTGCCGCCCTCTTTCGCCTTCTTGTTGTGCTCCTCGCCGGCGCGCTGACCCGCCTCCACCGCGTCGTTGGCCCCTGCCCCGATCGCGAAATCCCACGCCGACGCGATGAGCATGCGGATGTGCTGCGCGTTGTTGAGCGTCAGCTTCTGCACTGCCTGCAGCTGGTCGGCAAAGTCGTCGGATCCATGCTTCTTGCCTCCACTCTTCGACCGGTCGCCAGTATTCGCTGCCTTGGCCGCTGGGGCGTCGGCCGCGGCTGCAGCCGCCATGGTGTCGCTCCGGGGGCGGCCGCCGCCAAGTCTCCACATCGCGCGGCCCGCCGAGATGAGAACGCACGCGCAACAAATACTGATCGAAATCCGCGGCGACCTCGCCGCAGACCAAGCACTCGAGCGAAGAAGGCTCATCTGGAGAGAAAGTAAATGAAGTCGTTCTCGTGGGGCACTTTTTTGGGCTTGCTCTGAGCATCACCTGAACGCGCTGTAGGCGCCCAGCCCTAGTCGAAAAGGCTTGTTTGCACCACGGACACACATTTGACTGGATCAATGCGGGGACCTTTTGTCGAAGACCGCGAGCGTGCGTGATATGGGAGCTCAGACCTCGAAACGTGGCGAAACACTGGCCGCAAACGTCGCCGCTGTCGGTCTCGTGGGGGCAGATGAAGGAGGGCACGGGGATGTCGACATCGATCTCCGTCGTAACGCCGTCTCTCGGCGGCACCGCGGTACCAGCAGACGCCCCGGGGGGAGGGATGGCGACTCCGACACGCCGTGCCCGGAGCACGGCAGGATCGCACAGCCGGAACCGCGACCCTAGGCTCTCGTCGGTGAAAAATTCGCACACGCTAACTACATCTTCCCACGCCCCCGCGAAATCGTCGGAAGCCGCCGCAAACTCCTCCAAATCCTTCTGAAACATGCGTGGCCACGGTGCGCTGTGCGTTCCTAGTCGTCCGTCCACCATCCTTGGCCGACCAACTTTCTCATCCAATCGCGTGGTGCCGTAGATGCCACCTAGCACGTGTGCGTGGTAAGCAGGGTGACGGGACATGCTTTGCAACCATTTGAGTCTTTGTATCCTTAGCTCTATGTGGGCCGTGGCCAGCCTCCAATGCAATAGCACCTCGTCGTTCGTCATCGTTCGATTGCTCCCGTTAACATCCTTCCTCGCCTTGCCCTTTCATCGACGACCGCAATAACTTGATCAACACGGTGTCAATATGGTCTGTGAACTTCGTCGGGATCACAAACGAGGTAAGCCCAGGCAGAGCTGCATTCTGCACAAATGCGATGAACAACGTTCGAAGCAACCTCAATGGGAAACTCTGGAACCACACGGAGCCAAGGCTGCACCATCCGACCTTCGCCGCACGCGTCCGCTTACTCACCTCCGTGCGCAGGACCCCATCGTATGACAAAGTGGGGCCTAGCAACCGAGCTTCACGGCACACCCGGCCCTTCACGGCGCTGTCAGAACTCAAGCGGCATGCGCAATCCCAAGAACCACACCCACGTAACGATTCGTAACGATATGATATGGTTGGTTTTCCCCTCGTTGAGCATGTGGTCCGTTTCCTGCAGGTGTTGGTTCAGCCGTCCCGTCGCGAAGTTGAGCTGTCATGCCACCCTCGCGGCGTTCACGGCGTAGGAGTGGATGTGGACGCGGCTGATATCGTCGACGAAAGTGCCGATGCCTAAGTCGACCTGGACCCCGGAGATCGGGCAAGTAGTCTCGAGCCACGTGTAGCTAACGTCCGCCAGCTTTAAGGCCTTGTTCCACTTGTCAACGTTCGGGGCGTAGACGTCTACGAAATCCCCAGCCGCGATGCTGTGCCCCATGGTGGTGCCCGTCCCAGGTTTGAACACAGCTCGGTCGTCGAGGCCGTTCACGTGGATAGTGATGCCGTCCACGGCTTGGTTTAACAATCTCACGTCATGCCGCCTCCCTGTGTCCATATGCAACTCACGCAGCGCCGTGCGCCTGGTGCACGCGAAGGCGCTGGTGCCGTCAAAATTGGTCAGCGTGTGCGACACCCCGATGTCGAGGCAACGCCATTGGCTACTCGAGAGTGCGAGCAGACATCCTTCGCGCCGACGTCGTCGGTAGGCTCCGTGCGCCCAAGGTTCCGGCACGGGCCGCTGGGCTGCGCGATGAACTGCGCCAAAGAACGCCATCCCGAAGCAGTCAAAACAGTGCAAGACGCGGAGGCCCTTCATGCCCAGCTCGCCGTTCCCTTTCGGCACCACGAACGCTTGCGAGCAGAGACTTGATGGTGGTGCGGTTGCCGTTATCCTCATAAATACGAGCAGGTCGTTGTACCGCCCTGTGAACACCTCGGGCGCGAAACTGTTCGCGTCGTATCCTAGACCATGGCCGCGCACGTTCTGCCACTTCTCAGGGTCGATCGCAAGGGCGAGGGCCTCGGCGAACACTCCCCACGCTGGACCTGCACGTCGTTTTGGGCACCTGCGGAGGTATCGCAATTGCCCAGCCCTGTCCTTCAATGCTTGCCGCTTGGCGTCCTCTACAGGCATGCCCCATGTACAGTCAGTGTGTCGGCCGCTCCATTGGGCCCAATCGATTTTCTCACACGACATCCCTCCCTCCCCGGCGGCAGCGCTAAGACCAGCCTCCCACTCGGCACATGTGAGCCCTGGTCGGTGTCCGAACACGTATCTCTTCTTTGGTCCACGCTTGGTCCACGCCAGCTGTACTCGAAGACGGTGAAGCTCGGCAAACCTCCGGCGCCTCCAAGCGTCCTGCACTTCCCCAATCAGGTGCTCATCCCGCTCACGACGCTGTCGACGCCGAAGGCGTTGCAGTCTGCGGGTGGTCAAGGTGAGTTCGAGGCAAATGCTTTCGAAGTCGGCGTGCGGGAGCTCTTCACGCAGGTCGGCACGACGTCGCATCAGCTCCAGCCTGGCTTCCCGCAGCTCCTGGTATTCAGCTGACCGCTGCTCGCTACGAGGGAATGCAATTACTGTGGCCTCCAGGATGCTGTTCGACAGGTGGTCCCAGCAACCTTGGACATCAAGATCCTCAATCATTGTGCTCCAAACTTCATGAGGCACTGCGGTAACGGCTGCCTCCAATGCTACGAAGAACTGCTCTCGCTCGTGGCCGTGCTGGTACGCCTGCATCAATCGATCACGGTCCACAGCCGGAGTGTTCAGGGGCTTGACAGGGTGCAGCTTGTCTATCTGCATCTCCATCATGAGCGGTACGTGGTCGTCCAAATCAACCGATGTGGTTTTCTGAAGACGCCTCCCGAGACCCACCAGCGTATGCATCTTAAGTATTCTCTGCTTGGCCACTGTCGGCACCAATCTGTGGTCGATTTTGCTCGTGTAACCTTTTCTGTAGAATGTAGGCCCCGTGCGCCAGTAAGAACTGCCAATGCTGAGATGATGATCTTCAGCGAAACGCCGGATAGCTGTGGAAGTGGCTGTCTCCTCACCAGGCTCGACCACCCCCACCACCCCGTCCCCGAGCACGTAACGCCTTCCCGCGATGTCTCTCCGAAGCCCGAACTTACAATTCATGTCTCCTCCGATTATCACCATGGTGTGGTGCCCGCATTTATCCAATTCCCTTTCGATCCACCCGTATTTTCGAAATGCATGTTGCAAGAACTGCAGGCTGTGTTCCTCGAGGGGGGAGGTAGACGGCGAAGCAACAGACCGACACAGCATGGGCTCGAAATAAAACTTTCCCGACTCGACCTTGGATCCCCGTGGCTTTTGATGGGGCGACGACCTGCTGAATGGACCTGTCGACCCGGCCCCCGAGCAGAATGGCAACCCCACACGACTTATTGACCCACTGCGACTTCCTCCACCCAAAGGAGATGCATAGGTGATGGGGCAAGTGATGCTGAGAGCTGTCGAAATCGATGTCGACATGGCGGCCCGTCCCAGAGAGAAGCAACACGTCCGTCGTCTTCACTGCTGCGCTGATCTCCTCCAATCTTGCATGGTCTGCATGCCCCACGTTGTGTGCAATCACGCGCAGTACCATGAACGACCAAACACAGACGCCACCTACGAAGTGCGAGCTGGCCCCTGTCGCCGAACGTCCCATCGCTCGCGTCTCGTGCACATGATGCTGTGTGCGTGAGGATCGCTGTAGGAGCACGCGGTCGCTCGAGGCAGAACAGCTCCTATCATCATCATCATCATCATCATCATCATCATCATCATCATCATCATCATCATCATCATCGTCACCATCATCATCATCAGCAGCAGCATCAGCATCAGCATCAGCATCATCATCATCATCAGCATCATCGTCAGCATCATCATCATCGTCACCATCATCATCATCATAATCATCATCATCATCATCATCATCATCATCATAACTTACGTTCCCCGGGAAAATCTTGTATAATCCCCGCCAGAACCCCGAACTTTATTATCCCAGGGGGATTATTATCGCCCGTGCTCGGTTAATGCGGCTCTCTGGCTGCCGTTCGGGACGATCTGGGCACCCCCGGGACGCTCCCGGCGAGGCGCAGCCGCTGCAACGCATCCCGCGGCTGAATCCCTTCTGACTCACCACACGGTGTGGTCACTGCACCACTCGGCAGCGTAGCCAACTTGGGCCACCCGCGGCCGCCAGGGTGGGGGCCTGCTGCAGGTCCTGGCGCAGGCGCCCGGCGTCGGCGGGCGAGCCCTCCGCGAAGCCCCTGGGGGGGAATAGCGATGGGGAGGAGCGAGGAGGGAGGAGGTGGTGGGAGGAGGAGGAGGAGGCGGAGGACGAGGAGGAGGAGAAGGAGGAAGAGGAGGAGGAGCCGGAGGAGAAGGAGGAGGGGGGGGGGAAGAGGAGGAGGCGGAGGAGAAGGAGGAGAGGAGGAGGAGGAGCAGGAGGAGGAGAAGGAGCAGGCAGGGGAGGAATGGAGGGAGGGAGGAGTTGAGAGGAGAAACAAATGGGAGGAGGAATTGGGAGGAGGAGGAGGAGGAGGAGGTGGATGAGGGAGGCGAATGAAGGATCGAAAATGAAGGAAGACAAAGTGGAGGAGGCGGAGGAAGATGAGGAGGAGGAGGAGGAGGAGAAAGAGGAAGAGGACGAGGAGGAGAATGAGAAGGAGGAGGAGGAGGAGGAGGAGGAGGAGGAAGAGCCCACGTACCCAGGGGGACGAATCGTGCCAGTATCAATGTGGATGGGGACGCGCGAAACAGGACCGCAGGAGAGGCAACAACACGTGCCTGGGAGGCTTGACGCGACAATGGAGCTGACTGCCTAGCCTGAGAAGTCCCGCTACACTGTCCGAACGAATAAGCTTGGGAAATGAACCAACTTCGCAA
The DNA here is from genome assembly GCA_963575745.1 of Prorocentrum cordatum. NCBI lineage: Eukaryota > Dinophyceae > Prorocentrales > Prorocentraceae > Prorocentrum > Prorocentrum cordatum. Next base: position 164,637 of record CAUYUJ010004670.1, read on the forward strand.
CTTGTGGGGGATATGGATACTTAGAACTGTGAGAGAATGGGCGCGAACGCATAAAATCTCTGACACGGCATATGCATCCTTGGATCTGGAACAAAGTCTAACCAGAGGATCAACAGGAAAGTGCACGCGATCAAGGAATACGAAAATATCGAGCAAACGGAGGCAGACAATAGAGCTGGCAACGTAATGGGGTAATTCACGCAGACAAATTGACAGCCGAGAAGCGCCAGTACCCGCATTTGGGTTTGCAACACCCATGCGGTGGCGGTTGCGATGCATGCTTGGCGTTGGCTGGTGCACCTCTGCGGCCTCGCCAATCCTAGCACGCGCGCGCGCAGCGGCCAGCTAGTTTGGCGCCGCGCTTTGTTTGTAAAAAATCCGTGTTGCGAAACCATGTGATTGTTTTAAATTGTGTTTGGACACTCGGCTCTGGTATCCTTGCGATACCGAAGGTTCTTGAAGGATTCTGGCATGCGCGCGCGACGACGCGCGCGTGTGCACTTCGCCCCATGTGTTGCAACAGGTGTTCAGCAACTTTGGATTGTTGATAAACGAGCGCGCGCGTACTATTTTTGCATCGAATGTCGGGGGGGGCCGATACCGGCCTGACTGGCATGGTACGAAGTCATATTCAAGGCCGGACGATGGGGCAGAATCGTATGCACATTGCAACACGACAAAAAAGGGGTCGATAATCCGGGGGGGCGGGGGGGAAGAATATTCCATTAACCGTTTATTAAAACATCCAACGCTCAACTTGAAAGCGCCCACCCCACAGCTCGCGAAATCATCCCGCCCGCCCGCCCGCAACTTGGTTTGCAAAACCCATGCGGTGGCAATTGCGATGCATGCTTGGCGTTGGCTGGTACATTTCTGCGGCCGCGCCGACCCTACCACGCGCGCGCAGCGGCCAACTAGTTCGGCGTCGCCGACGCGGCCACGGGCGGCGCTGACCGCTGGGCAAATACCAGAAGGCACTTCAATGCAAGTCGGCGACCTTGGTTGGGCGCGGTCTCGTGGTAACGTCAACAACGGTATAAGCGATGATGATAATAGCGATGCTGGTGCCGATGTTGAAAGCGACGACGGCGCGGCCAGTGCGGGCGCCGATGCTGATCACGCCGACGACGATGACGGCGTCCTGGCGTCGGCGATGCAGGCTATGGAAGGATATCGACATGCGCGCGCGGCCGACGCGCGAGAGTGGCCCGCATGGTCGAAGTTGACACGGATGGGTCCGCCAGAAAGCGAACGGAGGCTTTTGTTTAGAAAACTGATGATGCGATACCATGTGCTTTTAATTTGATTCCGGGGAACTCCGTTAATATCATGTTGTTCGCAATGGCTCGCGCATTCACGTGCTCGCGCAAGCGGCCCGCCTGCCCGCCCGCAGCGTGGCGAGCGCAACCCACGCGGCGGCGATTGCGATGAGTGCGCGAGGTTGGCTGGCGCATCTCTGCGGCCGCGCCAACCCTAGCACGCGCGCGCGGCGGCCAGGACGCGGCCGCGGTGGGTCTTACCGCCAGGCACTTCCCAGCGGACACCTCAATGCGCGTCGGCGACTTGGGCGGCCGCAGTATCGTGGCGACGCCGACAGCGGCGATGATGATGGTGGCGACGTTGGTGACGACGATGACAATGGCGACGGCAAGGCCAGTGGCGGCGCCGATGCTGATCGCACCGACGACGATGGCGGCGCCCTCGCGTCGGTCATGCAAGGTCATGCGCGCTGCCGACGCGCGAGGAGTGGCCCGCGTGGTATTCTTTGACACAGGTCGCGCCCCCCCCCCCCGCCCCTGCCCCCCCAGCGCGCGCGAGGGGCCCGCTTGGCAGAACTAAATGGAAACCTTGGAAGCCCAATGGTTTCCCAAAGTAGTCGCAGGAGGGCGAGCGCGCGCGCGTTTGGAAACCGATGCTGCAAAACAGCTCTTCTTATATGGATTCGAAGCACTTGCTTTTGACACCCTTGCGAAACCGAAAAGGTGTTTGAAAGATTTCCGGCACGCGCGCGCAACGACGAGCGCGGGGGCACTTCGCCCTTTGTTTTGCCCAGGAGTCTCGGGGCAGCGAGCGCGCAAGGGCGTTCGAGCGACTCCGACGCGCGCGCGCGAGAGGCCCGCGAGGTAGCAAGTTATGGAAATCTTGGGAAAACTCATGGTTGTCTGAAGACTCCACAAGAGCCCGAGCGCAAGTTTGTTTCAACTGGTCTTGTCAGGAAACACTGTTTTTACATTGTTTCCAAGACCCTCGATTTCGAAATCCTCGCCACACCGAAGATTTTGATGGATTGCGGCACGCGCGCGACAACGCGCGCGCGTGCACGTCGTCGCATCTGTTGCAAGGTGTTCTTGGAAACTTATCATCCTAGAATAACGAGCGGGCGGACGATTTTTTTTGGCCGGGGGGTTGAAGAGAGGGAGGGGGGGGTGCCGGCCTGCCTGGGATGGTGTGTGCACTATATAGATGGATCTATATATATATATATATATATATATATATATATATATATATATATATATAGATGTATATATACATATACATATATGCATCGTGGATGGACGATGGGGCAAGATCATATGCAAATTGCAATGCGAAAAGGGGGCCGTGAGATCTGGCGGGGTGGGTGGCTAAGATCCGAATTCTCTGTGAGAAAGGAGAATCCACGCTGCAGCGAGGGTCTTGAATCTCTTGAAACGTGACCAAACTCGCATGTGGTGGTCGAAGATGTCAGAACTCGTTTCAAATCCTGCCTAGTTGGCTTCCTCATAAGTCGCCTCCATCTGCACTTCGCATGACTGTGGCCTAAATGTTGATATTGTTAAGCTTGCTCGTGCTTGGCCGGTAGGTCGGACCGGTCGGTTTCAGCAGTGCCCTCAGTTGAGCAGGTGTCCGAATCTGTTCCTGCATCAAAGGGTGAATCGTTTCGTTGGTCCGCTGAGCCCTACGTGGCGGTTGTAATAGGTGATGACCCGTTGGCTGCGGCAACAGCCAAAGAATTTGCGGTCGGATAAGCCGACTGTGCGGCGCCAACTGCTTAGCCTAGGAGCGTCGCGTGTGCGGTCACTCCAAATGTTGCCCGATGCGGCGGGCGGTATGCCGCTGACGTCGGCATGGGACGTCCCAGCAGCTTTGCCACTGAAGATCCCCACGGCGTTTCCAAGTGAGCGCACAGCTAAGTGCCCATAGCTGCGCACTCACTCAAGTAGTTGATAGCAGTGTGGTTGTGTTCGAGGCATCTGGTTGTGAAGGGGCTGTAGGAGCTGGAATGCTCGAGAGGTGCCGACCCCTAGAGCTCGGAACAACAGGAGCGTCAGGATCTGAAAATTTGGGATGTTCAGCCCTGCTGAATCGGCTTCAAACCATAAAAATGCGAGTCGAGTTGGTACCGGATCGATACGTCCGCCCCGCTCGACCCTGAAGTCGACGAGGGCTGTACCTCGAGCGAACTTTCGTTCATCATCATTGTTTTCGAATTTTGTGCTGGGGAGACAAATGATGTAGGTAACACCGCCATTACTCTGGCCCTGCAAGGTTACTCCATGGCTGATGATTGCGGATGCTAATCGCATCTCCAAGGTCCTGGCTAGGCCGCCCAAACCCCGTTGGTGGGCGGCGGCCTGTTGTGGTAGACTCGTAGATCCATTACTCACGTTCAGCTACGCGTGGATTTCGCGAGCGACTTTGCGAAAAGGGAACGTTGCCTGCAGGGGTCCAGAAAGCCCCTGTGGTACTTGTTTCGTCCAGTCGTCCCCGTTGCGTGCATCCGATCTATAGGCCAAGAAACACCCATGTGACTCCACAAATGGGGAATGTGCTGTAATGCATGTTCCTGTCAGTGTTAGTGGTGTCGCGGTCGTCATGTTTGTAGGCGCGTGTGTCCGCCAGCCTGCTTATCTTGAAAATTGGCTGACGTGGCCGTCAGCCAACGGATAAGTGTTGGGTGCGTGTTGGTATCTTGCGACTGTCCGGGTTGGAGCATAATGGGTGAAAGCCGTTGCGTACACGTGTAAGCCGACGTGGCTGTCGGTAGATGGCAGATCACTTGTAGGCATGTTTCGTTGCTCTGCTCCCTGGAGGGAAGCCGCCGCAACATACTGTACCATTTTAGAAATAGTCCGCCATTCTGTGCCGTAGGATACCAGTATCTGGGTCAACCCCGCTACCAAGTCGAAGGTGGTGTGGTAAGCCGTACCATACTTTACATATCAAGCGTACTATGGTATGCCATGACTCATCCATTCAGTAAGTATGAGCGGGTAGGCAAGAGACAAGACATGGGAGTAGAGGGTGGATTGCCGAAGGAAATGGACGTCTCCATTTCTCTTTACTCGGATGCGATTGTGCCTCACGTATGAGGAAATCAAATAATAGAGCGGCGCCATTTGAGCCCAAACGACGTCGGGACGCCGGCGCGTCGCTCGTATCTCGCTTCTGACCTCTGCATGGAGTGTGGCGCCACCAGGTTAGGGTTTCACACCCCTCGGCGGTTGAGGCGAACCCTCGAGCTTGGCGCTGGCGGCAGCCCATCTGAGCGCCTCCGAGGTGGCCCACGCCAGCACGACCGAGAAGGCCCAGCAGGATCCCAACATCGCCCGCACACAGCCTCCGAGCCACCAACAGGAGACCAGGAAGACCCCAATAGCGACCCAAGACAAGCCCACAAAGCGGGAAACTCGACATACAGTTGGAGCCCCCCTCCCCAAGATAGCCTCCGAAACCGCCAGCACAGCAGGCTCCCAAGAGCCACGCAAGAGACTCCCATAGTCTCCCAAGAAGCCCCCAGGAGGCGTCCAATCACCGCGACAGCCCGCAAGAATCTACCATTAAGGCCTCCAAGAGGCCCCCAAGAGGCCGTCCGACCGACGCCAAGAGATCCAGGCGCGGTGGCGGGAGGGGACGAGGGCCACTAGACTCAAGGCCCCCATAGCTTGTGCAGAAGTGCTTGCGTGACGAAAATTCCGGTTGGGCGCGAGGTAATGGGGGGCGATACGTGAGGGGGGGGAGGAGAAGGTACCCCAAATGGGGGCGATGAATGGGGGCGAGTACTGGGGGCGATAGTGGTGGGCGATTCATGGGGAGGGGGGGGCGGGAAAAGGGGGGGGATCCGGAGCCCTAAAGGCCCCTTTTGCGGCAGCCCTCGCCGCCCCCCTTGTATCGCCCCCCCCCCCACCCACCATTACGCGTCTCCCGGTGGACTTCGGTCCGACTCGCGGGCCCCGCGAAACCGCTCCGAAGCCACCAGAGGCCCAGGAAAGTAGACCGAAGATGGCGAAGGCGTCCCAAACATGGCTTCCAAGACAGCCCGAGGAAGTCACTGATGGCCTCTAGAAAGCCCAACAGAGCCAAGAGGACCCCAAGTTGGCCCAAGTCGGTTCCAAGGCGGCCCGAGATGGCCCCCACGTGGCTCACGACCGCCTCGACACTGCCTCAGAGGCATCCAAGACGCTCAGACACGCCTCAAAGAGGACGATCAGAGGGACCACCAGAGGCCCAAATCTCAGCATGCAGCATGGCCTGACAATGTTTGATGATGTTAGTGTGCTCGCCTTAGTGATACCCCAAGACGACCCAAGAGGTCTGCACGAGGGCCCCGGCACTGCCCACGAAGGCCTCAAGATGGCTAAAGAGATCCGCAAGACGGACCAACAGGCCCAAGACAGCCCCAAGGCAACCCTAAACTGCCTCAAGAGGAGCCCGAGACGGCTCAATGAGGCCTCCAAGACAACCTTTGAAGGCGCCACGTGGCCCATGAACGCCCCAAGACGGCTAAGAGTGCCACCAGCAGGCCAAAGAGGGAGGCCCAAGCGAAAAGCAAAAAGATGGCCAAAGAGCCATACGTCAGCCCTACAAGCCTCCGAAAACATACTTTGAAACGCCGTTCAAAATCGAAGCGCCCGATAGTTCGGGCACCAGATTTCGGACACCCCTGCGCGTGGGCCAACAACAACATGCCAATATTGAAATAACGCCGACCGCACAAGCGCCGAAAACAAGAACCGTCAACTTATGTCTGACGAGTCTTGCAAGATAGCACCAGAGGGCCGCTCCCCACTGTTCCATCCAGCGGTTCCCTCACCAGCTGAGCTTCCTGAGTGCATGCTGTCTATGTTCCCCAAGTGATGAAACAAGTGTGTAATGGTACATTCAACATGCCCGACGTGAAGTGCATGAAAACGATCACTGGGAAATATGCTGACGAGCCAGCGGTACCGACGTCGATCTCTAGGCGGCTGTCAAATGGCCGTCTGCGCATGCTTTACATCTGCCAGGGTCCGTAGGTTGCTGCGGCTCCAGCTGCGGCCACTTCGTGCATTCACCCGCGCAAGCTGGGATCAGTCCTTATCGAATCCGGAAATCGGATCGAAGAGAAATGTGCGCCAAATCGGGCCAGATCATGCATCGGGACGGAATCCATATCGAATCGGATCGGCCGCACCAAGATGCACAACAGCGCCATGCAAGCATCGTGCCGCACCAGGCCGTCGGAATACCATAATCGAATCGGATCGGGCTGGTCAGAAGCGATGTCGAATCAGATCGATCGCGTCGAAATAGCCCCTGCAAGCACGCACGCGCCCATACAGGAGAGACGTAGGGGCAGGCATCTTGCTGTCAGGAATCTTGGGGCACATTCTTTTTCGATCCTTGAAAATCAGAATCAAGATGCCCCAGGCCTTCTATGGGTCCCCCTGGGCCATCGGGGGATCGGAACGTTTCAGTTGGGCAGCTGCTGTCCAGCCGATTCCATTTTTGACCCTGAGATCTGGCGTTGCGAAAACATTCAACGTCGTGGGAAATCCGCCGACCTGGTCGACGTGTGTGAGACGTCTGTCCGTTTGAGCCGTCGCCGTCGCCGTCGCCGCCCCTTTCCCTGGGCCCTCCTCCGCAGGCGATCCAGCCGGACGGAAATCCAACTACGTCGCAACTGATTCGAAGGGAAGCCTCTTCCCTTTGATCCCTTCCCTGCCAGGGGGTGGGTAAAACAGGGCTAGGATCGGGATGAATCGCTCCAGAGCGTTCCGGAGCGTTCTCAGAGCGTTCCGGCGGCCGCGGCGCCCAGCACATCCTCCAAACCCGCCGATTCTCAGAGATTTCGAATTATCCCGATCCGATTTTGTCCCGATCTTCGCGTCGTTGTAGTGGGGGTCGCGGAGGGAGGTCGCAGGGGGGGGGTGCGGCGGGGTCCCGGGCGGGGGGGGAGGATACCGGAGGGGTCCTCAGAGTCGTGACGTCCCCCAGGGAGGCCCCCCCTTGTGCGCAAGGGGGGCAAGGGCGTGGCCCCCACGTGGACAAGAGGAAGTCATTTTTCACAGGCGCCATTCAGGCTCGACGAAAAATGCCTTGGTTCCTGGAGCTCTGGCGACAAGGGGAGGTCAGGACTCCTCCTCCCCCAGCCCCCGCCCCCCCTGCGGACTGGGATTACCACCACGCACCCCTCCTCGCGGACTCCCCCCCCGCCCCCTGGAGGCACCCACCGCACTCTTACCTGCTCTTGCGGGGTGCTGCGTATTTCCCACATGCCTCCGAGAGGCCTCAGATCCGCTCCCAGGCGGCTCCAAGTGGCCACGGAGATCCCCAACAAGTCCCCCAAGAGGCCCCCCGACAGCCCAAGAGGCTCCCAAGAAAGCCCCAAGAAGGACTCCAGAGTGTCAGCGACGTCGTCGTCGTCGTCGCCGTCGTCGTCGCCGTCGTCCCCATTCAAGGTCGGCGGCAACGGCTGTAAAGCCTTCCCAAATCACGACTGGAGCACATTTTCGGTGTCATTTTTCAACCCGGATCGATCTGCGAGGGTCCCGAGGCCCGAAACCGAGCGAAAACGCCCAGCGCGAAAAACATGCAACTCCAAAACCTCAGGGCATGCGCCTACCGTCACATGCCTCGCTCTCACCTTCCTGGTGCTGCATGCGACACCACGCGACCAGCCCGCGGACGCACCTGGCCGGACTCATGTCGACTCCTCCGACTCGGTTCGATCCGCCTTCGCTCGATTCCGATTCCGGATTTCGATCGCGACCGGGTCCGCGGACGCCCCCCCGACGGCCTGCTGGTGAGGCCGTGGCTCCGCAGCACCGCCTCGGGCGCACGGGTCGGGCTGGGGAGGCCGAAGGCCCAACTGCTCGACGCCGGGGGCCAACGCCTGAGAGGCCGTCGTGGAACGAGCAGGTCAGAGAATGCAAAGGTGCTGCTACCGCTACGCCTCGATTTCGCCTTCTGGGGGCCTCCTGGGAGGCCCTCGTCGCCACGGGTCAGAGGGCACCCCGGGCGAGGTCCTACGTGGAGTAGCGGTATCGCTACCTTTCGGTCTCCCCAGTACGGGCTACTTGGCCCGAGTAAGGAGGCATGCTGGATTCGGCTCGGCAAGCAGAAGCTTACGTCAGCCAGATGAGGCTGGCATAGACCCGAGGAAATGCTAGCGTTAGGTCGGGCATGTCCTCCTACAGGCGGATTCTGGGCGAAAACAAGAATTTGCCAGAACATACACAGGAATAGTTACAAACAGATCATACATCGTCCCCAGACTATGGTTTGGCTACTGTTGAACATTTACCCGACTCAAGCATAGACGCGAGGAGATGCTAGCGCTGGTGCTGCACCAAGCCTCCCAGGAGCTGCCAGTGAGACTGCGGCCGCGGGCCCGACGCAGCTCGCCCCCCGTCAAAGAGGGGGGGGACTCGGACTGGGACAACTCAGACTCGGCCTGCGTCTGGAGCCGTGAGGGTGCTGCAGGGTGGGCCCGAAACGCCTGGAGAATACCGGCGTGTGACACTGCGAGGTGGCATGTTGGCACGGAGCGAGGACGGCGGCGGCGTGCACCAACTGGTCCAAGCCTCATCCCAAGCGGTCCAAGGCGAGGGCACAGGGCCCGATTGCGGAGGCGCTCCGCCGATCCAGGAGCATCCGGAGGAGGAGAAGGAGAAGGAGGAGGAGGACGAGGAGTTGGAGGAGGACGACGACGAGGGGGTGGAGGAGGAGGAGGAGGAGGAGGAGGAGGAGGAGGAGGAGGAGGAGAAGGAGGAGGAGGAGGAGGGGGAGGAGGAGGAGGAGGAGGAGGAGGAGGAGGAGGAGGAGGAGGAGGGGAAGTGGAGAATGGGGGGATAAGGAGGAGGAGGAGGAGAGGGTTTCGGCTGAGGAGGTACCTGCACACCTTTTTGTCTTGAAACCCTAGGCGGCGCCACTGCCGTGGCCGCGTACAAGATTCCCTTAGTTGGCGATTCCAAGCATAGGCGCTTGCGCGCCGAGCGAACACGGAACAGAGCATTGCTGAGGGTGTACACGGCAGGTCTAGCGTTGCGCAGCCATCACGCAACCCCAAGAGATCGAATGTGGCAATGTCCCTCATGTCACACACATCTTCCAGTTTCTCAGGCAGTATGTGGATGCGGGTACAACTGGAACTCGCGCTCCAAGTCGCAGCCCATGCAGTCAAGAGAGAGGTCCAAGAGCAGAGACCCCTGGAACAAAGGCGACAAGGATACTGTGAATCAGCTCGTGGCGAAGATTGCGCCAGCTACCCCAGAGGTGGCGAGGTCGGAGGCCTTCAAGCATGTCTGCGTGAAGGCGCCCCCGGCAGAGCAGAAGGAAGCAGTGAACAAGCATCGCAAAGATATCAAAGAGAAGATTCGCAAGATCGGCATTCTCATCAAGGCTGCTGCCGCAGCGGATCGCCCTGCGAACGACGCGGACTGCAAGGAGATAGCTGTACTCAAATATATGTTGACGGAGAGCTCAGGATCAGAGAACCAGTTGTCCGAGGTCAGAATTCAGTTGGAGAAAGAGCAGGGTCATTTGCACGAGGTGCAGCAGAAGGAGGCGGAGGTGCGCGAGAGGCGCATCCAGATTGAGGAAACCATCCGAAACATTCAGGAGACGATCGACCAGCTGACGAAGTCGAAGGACGAGGGTGGCACGGCCGAGGGCGCCGACACGGAGATGCACAATGCAGAGGAGGGCGTTGGCAGGGCGCCTGGGAACCCTCATGCAGGCCCTGGGAGAGAGGCACCAGCATCTTCAGCGGCGCCAAAGGCAGCTGCGGCGAGCCATGCCGCGCCAGCTGTGCCAGAGAGCTCCAGAGAGATGGACTCGATTAAGGAGTGCCTCCAGCGTCTGACCGCGGCGCAGATGCAGCAGCAGAACCAGCAGGAGGTCATGATGAGGCAGATTGGCAACTTCCGCGGCCACCTGATGGACGAGGTACGCATGATGATGAAGGCCGCCCCCTGGACAGCTCAGGGGCCGCGGATGCCAATACAGGAGCCAGGGATGGGGAGTCAGCCATCGCCGACCACGCCGATGCAGGCGGGGCAGGTGCCAGGCATATCGCCTACGTCTACGGCGGCGTCTACTCCCCCTGGGCACCCGAACATATACGAGCAGATGCGGGCAGAGAGACATGCGGCGGGCATGGGGTTTCGACAGGCCCCGAGTCCAGCGGATGCGGGGATTTTCTGGGACCCAAGCACGACCCCAGCCGACTCGGACGCTGCGGAGTACCAGCAGCAGCTGAGGATGGCCAGGTTCCACCCGATGTACCCCAGCCAGTCGGCGCAGAGGTCGCCGACGTTTCCTTCGGCGCCCTTCACGCCCGCGCAGCCGCAGATGGAGCCCGAGACGCCTGGGATGGCGCCTTGGGATTGCCCGACCCCGCTGCACGATGTCCTGTGCACGCCGAAGGTCCCAGCGGGTGGCCCGTCGCAGGACGAGCCTCCGACGATCACGGTGCCAACCTCGGCGTGCCCGACGGATGCGTGCGACAGGACATTCGCCCAGATGCAGAACCCAGCGATGGCGGAGGTGACACCGTCGCCAGCAGCGACGGCGGCAGCGGAGTTGGCCCAAGCTCTCGCCGCAGCAAGCTTGGGAGGGCAAAACGGGGCGAGAGGGCACGCACCTCAGGGCCCAGCGGCTCTGCAGGCGGCGCCCACGACCCCCGCGGCCAGGAAGCCACCAGTCACGCCATCTACGATTCCACCAGGGCAGCCTTCGCCAGCCTCGCACCAGCATGGAGGCCTGCAGCAGCCGTGCGAGTCGCCGAGGGCGAAGGAGGCAGAGCCAGCGGCCGAGCCCGTGGGATCGCCGAAGAGGGAGATCTTGAGGCGGATCACCAAGAAGAAAGAGGACCCGAGGGAGAACAGGCAGAAGGGCAGCGTTCACCCGCACAAGGGCAAGGGCGGCAAGGTGGTGATGGTCAAGGACAGGCCAGCAGCGGACAAGGGCTGGGAGACGATCGAGGAAGAGGACGCCTCCATCAAGTACCCACAGCAGCCGTCCCAGATGTCGCCGACACAGCTTTCGTGCAGCCCGAGCAGACGGAGGAGTTGGCAGGGCCCGCTTTCTCCGTGACGGCGACGCCAGCGCCGACGCCTACGGTTACGGGATCACCAGGGACGCCCCAGTGCCTGCAGCCGTCACCGTGGCCAGTGCCGCCACAGCCAGCAGTTGCGATGTCACCGGTGTTGGTGGAGGCGTCGCCGACCCCAGTGGCGGAGATGGTCGAGCCGTCGCAGATGACGTCGCAGGAGATCAAGCAGCAGGTGGAGGCGATCGACCGTGCTGTGGCAGGGCAGGGGTGCTCGACCTCTGCATCGTCCAGTGGCATAGCCGCGGCGGACTACAAGACGACGGTGGACCAGCGAGTGGAAGGCAGGTCACCACCCCAGAAGTTGCAGCGGCAGGCGGATGTTATCGAAGAATAGGTAGCTTTTCGTCGCATCTGTGGGGCGCGGCGCTCGCCGACACGCACTGCTCACCGCCTAGCCACGGCCAGCACAACGGGGATCGACCCGCACAGCTGGCAGGTGGCATCGGCGGCAGAGGGTACCGATCGGCGGGAGGAAATGTGGATGTGGTTGGGTCAGTTTACCACGTCACACGGCAGCTTAATTTGGTCAGCGAAATTCTCACATCGTGGCCAGGTCGATCTTTCTTTGCAGGCAATTTGGAGGACGAGGTCAGCTTGATGCAACAGCAGGCCCGTGCTTCAGGGAGTGACGGTGGCGACCATGAGGAGGGTAGGCCCCATGAGAGCCTTGGCTGCCACCCACACTTTGGACCCTCTGGTGAGTTCGGAGGGTTATTGATATCCGACTCCTCATTCATGTTGCTCTATCAACGGCTTGTGGAGTTATCATCTGCCTGGGCTATTGAGGCGCACATAATTGGTGAGGAGGCCGCACATGCCAATTTCATGTATTGGGCAGTCCCAGCTGTCGTCCAGGAGATTTTCGCTCACCCAGTATACGACCCCATGTGGAACCCATCAGCTCAGAGATCACCCGAGGTCACCGAGAGGATGCGGCTGTTTGCTACGCGCATGCTGAGTAAGATATGGCGTGAGGGGGCTGTGGAGAGGCGGAGTTTCGCTATCCGTCAAGCTAGAGTGTGGTATGATGCATCGCCTCAGGAGTGGGGCAGATCCCTCAATCGCATGTGCGAGGAGCTGTTTGTCGCGAGGCAGCGCCTGATGATCATGGGGGACCAGTACCACCCCCCAGACTCACACAACATTAACGAAGAGGTGATCGTTGCTTTCGCGAGGCAGGTCGCGGAACACATCAGCCAGGATAGGCCCCCGGTGGTGCCTTTCTACGACCCGGCGCTCCCTGGCATGGAGGAGGCGATCCTCACAGGTGCGGCCGCGACGGGGACAGGCACGGGAGGCGCCAGCGCCTCCTCGGGCAGCAGCGGACCTGCTGCAGCACATGCGAGGCCTCAAGGCGAGGAAGGGCACTTTGATGCCCAGTCCTTGCTGCAGGTGAGCGTGACGGGTGCATCGCAGAGGGCGGCTAGAGCTACTTCCCTGAGGGCAGCTTCAGCATCGGTTTCCAGCACGACGGCGCTAGACTCACCCTTCCCTCTGGGTTGGGCAGAGAGCGCGCATGGAGCTAATGAACAGTCGTTTCCGACGCTATACTCACCCTTCCCCTCGGGTCGGGCAGAGAGCGCGCATGGAGCTGATGAACGATCGACTCCGACGCTATACTCACCCTTCCCTTCGGGTCGGGCAGAGAGCGCGCATGAAGTACCTCTTCGTGGCTCATCGTGGGTGGCAACTCCATGCAGGTTGGCTTCCTTGTCGACTGGGAGTTCAGTAGGGGAGAGTGCTGTCAGTGCGCTGCCTGCCTGCGTGCCCGTTGCGAGCAATAGCGCGAAGCAAACAAAGCGAGTGCATTTCGCTGACAATTTGGAGGAGCGGCAGCTCTATGATCCTGCCAAGCGCGTCGTGCGCCTGGAAAGGCTGCTCCCCACACTTTCAGTGCAGGAAGCTGCGCCGCAGCGAGCGGCGGAGTCGAGTTTTTACGTCCAGAGGGGAACACACGTGGTTGGGCAAGTTGGCCACGACACCTCTCAGACGCGTGTTTTTTGTGAGGGATTGCCCTCGCGTACTTGCGTTAATTTGAGCAAGCCGGAGGAAGGCTGCCACACTAATAATGTTCTAGCGTCGCTCACAGTTGTGCAAGATGCGCGGGATGATAGCCCGCGCAACCAGAGTGCCAGCACCGAGCCAGCCGATCACGGGGGCCTGAGCGCAGCTGTCGGAGGGGGAACGGGGCCCCACGCCCGCGGGGAAGGGATGCCCACCAGTGAGGTGCACACTTGCCCCCTTGGAGTCCGAGACCTCCTTCTCCAGAGAGCCGCCCCATGGTTGAGTCACCTTCAGCTGCAGTTAGACTTGGAGGGGATCAAATTGCATCGCAATGCCCGTTCTGCTTTGAAGCTCGCCCCTGCGAGGGAGATGGGTCGAATCAAAAGCGTCGTCCTGTACCCAGACGGGTCCCTTTCGGTTCACGCGGGGTTAGAACCAGCGTGGGGGCTCGCGGTTGTCGGCCAGGACGTGAACGGTTTCGCTTTTCTCGGATTCGCTGGACAGAGACTCGAGGGGTCGATCCCAGGAGAGCTCATAGGCAGTAAGAAGCCGAGTACTGTTGTGGAAAAGGCTGGAATGATCTGGGCGATGATGTACGCCGCACGCTTCCCAGCCGACGTCCACGTCACCATCGAGGTTGATAATAAAACGGCTCTCAAGCTCACAGTCGGCGAGTACAGGTCTAAGGAAAAAAAGGCCCTGGCACGGGTCCTCAATCTGCTGTATGAGGAGTTCTGCAGGAGGGGAAGGATTGTTTGCAAGCATGTGCGAGCGCACCGAGATCAGCCATGGAACGAGCTGGCCGACTGTATAGCTAAGCGCATGTCAAAGCCCCCACTACCCGACCCCCCAGGCGAACTTGTGCAGCTGCTGTGCTATGAGCGTGGCCGTGAATGGGCGTGGGATGTGTCGCCGAGTAATCCTGACCGACACGCCTACCCCCCGATGTGGGCCAGCGGATTCGAGTTCCACCGTAAGGCCCCAAGTGGCCAGATGGAGTTTCAGGATCAGAAGTGCGGAGAGAAAAAAAGGTCAAGGCCCGCGTTAGTTTCACTGTGGCCACCTTCAATGTGCTCACTCTCAAGGATGAGGAGGAGGGGTACTGTAAGAAGAAGGCCGCTAAAAAAAGAGAGAGGCGGCGGTGGCTAGAGCTGCGCACCACAGAGCCCAGTGCAGGCAGTTAGGGTGGTTGTTTGTGGGGGTGCAAGAAAGCCGCACGCCCAAGCGACGCAAGGTCGCAGAGGATTTCTTGGTCCTGTCGTCGGGGCCTGAAAAGGGGAGTCTCGGGTGTGAACTCTACGTTATCTTGCAGGCTGCGTACGCGAGAGTTGGCGAGGTTGAACACCGGACCCAGCCCCAGCAAGTCCGCGTGCTGTATTCTGACCCCCACGCCCTCATCGTGGCTGTGCAGGCCAAGTTTTTCGACGAAAATGTTGCTGTATTGCATGCCCCACACAGTAAGCACAAGCCGGAGGTGCGAAAGGCGTGGTGGGCCCACGCACGGCAGATGATGGCAAGATGGAAGCCGACCATCCTGCTGGCTGATGCGAATGCCCGCGTCGGCAGCGTCGAAGATGAAGGAAAGGGGGGGGGGTGCAGCAGAAGGAGGATGATAACGGAGGCGATTTTCGGGAGTTGCTTGATCTTGGGGGCCATGTGGCTCTCAACACGGTCTTGCCTCATGACCAAGGGTACACTTGGGTGTCGCATGTGGGCACCAGACACCGACTGGACTATGTGACCACCAGCGTGGCTTGGCGGCAGTACGCCAAAAAGGTTTGGGTTGACTACGCCTTTGATTCTCATCGACTCAAGGATGATCATTTCCCTGTCGCGTGTTGTTTCGAGTATCAGGTGGTCAGAAAAGTCAAGGCTCACGGGGCCCCCCCGCATGGACCCCCGTAACTTGTCCGATCCTGAGATCAAAGGGGCCTTCGCTCGGGAGCTCAATGAGTTGCCAGTGTGCGCGCGGGAGGTCGGTGCTGAGGAGCATAGCGTAGCGGTGACTGATACCATATTGAACGCCGCTAAGAGGCACTTTGGTCAGGACCCCTTTTACCCCCTTTAAGCCGTATGTCAGTAGGCAGGTCATGGGGCTTGTTAGGCTCCGCAGATGGGGGGTCAAGGTTATCCGTAGGTCTAGACAAGGCAACTGGGACATAGCACGTATCTTCGCGTGGTCTTTCGGGCCGCGAGTCTCTGACTTTGTGCAGGCACGGTGCGAGTGGAGCCTCCACGCGAGCTACCTGGAGGAAATTTGCCCACAGGTTGTGGCGACGGTGTTGCCAGTTGCGTGCCTGGTTGATGCTATCCGTTTTTTCCTTGACCAGACCCGGCAGGTGCTGCGCGACTGCATCATTATGCGGGATCGTATTAGTAAGGTTGAGGACCTGGCGCGGGAAATGATGAGCAGTCGTGAGAGCGGAGATGCCAGCAACGAGTGGCAGAAGGTCAAGAGGGTCATTGCCACTGGAGGTTTCGAGCAGGCTCGGTACAAAGGGGCGAATCTTTTTGCCTATCTATCGGGAGGAACAAGGCCAGGTCCTCCGAGGGCCCCAAGAGTGGGATGAGGAGCTCCTGAGGCATTTCTCCGAGATCGAAGGGGCCCGTAGGGTGCACTTCCAGGAGCTCGAGGACATCTATGATAAGACGGCTCGTAGGATGAGTACTGACTTTCAAGCGGCGATCGAGTATGTCCCCACCCGTGAGTGGCTCGTTGGGGCCACCCAAGGGGCCCCTGAGAGGAAGGTTGTGCCCAACGGGCTCCCGGTCGACGTGCTGGCCGTGGCCCCAGAGGCTGCGGCTCGGCACATCCAACCTTTGCTTGTTAAAGTCAGTCTTACGGGGTTTGAGCCACCGTCCTGGAAGGGGACCCAGTCGCGCGGGCTGTTTAAAGGCAAGGGGGACTGGGGGCGGCTAAGCACTTCAGGTCCATCACCCTGACCAATGCCGCGCCTAAGTTCCATTATGCGTTCCTCAGACAGTGCTTGAACGCTTTCATTGAGAGTCTGCTCAAAGACTCTCAGACTGGTGGCCTGCAAGGGAGAGGAACTGCGCTGTCCACCCACACGACGTTGGCTTTCTTGCATCAGGCGCAGGCTGAGAAGTTCACGGCGGTGCTGCCGCTTGTGGACGTGGTCAGTGTTTTTTAATTATGATTCGGCAATTCGTTGTTGATCTGCCCACGGATGAGGAGGAGAGGAGGTGCATCGTTGAGTCGGTCCATATCAAAGGGTGGATGAGGCCAGCCCTCGAGCAGACGATGCAGTCGCCGTGCATCCTCGAGGGGAAAGGAGGCGGCCCCCGGCCGGGGAAAGACGCCCGGGGAACTCACGGCCCCGGGGCCCTCACGGATCGATCTGGCCCCCCCCCCCACCTCAGTCGTCTGCTGAGCGACAGTCAGAGAGCGACGTGGTTTCGGGTTGGCGAAGCATGCTGCGCCGCTGCCACGACCAAAGGCTCTAGGCCAGGCAATGCTCTTGCAGATTTTTCCACAACACCCTTTTCGCTAGGACTCTGCAAAATATTGAGAAGGATTTAAGCGAGAAGGGTCTTTTGTATGAGTTGAAAGAAGCCCAGGTCAGCATCCTGGCTGAGCCGGGGGACGAGCCCCCCCCCTGGCCGACACCGCTTATGCTGACGATGCGAATTTTTCCGTGGTGTGAGGAACAACTCTGATGCGCTGAGGGTTGCGCGGACGGTGTTCTCGGTCATCGTCGCGCGCATGGCCCAAGATGGCCTCGTTATCTGTTTTGTTGCGGGAAAATCGCAGGTGATGATTCAGGTTAAGGGCAGATAAAGCGTGGTGTAAGCGCCTGCTGTCGGTTGAGTTGCAGGGCCAGATTTACATCCCAAGCTTGCAGGAAACGGTTGGGATGGTGGCTACGCATAAGTCCCTCGGGGCGCTGCTGACCGCGGACGGGTCGGTGGGGCCCGAGGTGGCCTATAGATGTGGCGCTGCTAGAGCCATCACGGGAGCGATGTCTAGAACCGTTTTTCAGCATGAGAGGGGTCTCTCTGGCGGCTAAGTTGCAGTGCCATGCTGCTCTCATCGAGTCTAAGATTATACATAATGCGGAGACGTGGGGACAATTGAGTGAGAAAAGCAAGCAGCAGCTGAGGTCGGCCTACTACGGGTCCCTGAGACGTGCTGTCAAGTGCCAGAAGCGAAAGGATACCGCGTCGGATGCCGAGGTTTTGCCCACGTGCCAGCGGGCGCCTCTTGGGCGACTGTTGGCGTACAGGAGACTCAAGTACCTTGTGCGTCTGCTTCGTTATGCCCCGCGCCAGCTTCTTCTTTTACTCGACAGGCAGTGGGATGTCCGCGGCTCGCGGCCGCAACTGATAAACTATGATCTTGCGTGGATGCGAAGGCATGCGGGGGAGGCCACTCGTGTGTTGGGGGATTATGTGGAAGCCGCGGTGGAGGTGGCCAAGAACGGGCCTGATTTTTTCCTCGCTCGTCTCCGTTCGGCCTGGAGGAACTCGCTTGCCTGGGAGCGTGACCAGCTGAGGCTCACGGAGTGGCGCAGGGCGCTCGCGGCGGAAGCTGAAGGCGGAGGCTTGCCCCCCCCCCCCCCCCCCCCCCCTTTGCGAAGGTCAAGTCCCCTGGAGGCGATGTGTGCCATGAATGTGGCTACGCCGCCCAAAGCAAGACTGGGTGGAAAATCCATGTCGCTAAGGCCCACCCTGAGCTCGGGCAGGTTAATCCGTTTCTGTTCGGGTCGTGTTGCCCCGCCTGTGGGTGGGAATTCCGCACTAGGCTGAGACTCGGCAAGCATTTGAGAAACAGAAGTGCGAGGTGTCTCACGGCGATTCGGGCTTTTTTCAAGCCCATGGGGGGGGGGGGGGGGGCAGGTTCTGGAGCTTCAGAGGCTTGACGCGCAGGAGAGCAAGGATCTTCGGCAGCGAGGCCTCTACCAGGAGAAGGCCCTGATCCCCGCCGCGAGGTCGGCGACCCCACTGATCCCGCCCCAGGATCATGAGATGTGCGACCCCGTCGAGCCCCCCAGCGTCGTGGAGGCTCAGCAGGATGCTCAGGCTTTTTTAGGACGGCCAGAGCGTAGTAGGTTCCAGTACTACTTTATCCTGCATTTGTTCTCGGGTAGACGTCGGTTGGGGGACCTGCAGGATTGGGTTGAATATTTCCAGGCCCAGGCCCCCCAGGACAGGCCCGTCTGGACCCTGAGCCTGGACGTGGCCAACGCGCCAGTGTTGGGGGACCTCAGCGTCGAAGGCACCATCGAGCACTGGCTGAAACTTGTGCGGCAGTTCTCGGTTGTCGGCCTGCTCGGGGGCCCCCCGTGCGAAACGTGGAGCGCGGCCAGGTTCAACAGTCTGGCCAACGGCAGGGGTCCCAGGCCGGTGAGATCCAGGGAGCTCCTTTGGGGCATTGAATGCCTCACGAGTAAGGAAAGGAGACAAGTGGACCTCGGCAATGTTTTGCTGAGAACCATGCGTAGATTCTTGGTGGCGTGCGCGGGGCACGACACTCCCTGCTATTGTGGAACACCCGGCCGAGGCCCATTGGCGACCGCAGGCTCCCTCGTCGTGGTTGCTGGGCGAGGTTCGATATATCCTGTCGTTGCCAGGAGCCGAGAAGGTGACGGTTGCTCAATGCCTCTACGGCTGTGAGTATGAGAAACCTACTACGTTCCTGACCATCCACCTTCCCTCTCTGGGGATTAGGGTCCGAGAAGGGCCTGGGGGGGGAGGTGCAACCATCCTGGTCGGCATCGTCAGGCCCTGGGCCGTGGGGAGATGGGGGAGTTCCGAACAGCTGCGTTGAAGGAATACCCCGCTGAGCTGTGCAAGTTGCTCGCTCGATGCATGTGGGAAGGGGTCGAGGCCAGGACGAGGGTCGGCCCTAGGACTTGGGAGGTCCCTCAAGAGGCTCTCGGATTTTATATCCCCCTCGACCCATACTGTGAGTTCGAGCGCAAGCATGACTGCGCCCGAAAGTGGGGCAGGGACGACAGCTCAAGCGAATCTGGCGGCGACCGCTAAACGGCGGCGGCGGGTGTGAGGAGGCCCCGCTCCGCGCCTTGGCGCGAGCCGCCGCCCGCCCGCACATTATCATCTTGCAAGTTGTATTCGATACGCTTCGAACATTCCTCATGCTGGAAACCGTAGAAACCGTACGAGGAGGAGGAAGACGAGGATCAGAAGGAGGGGGTTGTGCCAGGGCGAGGCTGGGCGGCCTTCTGAGAGGGCGGGAGGCATCCGGGGGCGGGCTCGGGGGCTTCCAAGACCGCTGCCTACCAGGAAGGAGGGCTTCCCAGAAGCCACCAGCCCCACCACCACCACCACCACCACCACCATCGTCGTCATCATCGAATCTGTTTCTCCTCCTCCTCCTCCTTTTCCTCGTCCTCCTCCTCCGCCTCCTACTCTTCCTCCTCCTCCGCCTCTTCCTCCTCCTGCTCCTCCTCCTCCTCCTCCTTCTCTTCCGCCTGGCCTGTTCAGGACGCAGCTCCCCCCCGTCGCCCCGCCCTCCCCCTGGCGCGCGGCCGAGACTCCGCACCGGTCGCGCCCCGATCCCGATCTCCCTCCCGCCAGCACTCGGGCCGATCGAGAGCCCGACCGATCGCCACCAGGGAGGGAGGGAGGGAGGGAGGGAGGGAGGGAGCAGGAGGAGGAGGAGGAGGAGGAGGAGGGAGGGCGGAGGGCGGAGGAGGAGGGGAGGGCGAAGGGCGGAGAGGAGGAGGAGGAGGAGGAGGAGGAGGAGGAGGGCGGAGGAGGCGGAGGGCGGAGGGAGGAGGAGGAGGAGGAGGAGGAGGGAGGAGGAGGAGGAGGAGGAGGAGAAGGAGGAGGAAGGGAGGGAGGCGGGGAGCTCCGCTCGACGGGCCCAGGCTGTCGGACACGCCGGCCTCCCGGCGCGGTGGCGCGGACCTCCTGCCGCCCGGCAGGAGCCCGGCCTCGGGGCCGCGCCTCGAGGCGCGGGAGGTCTGGCCGTCGGCGGCCGAGGTCCGAAGGCCTCGTCGGAGTCCTGAAGGGACCCCCTGGGACACACAAATAAATACACACACAAATACAACGATCCCCCATAGTTTCCCATCTGTTCTTCTTGGTTTTTTGTCTTCCCCCCACTTCCCGTATGTCCCCATATCTTCCGGGGAGTCGACGATGAATGGTGTCTGTGTGTGTGTTTGTCCCCTCCTGAAGTCTGGCCGTCGGCGCGGCTGCCAGAGAGGCAACCACGCTGATGGCATTCTATATGTTTGGACCCTCGCAAGCGCAGGCGCCCCCTGTTTGCACTCGACGTGCACCGCGCGGGCGGGGCCTCCGGGGGCGAGCACCTCAAAACCGGCTGCGCTCGTCCTCCTGGGGCCCACGATCCCCGCGTGCTGCCGCCGCGCGCGCGGCGCGGGCCGCTCGGCCGCGGCCCCCAGCCGCCGCCAAGGGCCCGAAGCCGTACGCCCACGCCACGCTCGCCACGCTGATGGCATTGGGTGGGGAAACATTCGATAAGGAACCCAGGGTCTGGAAGCCAGTGGAAAGCCAGTCGCGGATTGGCCATGGATGCCACCGCCGCCCTCATCCGAGAAGGAACCCTCCAGGGTCTGAGGCCTCCTGGGCGTGCTCCTTAACGAACGCCCCCAGCCAGCATCGGGTTGGGAGGATGGGGTTGGGAAGACACAAGGCAGGAGAGTGCAACAAACACCTCCAAGAGGATCGATACCATGGACGATCCGCTCGCTTCTCCCCACCCGGCCCTCCCAACCCGACAGCTGTCTTTCGGAGGTTGCCGCCGGCCGCCACCATCCCAGCTATGATCGACTAGCCGGTGGCCCGCACTGGTCTTGCCGCAGGCCCGCTGGGCGCGCACTGGGCCCCCCGCGCGGGCGAGCGGAGACTCCTTCGCGATGGCGCGCAGGGCCATCGCGGCCGACTCCGCCTGGCCGGCCTCCGGGGGCGACGAGAAACGGATGACGGACGGCGGACGACGGCGTCGACGACGACGGGCGACGCTGTCGACCCGCGACCGACCACGGCGGCGACAGTGACCGCGAGCACGACGACGCGTCGCGATGCAGCGCAGGGCCATCGCAGCAAGACCCGCCCTCGGGCCTGCCATGATCTATCTCGCTTCCCCCCCCTCTTCTGGGGATCCCCCCGCACGTCTGGACTGCGACCTCTCGCGGGGGGATGAAGACGAGGGAGAAGGGGGGCGGGGAGACGGAGGAAGGGGAGGGGGAAGGGACAGAGTCAGAGCATGAGGCGTGAGGGCGCAGGGGGAGAGATGGAGCAGGGGGGAGAGGACAAGAGGGAAAGAGAGAGAGGGAGGAGCCGAAGGGGCAGGACGGGGGAGAAGGAGAGGAGAAGCGGGGGAGGGTAGGGAGTGTGCGACGGGAGGGGGGAGAGAGGGCCGGCGGACGGAGGATGGGGTGGAGGAAGAGGAGGATCGAGGGTGAGAGGGAGGGCGAAGGAGAGCAACTGAAGGAGCATCCAGAGGAGGCACGAAGCAGCACAAACAGAAACGCTCGGAGGTCCGCGCGGATCTCCTGTGGAGGCACGACCCCCCCCCCCCCGCCCCTGGCGCACGAGGCGCACCAAGGGGGGGCCCAGGGCCGACCGAAAGGAACCCGTGCGGACCTCCGACAGCTGCTCCTCCAGCATCAGCAGGGGGAGGAGTCTGCGCTGTCGCCGTCGCCCTCCTCCTCCTCCTCCTCCTCCTGCTCCCTCCTGCTCCCTCCTCCTCCTCCTCCCCTCTCCTCCTCCTCTCTCCTCCTCCTCCTCCCTCCCTCCTCCTCCTCCTCCTCCTCCTCCTCCCCCCTCCTCCCTCCCTCCCTCCCAACCTCCCTCCCTCCCTCCTCCTCCTCCTCCTCGGCCGCACGCGAGAGCAGCTGCGCGGCTTGCAGGCGGCCACGGGGGGGCCACTCCCGAGCGCGCAGGCCGGATCCACGCCAGCGCTGGGGGGGGCCCTTGCAGGACCGCGCCGGGAGGCCTCTCTGGCCAAGGGCCGCATCTTGTGGTGGGCTGGGTTTTTCCCCCGCCATCACCAGGAGTAGGAGGGGCAGGGGGTCTTCTTCCTCCTCCTCCTCCTCCTCCTCTCTTCCTCCTCCTCCTCCTTTCCTCCTCCTCCTCTTCCTCCTCATCATCCTCCCCCCCTCCCCCCCTTATAACAAAGATTGGACAACATAGATTGCACAACATAGATTGGGCAACATATATTGAACCACATATACTGCACAACAGAAACAGCACAACATATATTGCACACCATAATGCACCGACTGAATTGCTCCACATAGGTTGCACCCCATAGACTGCACCCACATGGATGGCTCTAGCTACACAAATGGCACGGCATAGATTGCACCACATCGAGTACACTGAGATGCTGTACCACAAATAGTGCACAGGAGCGGGAGAAGGAGCGATGCAGCAGGAGAGAAGGATGAGTGTAATGAGCAAGACGAAGAGAACGAGGTCGATGAGCCACCCGTTCTCAGCCTCCCCTTCCTGCTCGCATCACCGGGCAACGTGCTCACATTAGGAACAGGAAATGGAGCAGCCACGCCTCCTCATCATCCTACCCCTCTGGCTCCGACATCCTCCTGCTTCCACCGCCGCTCCCCGCTGGACCGACGCTTGACGACGATATAATGTTTTCCACGGCCCGGCGCAAGGCCGGATGTGTATGGGGCACTCTGACACCTCTATGGGCTCTTTCTTTTTCTCTCTCTCTCTCTCTCTCTCTCTCTCCGCATCCACGTATCACACCCCCTTCTCTTATATTGACAGGAGGATGGGTTGTAGGATAAGGAAGACGAAGAGGAGGGGGACGACCATGAGGATGACATGGAGGAATTACTCCTCCTCCTGATCCTATCGCTTTCCCTCGTCATCCTCCCCACCCTTCTTCTATTCCCCCCTCTCTCACAAATGGGTGGGGGGAGATCGGAGGAGGAGGAGGAGGAGGAATGCTGCGATGAGAAGACGAGACCCAACATGAGGAGGTCGAGATGCCGCCCGTCATCCTCCTCCTCCTGATCCCATCAGTCGCCGACGCCTCCTCCTCACCATCATCCTCATGACCCTCCCGCCAATCTTCCCTCTATCACTCGTGGTCAACAGCATATCTATTATGGGAGGACGCGGCTGCAGAGTAGGGTGGCGAGTGGATGAGGGCGAGAAGGACGTGAGGGACGATTATGAGGATCTTGAGGTTTTGACAGATCAGTCTTCGTCATCCACTCTCATCATCCTTCTTATACTCCCTCCTCCTCCTCCTCCTCCTCCTCCTCCTCCTCTTCGTGTGTTGTGTTACCATGAGGGCAACGGAGGAGGACGATATGGAGGACTGGTGGGAGCAACAGGATGAGGACCAATTGCTCCTCAGCCGCCTCCTCCTTCTCTTCCTGCTTCTCCCCTTCGCCCGCATACCGCTCATCCTCGTATCAAAACCCTCCTCCTTCTCCTCCTCCTCACCTCCCGATTCTTCCTTATCCTCCTTCTCCTCCTCCTAACCCACCTTCTTCCAGGGGCGACATGCGAGGATAATTGATATGATCATGGCGGGGCTTAGGGGTGGGAGCACAAAGAGGGAGAGGAAGAGGAGCAGGAGGAGCGGGAGGAGGAGGAGGATGAGGAAGAGGAGGAGGAAGAGAAGGAGAGGGGAGAGAGGAGGAGGCGGAGGAGGAGTTACGCCTCAACATTCGCCTCCTGCTGCAACTCTGCATCCTTCCCCCTATCCTCTTCCTCCTCCTCCTCCTCCTCAACCTACTCACCCTCCTCCTCATCCGAATACCACGTGCCCTCATCATCCTCATCCGCATCCGCATCCTTCTCCTCCCCACACTAATTATCTTCCCATCAGAAAAAACAGGAGTGGAGAAAGAAGATGAGGAGGAGGAGGATGAAGATCGAGTTAATAATGATGAGGGGGAGGAGGAGTGATGGAAGGAGAAATGATGGGAGGAGAGGGAGGAGGAGAAGGAGGAGGAGGAGGAGGAGGAGGAGGAGGAGGAGGAGGAGCGGGTGGAGGAGGACGGGGAGGAGGAAGAGGAAGAGGAGGAGGAGGAGAAGGAGGAGGAAGAGGAGGAAGAGGAGGGGGGGGGGTGGGGGGAGGAGAGAGGAGGAGGAGGAGGAGGAGGGAGGAGGAGGAGGGAGGGGTGGAGGAGATAACTCTTCAACCTCCTTTTGTCAATCCTGAAGAGGGGAGAGGGTGAGAAGAGGGATGGGTGAGTACGGGGGATTAGGAGGATGATAATGACGAGAACCGCGGAGAGTTAAAGGGGGACGTGGGAATCAGCAGCATGACGATGAGGAAGGCAATGATCATGATGATGATAATGTTGATAGGGGGGCTCAGGACGAAGAGGAAGACGAGGATGGAGGAGGAGGAGGAGGAGGAGGAGGAGGAGGGAATGAGGGCGACATGAAGATCAGGAGCAAGACGAGCATTTGGACACCTGGGGAGCGCGACATGGATAGCGTGTGGCGCCGAGGAGTGGTGGGCCAGAACCGGCGGCACGACACAAGAGGAATAAACATAAACCTTTGGCGCTCCGCGCAGATTTCTTGGATCTGCGCTGGACCCCCCTCCCTGGCGCGCGGAGCGCGCCAGGGGCGGCACCGGCGGCGCCGCCAGGGGGGGGGGGGCCCCAGCGCGGATCCCAGAAGTCCGCGCGGAGCGCCAAGAGTTCATGTTTGTGGCGTGTTTTTTCCTTCGTCGAGACACGCTGACCTGAAGTTCCCGACCGCAGATCTTACGCTGAGGTCGGGCATGTGTCCCTACCGGCGGATGTTGCACGATAAATAAATCATAGCCGAGACATACCTCAATGACACACAAACATACGAAACAAAAATCGTCCCCAGACTATCTCTTGACTATTGCTGAATGTCCCTCCCGTGGAGGGACACGCCCGACTCCATCCTGCGCGCAGCCGGCCGATGGCCGCAGGAGGCCGTGGCTTCGGCCCCCCCAGGCGCGCCCGCCTCCGGCGCGGCGCCCTGCGGCGGGGGCGCCACGCCCGCGGGAGCGCGCAGGAGCTCGCAGGCCCTCTCGAGCAGGTCGCCCTCGAGGGCTCGCGCGCACTCGGAGACGGCGAGGAAGCCCCACACCTCAGACGACGACGACGACGACGCCGACGACGACGACGACGGGGACGAGGACGAGGACGACCACGACGACGACGACGACGACGACGACGACGGCAAAGATGAAGACGACGACGACGAGGACGACGAGGACGACGACGAACGACGACGACGAACGACGAGGGTCGCACACGGGCACGAGGACTGGGACCCACCACGAGCACGAGCACGAGCACGAGCACGAGAACTGGGCACCACGACGAAGGGCAGCGGACGAACACGACTACGATCTATTTTCGTTACCCATGTTTTGGTCGCCCTGATATTATTGGTATCCTTTTATTGTTCCTCGATCTCCATGTTTTCGTTATTCTATTATTGTTCCTCGATCTCCATATTCCTATTCTTATTCGTTATCCTATTATTGTTTCGTCGTCCATGTTTTCGTTATCCTATTATTGTTCCTCGATCTCCACCCCTGGGGCCCCAGGGCGAAAAACAACCGCCTGGAGACTGGGCCAGGACCATCATGGGGGCAGGGGATGGGGAAACCCTTATCGCCAGATTTCTCGGGACGAGGACGATGTCAACGAAGTCGGTCAGAAGGCGGGCACCTGCAGCTGTCGGTGGCCACCGGCAGTAGCGGCGAAGGCGGCGACGACAGCACGGGGCCACGGCGACGGCGAGGACGAAGACGACAACGACGACGATGACGACGACGATGAAGACAACGACGAAAGAGGAGGAGGAGGAGGAGGAGGAGGAGGAGGAGGAGGAGGAGAAAGGAGGCCGACGGCGAGGCACGCGGGCGAGCACGACGGCGGCAACGACAGGCGGCGCACACGGCGAGGCGCGCCGAGCCCGCGGCCACGAGGGCGCAGCCCGCTGCGAAGGACAGCTGGCGGCAGCCGCTTGTCTCTGCCGAGGCCCCGGGCGCGGCCGCCCTCGCCCCTGCCGCTGCCGCGTCCCGTGTTGGCGGCGCACACAGAGGGGCATGGGGGAGAGGCGAAGGCTTCTCAGCAGGAGGCTGCTTCTGAGAGAGGGCGCGGGTCCCACATCTGCAGACGAGGCTCGCGCCTTCCCAGAGGCGGGGATGCTTCTGAGAAGCCTCCCCCCCTCCCCCCCCGCTCTCCTCTGCGCGTGGTCGGCTCGCCCCGGCCGCTGCCGCCGCGTCCCGTGGCTCGTCCCGCTCCTCCGCTGCTGGCCCTCCCGGTCGCGATCTGCTCCCCCCCCGCGCGCGGGGCGGGGGGGGGACGCTTCGGGGCTCGAGGCTCTTGCTCGGGCGCTCTCGGCGGCCCTCGGCGGTCCTGCCCCCCCCCCCTCGGGGTGCTCTCCCCGGCAGCTGCGCCTCGCCGGGAGCGCTCCCGGGGGTGCCCGCGGCCCGCGGGAGGGTCCCGTGGGACGCCCGCCATGGAGGCCCGAGCGAGGAGCCGAAAACCGGACGGCGAGGGTCATTGAGGGGGAAGTGGCTCAGGGGGGTGCATCGACCCCCCAGTAGGCCTCCTGCGTGCTGAAATTCGGAAGGCGCGAAGGCTGGGCTTTTCAGAGTGTCGGCCGTCGGGCGACGTGCTCCGACTCCGGGGCCATCAGAAAACGGCTCGAGATGAGAAGGCGCTCGAGGTGAGAAGGCCAGCCCTGGGGCGAGGGCCGTGCTGTCAAGGGGTCACACATTGCAAACAAACTCTGTCGGATGCGTGGGACCTCATCCTACTCCACATGCTCATTGTCCTCGTCCTTCGCCTAGTCCTCCTGTTCCCTCTTGCTGCCGCTGCCCTTCCTCTCCATACTCGTCCCTCCTCTCCCCGTCCTCTCCCTATTCCTTCGTGCTTGTCCTGCTCCTCCTCCTCCTCCTCCTCCTCGCCCTTTACACTGGGGATCTCCACGACCTGGACCAGGAGTGTCTACGCGCACGTGCACATACGCATACACACAACGCACCTCGTGCTCTCACGCACACACACACACACGTACGCGCATGATCCCTCTTGACATCGAAGCGGCTGACATGCGCGTGAGAACGCGGGCAGGCAAGCAGACAGGACTCGCACGCTCACTCTTGCTGTCTACTCGACCCCTGACAGGCCACAGCGAGCACACTTTCCATCCAACGGCGAAGCAGCGCCACCGTCGCGAACGCTAAGTCGGGACACGCTCAAGCGAACTACCGCCTGGCGCAGCAGATGGGAGGTCTGGATGGGGGCAGCCGCTTGCAGAACACCGCATGAACGTGGAAGACGCCAATGTGGCCATACAAATCCAGAAGCACGCAGAGCCCCCCTTACACACACCACACACACACACACATATACATACACACACAAACACACACACATACACACACACACACGCGCACACACAATATCACACACACAGGCACAAGCACACGCGCGCGCACGCGCGCTCGCGCGAACCCACGCCCACGTCAACGCACACTAGCAGGCAAGCAAACACGTACGCGCACACGCACGCAAACCTCCTCCGCACACCATCACACGCCCGCGCACACTGACACGCACGCGTGCACTCACACGTGAGCACGAGCATGCACGAGCATGCACGAACGCACGACAGCGCAAACGAACGCGCGGTCGCGCGAGGCAAATGTACGCAGGCAAGGGCACACGCACACCCTCAAACCTAACATCGTGGACAAATGCTTTGCCTGGACATTCCAGGCGTCAATGTATAGCTACCACGGCCACGATTAGCAGATACTCTTTCAGCGCTTGCCCCAGACCCCCCCCCCTCCTCCCTCCCTCCCGTCGCGCGAACACCAACATGTATACGTGTGTATATGTATATATATATATATATATACCTCTTCCTCTCTCTCTCTCTCTCTCCGTGTTCCGCTTCCAGACCTCACTCACCCTCCCACCCTCCCCCATGTCTTTCTCGCTCTCCCTCGTGACCCTTCCCTTCCCCCCTCTCTCTATCCCCTGCCATCCCTTCCACGCTCCCTCCGTACCTCCCCACATCGACTCGCCGCCATGATTGCGTCCCCCTGAACCTTCTCCATTAAGATGAGCACCCGCCAGCTCCTGCGTGACACCCAGCTGTCAGCGAGGATGCCTGCACCACCAAATTTGACTTGCCGCGGCTGCCACGGTGCTCTCTGAAAAGTCGCGGCTTCCGGGGGCAAGGAAACGAGCGGATGGCGCGGCGCCAAGTCGCTGCATCTCAGCGGTTGCGGACCGCGAAGCCTCTGAGGAAGCCAACCCTGTCGAGCAGACGTTGACGGGTGCTGTGGGATAACGAGGATGAGGACAGCAAGGGTCGGGAGCTGCCAAGAGGAGGATGTCCAATTTGGACGCCCGAAATGGGTACGGAAAAAATGTGTACAATGCTCAACAACAAATGTTGTCCTAAACCAACAGCGGCCGCTGTTGGGCAGGCGGCCTCCTGTCTCGAATGGACACAGGTCGCGGCGGCGTGGACAGCGACTCCTGTTCAGAATGAACCAGATCCGCTGCTGGGCATTGTACCCATTCTTTCCGTGCCCATTTCGTTCGTGCAGATCCAAGAGGGGGGGTGCAAATCATGACCGGCGGCATGTGCGCGGCGCAGCGGGGGGGCCAGGGGCGTCATGAAATAAGAAGAAGCGCCATGAAATCTGGGGAAACTTCACGGCCCACGCCATGATATCCACACCCCCCTGGTCATCACCCCCCTCTTTGCCGCCCCCGTAAAAGCAAGAGGCCTGGCAGGACACGAAACACCCTACACCTAGTCAGACCCTCACTTGCTGAACCTCGGAGGGGCGGCCCGGAAGTCCGCCCTCTCGCACAGGACTTCGATGTGGTGGGGTTTCGCGAGAGAGATCCAGGGCCTCGCCCCAAAGCGGCGTTTCTCACAGCTCGGCTGAACTTCACCAGTGTTGCTGATTCTGACCCTGTGAGAACGAAAGTCGAACTACAGAGTCCGCAAATCAACGAAATAACCTTGAGTCGCTTACGCAACTCAGCAGGCTGAACAGATGCAGCGTGACGACGCTCAGACTGAATAAACCCTGGCCTTGATCGGCCTTCCGAGCCAAGTACCATCGCAGATACAAGGCACGCCCAAAGGGTCAGGAGCAACTAGATAAAGCTCAAAGCATCATGACTCTGGCACCAATCACTTTGACAGAGATGACTTCACAGGCCCAATCATCACGACAACATGTTAAGTGTTCGTTAAAAAAACACGGGTGGTAAGCAAGTAATCCAACACGTAAGTGCAATTAGCCCCCTGGTACACAACTGAAAGACTGACATTTGGCTGCCATGATTTGTTTATACATACTGGGGCGACCCCCCGGGACCTCCCTGGATGCCGACCCCCCGGGAAGGCGCACAATTAGTTACAAGCAAGTGCGTAATCAAAAAGTGGCGACCCCATCGAGAATGAAGTCATTGTTAAACTAATTGCTGACAAATTGTTGAAGTAATTGTTGGCGACCCTGGGGAATGGGGGACCCCCCTGCACCCCCCCCAGGAAAAGTGAACAATTGAACGCGGAACGAAACGTGCAAATAAACAACAACTGTTGTGCGCTCACTGAGATTATTTGGTTGATGACTAATTATTCACTGCATGCGGGCAACTGTTTGTTTGAATTAATTCCGGGGGAGTGTAATATCCTGGCCTGTGTGATGATAGGAGCGGGTCAAGAGCTGCTACGCCGAAGAACCTTGACAACAGTGATGACGGTGGCCGAACAAAAAGAACGGCCAGCCTCCAACAGGGATCCCCACACCTGCGCCAGCATCTGTCTCCTCACGTCGTGCTCCTCGAGGCCTTAGGTAGCTTTGGCTGCCACCCACATCATCTGGATCCACTATTGATCCGATCCCACGTTGCCTTCCTTCGTATGGGTGCGTGCCGAAAGCTACCAACTCCGTGCATGATAAAACAACTGCCCAACAGACTCACATCCAGGGCGACAAGGGGAAGTACGTGCGCGCCTCGAGCGGCAACGCATGTGACTGTCCAGGTCAATATTCAACAAATCCATCGCCTGGGTTGCCCTCGAAAAAAACAGCGCTGGCACTGTTGGACGACATGCCACCTCACCGATGCATCAACACTCTGTGGCTGCTCCAGTAATCATCGGATGGCCTCGCCTCCTCCCGCCCCTGTGGACGCCGCCTGCGGACGGTGATTCCCGAATGTCTCGAACTCTCGGCAAACAAGAGTGCGCTCGTGAAGAACCGCACGAATCCCGAGAGCTGACACTCTCGGTGATCTGGCTGAGCGGCAGTCTGTGAAGATAGTGATGCCGAACTCGTTCGGCGGAGATGGTCCGTGCAGTGAGGTTGGTGTAAGATGGGTGCGCCCTTGCGTCGGCCAAGCTAGTCCACAGTTCCTCCCACACTCTTCAAGTGGAAAGGACGCTCCCAAGATGAGCTGGAACTGCAATGGGCATTCGTCTCCATCCCTTTCGTCCCCATTTCGACCCGCCGAGAGGAACAAATCAGCATGATCAGTTCGGCAAGTCGCGGCGTCCCAGACACTTGACGTCATGATTGCTTCATCAGGTGGACCCCCAGAGGTCTGGACCCCTTCCCCGAGGCCAGCCTCTCGTCCTGAGTCGATGTGTGACGACCCCGAGGCCCGATAAGGGCTGGCCCGACAAGGGCTCGAAGAGGTCGAACATGACCGAAAACCTTCCGCCGCAATGCTGTTCACGTCTGGCCGCGCGCCGCCGACGCACGCCAGGGAGAGCCCGGGCGCCCCGCAGAAGCGCTGCTGCTCGGCCTGGCCGCCCCCGAGGCTCTCCAGCGCCACGCAGTCCGGCTGACAGAGGCCCACCGCGAACACGCCGAGCAGGCCGCCGAACCTCCCGGAGGTCGCTCCTCTTCCTCCTCCTCCTCCTCCTCCTTCTCCTCCTCCTCCGGCGGCACAGTCGGAAGGAATGGGTCAACCATGCACGCGCGTCAGCCCACCACGCCATGAGGCCATCGTAACTTACCGACGGTAGTGCATGCTACGCTGCATGCTGCGGCTGCCTGGACGGCACAAAGGGCCTGGACAAACGTTGCCTTCCTGGCACCTCCTCCTCCTCCTCCTTCTCCTCCTCCGTTTCCTCATCCTCCTCCATCTCGTCCTCCTCCTCCTCCTCCGCCACCTCCTCCTCCTCCTCCTCCTCCTCCTCCTCCTCCTCCTCCTCCTCCTCCTCCCCGTGGGATGCTGGAGGTGTCCCCGGCCAAAGGTACCCCCAGCTTTTCGCTTCGTTTTGGAGCCCATGGGCCCCTCTAAACCTCGTAAAGGGTGCACTGGAGGCCGCGGGGGCCATCTCGGAAACCCTGGAGACACCCTGGAGTCAAGGACACTTCCAGCACCTAGCAACACCCCCCACCCATCCTCACGGGCAGATCCACGGCCTGCTCACACCGCAGAACGCTCCTCAAAATGAAGCCAGGACGAGGATTAATTCGGGTGAAAATGCATCGGGCATTTTTGAGATCTGGCGGCTCTGGAAAAGATCCCTGACGACGCGGCCTCCCCAGAGCTTTCCGGAGCGCTCTGAGAGCGTCCAGGAACGCTCTGGAACAGTCTTACCATCGTCCTAGCCGCGTCCGACTCCTCCCCGCCTACCGGCCCTCGGGCCCCATGCCGTCGATGATCGGCTCGCGTTTTGTAAATGTTTCATAAACAACTTTATTGGTTTGACAAAATTTGACAAAGCACAAAAGGTAAAAAACTTACAACAACTGGCCGCAGGTGGCCGTCTGCTTGAATTGCGCGTTCTTGCGCCTGCTCCTGGTGCCGGCTCATGCCTGCGATCGCCGTGCTCAGCTGCTCGTGGTGTTGCGCCTGTTCGATCAACACTGAAAGCGGGGGCGAGGTCCGCGGGCCCCGTGTAGACGCATCAGAACGCTGGCGGCCGGGGCCTCCCTGTGAGCACACAGTGGGCCGGCGCTCACCTCTGGCGCGGGCCTGGCGAGCGAAGCGGGTCATTCAAGGGGGGCCCAGGGGCGCTGGACAGCGAAGTGTGCACTGCAGGAGACAGGGAGAGAAGAGAGAGGCTGGGCGGCCGCTGAAGGACACACGTTCTGAGACTCATCGACGTTCCCCCTCTTGCGACGACACCAGGACGAGGATAACATCGGGTGGGGATGGGCCGAGGATCTCTGAGATCCGGCGGCTCTGGAGGATGCCTCGGGCGCCGCGGCCTTCTCAGAGCGTCCCGGAACACCCTGGAACGGATTGGTCATCATCCCAGCCCCGCACGAGCTCTCCCCTCCCCGCGAGCAGCTCCACTAGACAAGCGCGTTCAACGATTCGCAAGGTAACTGCTCGCAAATGGCCTGGATCCGCCATGGGGGATTCACAATACATTACATCGCTGCAGGCATGTTTTTTCCTCCTCTGCCCCGTGCTGCTGTTGCTCTCCCGGGTCGTCCACCATGCGGGCTTCCAGACAGGGCTCGGCGCGAGTGAGCAGATTTCTACTTCACCCGTGACATGTGTGTACTGATGTGCATACGATCATTCACGCGATCTGCAACCGATGTGCCGTCTAAGCAGGGTTCGTGACCTGACCACTCTCCCGTGGGGCCTCCAGTCGTGGCGGCGAGGGCGTCCACAGGATGCCCAGGAACGAGGAAGAGCATGCAGAAACTGGGTCCTCGATTTGATCCCCTCCCATCCATGCACAAACACACAAACAGAGGACAACATCTTTGTCCAGAACGGACACGACCCACCCAGGGAAGAACAGCACGTAGACGAGGGACCCAGGAACCCAGAGACGCAACACGCAGGACAGGCCAAAGGCCGACACACACCCCCAAGAGGGGAGGCGCAGGGGGAGGAAGAGAGAAACGAGAGGGAGAGCAGGAGGTCGAAGGGGGGGAAGAGCTGGCCCATGACCTGTCAACCCCCAAGACCCCGCCTCCTCCTCCTCCCTCCCATCCATCCCTCCTCCTCCTCCTCCTCCAAAGGCTAGTCTTCGTGCCATGACTGAAGCCTCCTGCGACCGACCAGGACGACTGGGGCACCCCTGGACCACTCTGGGCGAGGTGGCGCAGCTGCCGGAGATCGCCCCGAGGCTGGCGAACCTCCGGGAACCTACGAATCCGCTCGAAAACCAAAACCCTCTGGGGGAAACAAACAGGTGCCGATACCGCTACTCCTCTCCCTGGGTGCGTTCTGACCAGGATTTCAGGGCGAATCCAGCGGGGGCGACGAGAGCCTCCCAGGAGGCCCACGAATGGGAAAACGGGCGAGGGGGTAGAGGTATGGGTACCTTTTCCTCCTCCGACCTCTGCCTTCGATCCTCGATCATGGGTCCCCTCTCCTCCCTCCCCTCCACCTCCAGGGGAGGCGGCGGTCGACAGGAGGATTAGGATTCATCGGGTAAAACCGAAAAGGGCGTCGGATCGGACCGCATGGGCAAGCAGTCAGACTCGAATCGGATCGGCCGCGCTAGGATGCACAGCATCGCCATGCAAACATCGTGCCGCATCAGATCGCCGCTGCTTCTCCCCTCCTCGTCCCCTGCCGCCGAACCGCGCAGCCTGCCCGGAACCAGCGTGGCGGCATGTGACACAGGACCTGCTCCAGGCCGAGCCTGCGAGCCAACCTCTCTGGTGGTCTTCGCAAGACGTGTCCACGACTCCGCCTGGTCGGCTGCATCGCGGTCGGCCGCGAGCGGTCGGTCTGGTCGGCTGCTGCGCCGCTGCGTCTCTCTGTGAGCTGCTCTCGGCCCACCGAAGGCCCTAGTGGCAGAATCGGGCGTTGTTCCCTTTGGGGGCTGTAAACGGGGGGGGGGCAGGGAGGAGGAGGAGGAGGAGGAGGAGGAAGGAGGAGGAGGAGGAGGAGCAGGAGGAGGAGGAGGAGGAGGAGGAGGAGGAGGGAGGAGGAAGGGGGAGGAAGAAGGATGCACCTCTCGTGCACCTTCGGTGCCCACGTGGGCCCCATGCAGGGCCCCCCCCCTGCACCCTAGGATCGCACGACGGGGAGAAGGATGCTCGAGGACGGAGGAGGAGGAGGAGGAGGAGGAGGAGGAGGAGGAGGAGGAGGAGGAGGAGGCGAGGAGGAAAAGAGGACACTCGGCGACGATCCATGCCAGGGAGCGGCTGAGCGCTGGAACAGGTGCACCGGCACCGCGTCCACGGGGTCGTCCACGCGGAGCACCTTGGAAAGAAACGAGCGGTGGGGCGGCGGAGGCCAGCAATGAGGATGGAAGACAGGACAGCAGCACTTTGCGCTGGAGGAGGAGCTAGAGTCAGGGCGCCATCAGAGAGGAGGGACGAGGGAGAAGAAGAAGGAGGAGGAGGATGGGGGCGAGGAGGAAGGGGAGGAGGAGTGATCCGAAAGGAGGGGGAGGAGGAAGAGGAAGAGGAGCAGGAGGTGAGGGAGGAGGAGGAGGATGAGGAAGAGGAGGAGGAACGACGGAGGAGGAGGAGGATAACGAGGGCGAGGCGAAGGAGGAGGGAGGGGGAGAAGGAGCACGAGCAAGAGGACGGGGAGAGTGAGGACGGAGGAGGACGGAGGAGGATGGAAGAGGAGGCGTAAGGAGGAGCAGGGCCGCTGAGCAGGGGGAGGGGAAGTGATTACAATTCCAATCCCAATTCCTCTTCTCAGAACAAGCTGAACCACACACGCGCTTCGCTCGCACTTGGTTTATGGCCAGCTCTGGTTGTAGTCTGAAGTGTTCGGCCTCGGATGGCATGCAGTGACTGCTGCGTTCGTTTTGAATCTCTCCTTGGGAGTTTTGGGGGGGGGCGTGTTGGGCCGTGCGAATGCTGCCCTGGAAAGTCTTCGGGCCCTCTCTGGACATCTAGGGGGTATTGTCGGCGTCGTATAGCTCCTCGTGGTCCTTTTGAAGTGCCCCGTGGCGATGGTTTGCCTTTTCGAGCGATCCATGGGCCACCCTTCGCTCCCAGAAGGGCGCGCTCTGCCTTTCAGATGGCTTACCAACGGCCCAAGAAAGTCCCCAGATGCCCTAAGATGGTCACAAATGGCACATGAGGCTCAGAGGACCCCCAACCAAAGGCCCCCAAGAGATCCTCAAGGGCTCCCAAGGTCCCAAGAGGAGCGCAAGAGACCTCGAGAACAGAGGCTACCCCATGTTCCCCAAATGGCGTTTACAACGACTCAGGGAACACGCAATTCAAACGCTTGCCCACACTCCCCCCAACGGTTGGAGGCATAAGCATGTGCAACAGGGCAGGGGACGGCGGCGACTCCCAGTAAGCCAGGCGTCTTCAATCCGTCGCCCCCTGATGTCTGAAAAAGTGGTGCGCGCCCTGCCAGGTTGCCTAACTCGGAAACCCTTCCCACGAGAAAGAGGAGGAGGAGGAGAAGGAGGATGAGGAGGAGGATGAGGAGGGGGGAGGAGGGGGAGGAGGAGGAGGCGGAGGAGATGAGGAGGAGGAGAGGAGGAGGAGGAGGAGGTGGAGGAGGAGGAGGAGGAGGAGGAGGAGGAGAGGAGGAGGAGAGGGGATGAGGAGGAGGAGGAGGAGGGAAGGAGGAGGAGGAGAGGAGGAGGAGGAGGAGGAAGGAGGAGGAGGACGATGGAGGAGGAGGAGAACAGGAGGAGGAGGAGGAGGAGGAGGAGGAAGAGGAGGAGGAGTAGAAGGAGGAGTATGCGGAGGGAGGAGGAGGAGGAGGAGGAGGAGGAGGAGGAAGAGGAGGAAGAGAGGAGGAGGAGGCGGAAGGAGGATGAGGAGGCAGGAGGAAGAGGAGGAGGAGGAGGAGGGAGGAGGAAGAGGAGGAGGTGGAGGAGGAGGAGGATGAGGAGGAGGGGGAGGGGGAGGTGGGGAGGGGGAGGAGGAGGAGGAGGTGGAGGAGGAGGAGGAGGAGGAGGAGGAGGAGGAGGAGGAGGAGGAGGAGGAGGAGAAGGAGGAGGAGGAGGAGGAGGAGGAGGAGGAGAAGGAGGAGGAAGAGAGGAGGAGAAGAAGGAGGAGGAGGAAGAGGAGGATGAGGACAGAAACAAAGACGCGTTGCCCGACCGACTCTCTTGTCGTCGTCGTCGTCGTCGTTGCCGGGCGCCGGGGGCGCCTGGAGGCCGTAGCTCGACAGCGGGTAGACCACGAGGCCACTGAGCAGGCCGAGGACCGCGGCGTCACCTTCGCAGGGGGGGGGGGGGGGGGGGCAAGCGGTCGGCGCGACGCGCGGCTGCGCCGTGCGCGTGCCTCGACCATCGGTGCGGCGGAGCCCTGGCATGCACCGACAGCGGGGGGGGGAAGGGGAAGGGAAGGGAGGTAGGAGGGAGGGCAGGGCAGGGAGGGAGGCCCCGAGGCGCAAGGCTCCAGACGTGGCGCGGCCCGGACGTGGGGGCCAGGTCCCCACAAGAGAGCACGACGCGGCGGCAGCGGCACGACGGCGACGACGGGCGGGAGGGAGGAGGGAGGGGCGGGGGAGGAGGGAGCGGGTGTGAGCAGGCCGAGGGCCGTGACGTCACCGTCGGAGGGAGGAGCGAGGCGGGGAGGGAGGAGGGGAGGGGAGGGAGGGAGGGAGGGACGACGAGGAGGAAGAGGAGCGCATGCGAAAGTGTACTCTCCCATGCTGTGCGATGTGCTGGCGCAAAGGCTTGCTTGCGAGACTGGGGGGCGATATCTGGAGCTGTACGGTGAGTGGGGCTCTTGGCGGCTCCTAGAAAAAACCGCGCAGACGCCTAATATCGCGGGTTGGTGGCAAATTTCAGAGAGCGCTCCCTGACAGGTTGGTCTCCTGCCCCTGCCGTGGCCATCGTCACCCCTCTCTTCTTCTCGCATGTCCTTGTCCTTGTCTTTCGTGTTTCTGTCAGGCAACGCTATTCGAACTCATTTGTCTTCAGGTCGTTAGCGGCTGAGTGAGTAACTGAACGAGGAGGAGGGGGAGGAGGAAGGACGAGACGAGAAAGAGGGGAGGGGCAATGAGGAAGGGAGGGGGAAACCAGGGAACCAGGGAGGGAGGGAGGAGGATGAGGAGGAAGAGAAGGACAGGGAGGGAGAGGGGGAGGGGGAAGGATGGAGACGGGAGGAGGAGGGGGGAGGAGGGAGGACGAAAAGGGGGAGAGGAGGGAGGATTACCAAACTTGTGAAGGGGGGGGAGGGAGGGTGATGACTGTGGGGGGGATCGGGGACCGAGGACACGCGTTCCTGCCCGCTCGTCTCACAAGTTCCGGCCCGCGCGCGAGTCGCGGCATGGGACCGCCCGGAGGCGGCTCTCGGGAATCATGGCAGGCAGGGCGGCCCGAAGAGCGAAACAGCCCGGAACGCGTTGGGGCCCATCTCTGCACGCTGCCGCTGCGCTTCTGCAGACCTCTGGGGAGAGGCAGGGGGGCCTGGAGCACAGGTTGGCCTAGGCCTAGAAGGCCCAGGTCTGGAAACGAGAGCGGTGGGGCCTGGCAGGGCAACAGGGGAGCATCGGCCACCCTCGCGGTGCAGCGCGCATCGAGTGGCCCCGCGACCTCTGGGGGGAATAGGGGGACCTGGGGGCACGCGGGGGGGGCCGGGAGGAGGAGGAGGGGAGGAGGAGCAGGAGCAGCGGGACCAGGGGGGGGGCGGCAGGAGGGATGAGCGGGGCACAAGGGGGGAGGGCCAGCCAGGATCGGGCAGACGCGGCATCTGGGGAGGAGGGGATGGAGGAGGAGGGAGGAACAACAGCACTCCGCGAGCCCTGCCACGCACGGTGCACGGCAGGTTCGAACAGCGAGGCAGCGCTGCTCCTTGAAAAGACATCGCACGCCGTGGCACAATGATTGGAGACATGCGTAACGAAGTCACAAACCTGCTCAGGGAACGTGCCCAGACGCACCCTATCGGAGACGCACTCCTCATTCAACAAAGCACATCGCCTTCTGCACGCTGGCGTCAACCTTGTGCAACCTACGGGTACGAATGACAATGTCACTGGTGAGCCTTCTCATCGCCGCGGTATTCATCGCAGCTAACAGAAAGCGCGCGACGGGAATCGAAGCGAGCTGGAGGGACAGAGACATGCTGAGAACTACTCAACTCCACGAGACCAGCACAGCCTCCCCGCCGCCACCCAACACGGGAGACAATCCGATCGCCAAGCCATCCGGCCCTCAGACCCACCCCAGAAGAGGCCATCGCAGCTCATTCAGCAGTGCCACAGGCACACTCCGCTGACATCTCTCTTACGTGGGGGATCCGCGGGATGGCGTGACCCTCTTGGATACGCATATCGAATACGCTGTGCAAGCGCTTGTGCGCAACACCAAGGCGAAACCACATGTTTCAAACAACTTCCTCCGCGAAACTGGGTAAACTTTTTTCGTGGTCTTCGCACAACAAAAAAACGGCCTTCAACGATACGCACTTTTTGAGAACGGCCGCTCTCCATCCGTGTGGCTGTTGGGACGTCAATCCGCAACGCCAAGAACTTGCAGGAAACGCCTCAAGTGGAACGCCCGGCCCACCCTACTGCCACTTCTGGTGACGCGACGAGAAAGAGGGGGAGGAGGAGGAGGAGGAGGAGGAGGAGGATTAGGAGTAGGAGTAGGAGGAGGAGGAGGAGGAGGAGGACAAGGAAGAGGAGTAGGAGAGAGCAGAGAAAAGAAGAGAAGAGAAGAGGAGAAGCCAAATAAGAGGGATTGAGGAGAGGGGGCAGGGGGAGGGCAAGTGGTGAGGGAACAGGGATGAGCGGAAGGACATGAAGGATGGATGAGGACGCGAGGGAGGAGCAGCAGCAGCATCGGATGAGAAGGGAGACACAGGAGAGCTGGGTGAGGAGGAGATCGCGGAAGAGTTGAAGCGAAAAGAGAAGAGGGAGGCAGGCGGGGGGGGGGGAAAGAAGGGATTGGAAGGAGGAGGCGGGGAAGGAGGAGGACGGGCTGGAAGGGGAGGATGGCTGCGAGGGAGGGCCCTGGAAGAAGGCGAGAGAGGAGCTGGAGGAGGCAGAAAGAAGGAGGAGCTGGACCAGAGCAGCAGCAGCAGCAGGAGGCACCCGTCGAGGCCACGTCGCAGGAGGCGGTGATGGAGACGAGCCCCGTGAGGACGCCGTTGCTGATGAAGCCTGGCTGGGACGAGAAGAGAATCTGTTGACACAACGTGCTATTGATACGTTCCCGAGATTCCGGGATGTCTAACAGCCTTCGCGCGGGGTGCACTTTGCCCGGCCCCCCCCCCTCCCCATGGCCGCCAGTGGCGGCCATGGGGGGGGGAGGGGGGGGGGGGGGGGCGGGGCGGGCGGGGCTCTCAGGGTCTCGCGCCCTCCTGCGGCGGAGGACCCGCCGCAGCGGGGGGGAGCGGGGAGGAGAACAAGACGACAGGCGGGGGTGGGGGGGGGGCAGGGGGGGGAGCGATGCTCTCCCCATGATCCTCCGCTGCAAATCTCTCCCTGCGTGCTTGGGCGGTGATGGGGTGTGTGGAGATGGGGGGGAGGCAGGAGTACAGGCATCCCGTATACGACAGGATTCGCGGTAGAGATGCCAGCCCGTTGGGCGCCCAAGTTGAAATCCTTTGAGCTAAGGCTTGCCTAAGGGTAGGCCGAGTACGCATGGATGCAAGGGTCCCTTGGGGATGCCACTCAGCCTTACCCTGCGCGTTGGCTGTAGCATTCACTTATGGTGCGTCGAAATTGGCTGTTTGCAGCGATGCCCGCGGAGAGAACAGGGCACGAGGGCAGGGGGGGGGGGAACGGGACCAGGAGGGTGAGGAGGCGGAGGGGGGCGAGAAGGGCGAGGGGGCGGAGGGCGAGGGGGGGAGCAGGGCGGGGGAGGAAGCGGCCGGAGATGCCTGGGGAGCGATCGCAGAGGGGCACGGAGCGGAGGTGCACTGGTGGGGGGCAGGGGAGGGGGGAGATTCTCGAGGGCGGGGGATTCTGGGGTGGCGGTCTTGGGAACCACGTCTTTCTAATGTCGGCCTCTCGCTGTAGCGCCGCGCACATTCTCTCCAAACTTTGATTCTCGCCTTAGCGCCGCGCACGCTTTTTTTTGTTGGGTGGGGGTGAGTCCGCTGGTGGGCCAGTCGCCCCAGGGGAACTCCATTGGTAAGCCAGCCACCCAGGGGTGGTCCACTGACGGTGTCCGTCCACGCCAAGGGTGGCCCACTGCTGGTCCCTCCACTGTCTGGTGGGCCAACAGCCGCCCACTCCAAGGACGCCCACTTGTAGACCCTCCGCTCAGGGCTTGTATGCGTGCGCGAGTGTGGTGGTGGTGGTGGTGGTGGTGGTGGTGGTGGTGGTGGTGGTGGTGGTGGCGGTGGTGGCGGTGGTGGTGGTGCTGCTGCTGCTGCTGCTGCTGGTTGTGGTGGTGGTGGTGGTGGTGGTGGTGGTGGTGGTGGTGGTGGTGGTGTGTGTGTGTGTGTGCGTGTGTGCGTGTGTGTGAGAGAGAGAGAGAGAGAGAGAGTGAGTGTGTGTGTGTACGTGGACCAGGCCCCCAGGAAAAAAAACCATTGGTGGGCCAGCCACCCAAGTGGTGATCCACTGGTGGCCCGTGCCTGGTATTGCTTGGTATTGGTTGGTCGTGCTTGCAATTGCTTGGCCGTGCGTGGCATTGATCGGGCGTGCTCGTCGGACTGGAATTGATATCTCGTGCTTGGCATTGGTTGATCGTGCTTGGCATCGGTCGTGATTGACGTTGGTCGGTCTTGCTCGGCATTGAGTGATCATACGTTCCATTGCGTGGCATTGGTTGCTCCAGTGGTTGCTCTCGCATGCGTTTCCCCCACCCTGGGCAGCGCTTCGTGGCTCCATAGGGAGCTCCACCGAAGGCCCCAATGGTTGCTCTCGCATGCGGTTCCCCCACCCTGGGCAGCGTTTCGTGGCCCCATATGGAGCTCCACCGAAGGCCCCAGTGGTTGCTCTCCCATGCGTTTCCCCCACCCTGGGCAGCGCTTCGTGGCCCCATAGAGAGCTCCACCGACCGCCCCAGTGGTTGCTCTCGCATGCGGTTCCCCCACCCTGGGCAGCGCTTCGTGGCCCCATAGGGAGCTCCACCGAAGGCCCCAGTGGTTGCTCTCGCATGCGGTTCCCCCACCCTGGGCAGCGCTTCGTGGCCCCATAGGGAGCTCCACCGAAGGC
This sequence comes from Prorocentrum cordatum, assembly GCA_963575745.1. NCBI lineage: Eukaryota > Dinophyceae > Prorocentrales > Prorocentraceae > Prorocentrum > Prorocentrum cordatum. Next base: position 206,010 of record CAUYUJ010004670.1, read on the forward strand.
CCCAGTGGCTGCTCTCGCATGCGGTTCCCCCAGCCAGGGCAGCGTTTCGTGGCCCCATAGGGAGCCCCACCGAAAGCGGCACCCACAACGCGTTACGAACAATTGCTTATGGTTGGGTCCTTTGCCAGGATAATTGTTGTTCCCCTCCCCGCCCTCTCCCAGGCCTCAGGGCCATGGCCTTGAATGTGATTGAACCAATCAGTGCCCATCAATGTGATTGTTCGTAATCACATACGGCCCAAGGCGCTGAAAGTGATTGAAACAATCCGTGCCCCCCAATGTGAATGTTCTTTGGCCCAGGGCCCAGGGCCCTGGCCCTGAATGTGATTGAAACAATCAGTGCCCCTTGATGTGATTGTTTCAATTACATTCGGCCCAGGGCGCTGGCAGTGATTGAAACAATCAGTGCCCCCCCAATGTGATTCAATCAATCAAGCGTGCCGCGCGTTGGCATCCAGACCGCTACTTGAGAATCCCCCGTTCTCGGGTGGCTGAGTCTGCAGGCAGGGCGACGACCGCCACCCCAGAATCCCCCGTTCTCGGAGACCAGGGAAGGCCGGGAGGCGCGGGATAGGATGGGCTCTGGAAGGTGTGCGTCTCGCACTGCGCGGATAGGGCTCCCCAAGCACCTCGCTGCCCCTGCGAAGAAGATGGCCTGGCGGGTCCCGACGTGCGGCCCTCTCCAGAACCTTGAGACCCCCAAGATGGCACGTCTCCTGGAAGGCCGAATCTTGCCCCCGCCGGCGTCCGCCGGCATTCCGCTGGAAGAGCCGCCCTCGTGCTGCCTCCGCCAGCCCTCCGCCGAGGAAGGGAGGCAGCCGAGGGGGAGAAGACCATCCAGGCGAGCCCTCGGAGGCGAGGTCCTCTCCTCGAGCTGCCAAGGCCGCCCGCGGCAGGACGAGGGGGGAGAGAGCTGGGGGCGGGCCCAAGGCCAAGCAGGTGTGCGCAAGCAAGATCTGACGCCTCCGAGCCCGACCCCCCCCTCCAAAGGGGCGACGGGGCTCGCGTCGAAGACTCGCCCCGAGCACGAGCCCAGTCGAGGTCATCCTCAGACAGTCCGAGCTGGAGGAACAGGTACGAGCAGGAGCAGAGGGAGACAACGAAGCGGCAGGTGCTTTCACCCCCCCCCCCGGCGGGCGGCACCCACGTCCAGGCGCTCGCGGAAGAAGCAGCAGCTCAGGAACGCGCCTCGGCTGGGCGCCCTCCTCCTCTGGCTTTACCCTGCTCTCCCTGGTCCGCTCAGCCCGACTCATGCTCAAACTCCTCCTCCTCCTCTTTCTCCTCCTCCTCCTGGCAATTCCTCTTGCCCCCCCCTCCCGACTCGTCGTCGTCGTCGTCGTCCTCCTCCTCCTCCTCTTCCTCCTCCTCCTCCTCCTCCTCCTCCTCCTCCATGGCTCAAGTACACATGTGTGCTCAAACTCTTTGGGCATCGAACGAGTTTACCTTTTTCTTTCACTTAGTGGCATGGCCTATGAAGAGTGGGCGGATGTGTATGGCCGCAATCGTGCTGGCAAGTCTCGCCGCAAGGCTAAGCCCTACACTGTATGCGCAGCATGTGGAGGTTGGACTTTGGATCACATCCTCAAGAAGACTCACACCTGTCTCCACTGCAAGGTGTTACTCATGCCACCTGGAGCTGGTGGCGGTGGTGCCAACACGGCGCTGGCGGACGGGGGCGGCAAGAACCAGGTGTGCACCCTGCCGCCTGACAAGCTGGCCAAGCTTCAAGCTATCGCCAAGCTCTTGCTAGCAGACAAGGCGAGGCAATTGCTGGCACCAGTGGCCGATTCTGCGCCTAAGCCAGCGCCGGTCTACAATTTTCCTGAAGGAGAGTATCAGGCTGCTGAAGCAGCCAAGCGTTATGCGTCCAAGGTTCTTGAAAAGGCTTTGGAACATCGTCTCTGGGTTGAGAAGCAAGTTCAAGCAGCTGGCATGCCTCCAGCAGAAAAAAGGTGGCCAGAAGCCGGACGCAGAACATGAAGTTTAGCGTGTCTCCAGGTGGCCATGATGAGGACCGGCCGTCTAATTGTTTACCTTGTGTAAAGATGGTCGTGTCCAATATCAGTAAATGGGGCCCACAGGCGATGCGATGGTCTCTCCCTACCCAAGCAGATGTTGTGGTCTTGGCTGAGCACCGCTCGAGGGGAGCAGGCTTGAAGTCAATGGTCAAGGAGCTGCATTGTGCGGGGGGGGAGGGTTGTAGCCCAAGATGCCCATGTGACCCAAGTAGCTGACACCTCAGCAGGTGTTATGGTAGTTGTTAGGTCTCATCTCCTCCTCTCTGACCTCTCCGTCTTCCGATCCTCCTGAAAACTAGCGGCCTCCACGTCCAGATGGCTGCTATGCACTCTCAGGCTCCGTGGTGTCAATATCACGATTGTCCCTGTGAATTTGCATGACAAGGTAGGGCCTCGTGGCCCTAATACCAAGCTTTTGTCGGACCTCGGTTCGGCTCTCTAGGTGCTCGGGGGTCCTATTATTGCCAGTGGGGACTGGAATATGTCTTTCTCGGATTTGGAGTCCACTGATTTCCCTAGGCGTTTGAAATTAAGACATGTGCCAATGCCAGGTGTTAGTCATACCTGTGAAGTAGGAGGAAAGACCAGCTTGATCGATTACGCGCTGGTAAGCGAGCACGCCCGGCAGATTGTGAAGTTCTCTGGCTTTGATGTTTCGGTATCCTGGGGCACCCCTGTCGGTTTGCAGTGTATGCTGCCCACAAGGCTTTAAGCGTTCTTCGTTTGAAGTCGCCGGCTGCTTTGGACCACCCGGGCGTGCGAGGCCCAGTTTTCCCGCGGACCACCTGTCAGGCCCGAGCCAAAGTGGCACTGCGGCTCCACCCTGGGAGGTTCCGAGGTAGTACGCGCGTACAGGTTCAATATGAGTGGGGCCATGATGAGGTGGCCACATCCGTGGCCTTGAATGCCCGCTTCAGCGAATGGATTTGGGCAGTCGAGCTGGAAGCTTGCCGCAGGCAAGGCGTAGAAACGGGCAGCACATTCAGGCACGTGGGTCGAGGACAGCTCCCCCATTTAGTTGAAGCTCCACTCCTTCCCCGGAACGTGGATGCCCCCAGTTTAGTCAATCGGCAAGCTCGTTTTTGGCAAGCGCTTGCAGTTCAACTTGGCACCGCTCTCAAACTATGTGACGTCGACCCAGCGCTTGGGCATGCGGCCGTCCCGCAGCCCAGGCAACGGTCAATTGAACACTTCAGCGGCCTGGTCCGCAAACTCTCCCTCCTTGAGCGTCCTCCTCCTCCTCATGACGAGCATGATCAGGCCGAGCTCGACGATTTGTTTTTGTGGCGAGGGCGGCTCCAGAAGCTGCCCCACTTTCCCCTGGACGGCTGGCAAGGGATGGTTTCGTTAGCTGATGGCTTCGGTCAGAAATTTGCTCAGCGAGCCTCTGCTTCATCAAAAGCGTACTGGTGAAAGTGGCTCCAAGAGGCTCTTGAGGGATCGGCCAGAGGGGCTCGCCGTTCTTTGGAGCCAGACCGTAGCCACCGAGTCAAGGACACCCAGGATGGCGACAACATTGTTGGCAGTGTCCCTGAACGCTTGGAGCTTCAGGCTCGAGTGTGGTCGGCATACTGGCAACAACACTCCGCCGACTCTGCTCGCAAGTGTCTTGCGGATTCGAGGGCGTTGGCTCGTGAGAGTCCGCCTCTAGCTCCTATCACGCTTGATATGCTCGACGCGGCATTGAAATCGATGCCTAACGCCCGAGGGCGCGGCCCTGACTTGATACCCCCATCCGTGGGCGGCGGGGCGGATGAGGCGGTGTGGGTGGATGAGTTGGAAAGCGAATTGGCAATCCTTCGAGGGTTCATGGTCGGAGGGGGTCTTCTCGACCTCACTAAATTTTGCGACCAGATGGCTTTTGCCGAAGCGTCCATGGCTTTAGGACATCAAGTCCGGCTCTTGGCGCTAGCTGTGGAAGCGTACCTAGGGCCTAGGCTTCTCACGCTGGACCAGGCTGTTCACAGAGGTATCCTCCCGTCGGGAGGTGTGTTGCCGGGCTGCGGACAAGCTGGCTCTCTCTCGTGCGCATGTCTTTACAGCACAGTGCTTGCGATGCTACCTTTAATACCAGCGCAGCCCTTCATTTAAGGCAGTGGGTTGATGACATCGCCTTTCGCATTTTCGGAGCTGAGCAGACGATCCTCGGCATTTTCCCTGTTGTTGTTCGCACGTTGGTGAGAGGTCTCCTGAAGGCCAAGTGCAAGCTCTCAGTTCCAAAGTGTGTTTTTCTGGCCTCGAATGCCTCGCTGCGGAATCAGAATTTGCATGCAGCGGCAGGCACTGCATTAGCAGGCGTCGGGGCAGTTTTGCACGCGAGGGATGTAGGTCACGACGCAACCTTCTTGAATCGTCGTGCGACCAAGGTCGGGCAGGATAGGTTTCGCAAGGGTGCCCGCGCAGCTGGCAGAATAAAACGTTCCACTTGTACTAACAAGCGTTCGCCGAAACTGTATTTTACTAATGCTCATCCCAACGCGAAGACGGTTCCAAGACGCCCTGGGCTACAATGACCTCCAAGACGGCCAAGATGGCCCGAAGAGAGCCCAAGATGGCCGCAAGATCTCCAAGACGGCCCAAGACGCATCCAAGACGGCCGAATATGGCCTCACAATTGCTTAAGACGGCCCAATAAGGGGTCAATATGCCTTCAAGACAGCAGAAGAAGCCTCCACGAGTAGCTCCAAGAAGGCTCGAAGAAGCCAACATCTATGATTTCCCATAGGTGTTTGATGGAGTTGGGCATTTGCTTCTTTTTCATCTGCCGACGGTTCAAAACGGCCCAAGAGGTCTCCAAGATCGCCCCAAGAGCGCCAAGAGGCCTCGAAGATAGCCCCCATGACGGCCCCAAATGCCCTCAAGACGGCCCGAAGAGGGCCCCAAGAAGTCCCAAGAGGCCTCCAAGACGCCGAAGATGTTCTCGAAGACGGCCCTGGAGCGCCCCACGAGGTCTCCCAAATCAGTTCAGAGAAGAAGTCTGGTTTCCGACGGCGTCAGACGAGCCAGGAAAATCCTTAGACGGCGAAGCAGGCTCCCAAGAAGCCCGCAGAGGCCCCCAAGAAGCCCAAGGATACCCCTAAGAAGGCTCCAAGATGCCCCATGGAAGCTCTCAGGAGGCTCCAAGAGTGCCCCACGAGGCATCCTCATCCTCTTCCTCTTCCTCATCCTCCTCCTCCTCCCCCACCTCCTTTGTCCTCCCTCTCCTCCTCTTCGTCTTTCTCCCCCACGTGTTCCCTGAAGGATTTCCACATCGGCTGGGGGAACAACAGTCCGATAGCTTGGCCGAGCTCTGGTGGCCGCAACGTTCGGCCACATCGGCGCCTCAAAAAGGCGAAAGCAGCGGTAATTCGCCGTAGGCGTCTTCGATACCCTCCTCCAGCTCGGAGGGAAGGCAAACTCTGTCTGCCGATCCGAGGGGAGGCGGCCTTCTTGGAGGCAATGGCGCGTCTCAGAGGCCCCGCCCCTGCCTCCCAAGAAGCCCCCTTCAGAAGCCCCTCTGGCACCTCGCGGGGAGCTCCCCCCTGCCTTCCCTGCCTTCCTCAAACGGCTGCCAGCCTCGCCCCCCCCCCCTCCTGCTCCTGCTCCTGCTCCTGCTCCTCCTGCCACAGCCGAGCCGAGGCCGGCGCCAAATCCCCCCATGGCAGCAGCCATGGTGGTGTTCCAGGCGATAACGCCAGCGGCGGTCGCGGCGGACGGGTCCATGGCGAGCGTCGAGCCCGCGTTGAAGCCGTACCTCCCGGGGGGTGCCCTGCCCAGTGGTGGCCAAGGGCCGTCGATGGTCGGATGGTCTCGCGTGAGGAGGAGGAGGAGGAGGAGGAGGAGGAGGAGGAGGAGGAGGAGGCGGAGGAAGAGAAGGAGGAGGAGGCGGAGGCGGAGGCCCCTCTTGGGGGAGGGGCCAGCCCTGCGTCGGCCAGGCCCCGTGGAGTGAGGGCCAGCCCGACTTCGGGAGGGGCTCCTCAGGGCCTGAGCCTCAGGGCTCCTCGGGGCCCCTGCCACAGGGGCGCGCCTCGCCGGCGCATCTGGGCGCCTCCTCCTCCTCCTCCTCCTCCTCCTCCTCCTCCTCCTCCTCCTCTCCTCCTATGCGCTTGGGGGCGAAATGGGGAAGCAAGCACATTGCACCGCACCCAGTTGGGCGGGATCTGTGCGGAAAGACTGTGCTCATGTAACAGTTGGGTGGCCTGTACTTAAACTGTTGCACAGTACTGCGGTCGCCACAGTGTCTAGGGGACGGCTCCGACAGAAGTTCGACGGCGCGTTTTCGGTGAGATGGGTCGGGCCCTGCTGTGCCACTCCATGGGTCAAAATCAAACGTACATTCACCAGATATCGGCCGGTGCCTGAAGGTTGTACGAAATATTGGCCTTGAGTGTTATCTTCGCTTGCCCTCTAATTGCCCCCCCTTAGAAGCTCTGCGTGCATATAATCACAGGTCCCGAGGGCAACGGGTGCCACTCGAGAGTCGGTGAGCAGAACAGTAGGAGGGACCAGGAATTGGGGCATGGAAGGGCGAAGGGAGAGTATGACGGGGGGGCAGAAGAGACTGGAAGCTGTGAAACGCTTATACGCCCGTCGGAAGAAGCAGGTCGATGCAAGAAGTGGTAAGGCGTTCAGCCATGGCTCGGCCCAGAGGAAGGGGGGTAGTTACGGGTGGGTTCGCGAATCAGCTCACGTAGCTGGTTTTCCCATCGCCTCACGGCACCAAAGGCGCCAGTGTATCGAGGAAGCCAGCTGCCTGCAGCACCTATTTGCCAATCCCTCCAGTCGTCCGTCCTGATTCGAGGGAAGCGCCCTCGAACGCACAAAAAGCATCCGAAACGTCGTGGTCGTCGTCGTCCCCCTCCTCCTCCTCCTCCTCCTCCTCCTCCTTCTCCTCCTCTTCCTCCTCTTCTCCCTCCCCTCTGCTCCCTCCTCCGCCTCCTCTTCTCTTGCGTTGACAACGTAGGCCCCCAGAGGTAGCGACCTCTTTGCCAGGGACCGCATTATCATCCCGAGTAGTTCTGTGACAGCCGTGCGGCCTGAAGAGAATAGCCCCCCAGAGGCCGAAAATGCCGAAGAAGAATAATACTCCGTGACTCCTCCACGACGCGAGGGTGGTGGGGGTCATCGCACCTCCCTCTCACCTCTCGCCCCCCTCCCTCCCACCCCCCCTACCCCTATACCCCCCGCCCCTCCCCCAAAACGCTGCTGCCTCCTCCATCACCCCCCATCCTCCTCCCCCTCCCCCCCCTCCTCCTCCTCCTCCACCTTCCTCCCCACCTCCTCCTCCTCCTCCTCCTCCCTCCTCCTATTTCCCCCGACCTCCTCCTCCACTCCTCCTCCTACCACCCTCCTCCTCCCTCCTCCTCCCCTCCTCCTCCTCCTCCGTTTTCCCCTCCTCCCTGTTTCCCCCCCTTCTCCTCTCCTTCCCCTCCTACCTCCTCCTCCTCCCTCCTCCTCTCCTCCTTCTCCTGCTCCTCCTCCTCCTCCTCCTCCTCCTCCTCCTCCTCCTCCTCCTCCTCCTGGCGCGCCCGAAATGGGGACGGACCAACATCTGCACGATGTCCAGCAGCAGATGCTGCACAGAGGCCAGCAGCGGCGGCCGTTGGGTCAGAGGAGTCAGCCCTGGATAAACGTCCGCGACGGTACCGACAGCGAGGCCTGCCCTAAACGAGCATGGAGCTGCTGTTGGCACTCGTCCCCGCTCTTTCCGTCCCTGTTTCGACCAGCCCGAGAGGAACAGGTCGGCATGAGCCTAAAATGCTCGGAGGTCCGTGCGGGTTTCTCGGATCGGAGCGGGTCCCCCCGTGTTTCTGCCGTCTGTCGCTCCTCGAGCCTGGGGAAGAGCACGAGGAGGAGGAGGAGGAGGAGTCCTCCCGATCCTTCCTCCTCCCTCCTTCCCGCCCTTGGGGGCGGAGGGGCACAGCCGCATCGATCTCCCTTTCGCATCCCTCGGCACCCTCAGCCCACTCCTCCGCCGCCCTCCCTTTCCACCGCCCTGCCCAGCTTTGCCATCCCTGCCGCCTGTCGCACTCTGACCCTCTGGCTCACCCTCTGCGAACTTCCTTCCCCCGCCCCTGCGGACAGGAGCAGGCACCGTCACCGGCACCGCTGCTCGACCCCCCCTGGGGTGCGTCCTGACGAGGAGTCCGGGGCGCATCCAGCCGTGCCGACGCGGAGTGGGTAGCGGTATCTTGGGGGGCGGAAAGATACGGATACGTGTTGTCCCCGGACCTCTCTTGGGGTGCGCTCTGACCAGAACTTCGAGGCGAATCCGGCGGCGACAACGAGGACTCCCCAGGAGGACCCGGAAAGGCCGAAAACGAGGGGGGAAAACACGTCTCCGCATCTTTCTCTCTCCCCCGAGTAGCGGTACCTCTTCCTCCTCCGAGTCCCCCTCCCCGTGACGCCGCCGCCGCCCCAAGGGCGGCGGACCAGCCGACCCACAGCGTGAACATGCCGGTCACCTGCGGCCCGCGGGGCCCCGCCGGAGGCGTGCCCGCTTCGCCGCGGGATGCCCCCGTGGGGGGGGGGGGGCGGCCTCCGATCGCCAGACGAGTCGAGAGCCGACCCGGGGCGGTCCAGGCAAAAGGGGGCCGCCTTCGGAGGCTCTGCGGAAGTTCTGCGAAGTCTTCCTCCTCCTCCTCCTCCTCCCTCCTCCTCCTCCTCCTCCTCCTCCTCCTCCTCCTCTCCTCCTCCCCTCCCCTCCTCCTCCTCCTCCCCTCTCCCCCTCTCTCCTCCTCCTCCTCCCCCTCCCCCTCCTCCTCCTCCTCCTCCTCCTCCTCCTCCTCCTCCTCCTCCTCCTCCTCTCTCCTCCTCCTCCTCCTCCTCCTCCTCTCCTATCCGTTTCCTGCTCGCGGGGCATGGCAGGTGTGGCGCTCTCTCGGCACCGCAAGGGGTGCGCAAGGGGTCTTTCCACAATCTCATCCGCAACGTGATGAATAATGCATCAACACCACAGATGTGCACTCAGCATGTGGGGTTCCTTGGTAGCTTAATTCAGTCAGCCGTCCACCATGGATTCCGCAGGACGCCCCCCTATACCCTATGAGGCCCCCAGGGGTGCCCCAGCAAGCCCCCAGGAAGGCCCATGAAACTAGCGAGAAGCCCAAGGAGACCCTGAAAGGTCCCAGGATGCTCACAAGAGGTGATTGGCCACACCAGGAAGCTCAAAGAGACCCCAGGAGGCCCTCTTGAGACCTCAGGAAGACCTCAGGAGGCTCCAAGATACGCCCGCAGGATCCAAATCCAAGAAGTCCCAAGGATCGTTAGGAAAGCCCGCGACGAGGTTGGCTAACCCAACTGCGCACTCCTTCCCCTGTGTGGCACATGACCATGATGGAGCGATGGGGCGACCCCTCCATGTCTCCATCCATCCTTCCCCTCCCCGCTTTGCTGCGCTCCCATACCGCTCTCGCTCTCGCGATCCCTCTCAACCTCGCTCTTGCAATCATAATGCTCCCGCGCCCAGGCTCACACTCGCACGCCTACACGCTCACTCCTCTCACCTCAAATCGGTCAAGCTGGGATGTCGGAGCTGCCTGACTGCGACACACCTCCCTCCCACCATCCCTCACACACACTGCCATCGCCTGCAGGTATCCCAGCGGCATGAATTCTACGCGGTCCCGGTCGAGGTTGTCGAAGCGGCGGGGCCACCCCCCGCCCTGCTTCAGCAGGACGTCATTCTCGTCCTTCTCCTGCGCGGTGTGCTGCCCGTGTGCGGCAGCTGGCCGCAGAAGGGGCCCAGGAGCCCCAGGCCACCGCAGGCCCGCTGGGGCCTCCCCTTCATCTGTTGTTGCTGTTGCTGCTGTTGTTGTTGGTGGTGTTGCTGTTGCTGTTGCTGTTGCTGTTGCTGTTGCTGTTGCTGTTGCTGTTGTTGTTGGTGTTGGTGTTGGTGTTGGTGTTGGTGGTGTTGTTGGTGGTGGTGTTGTTTTTGGTGCTGTTGTCGTTGTCGTTGCTGCTGCTGATGCTGCTGCTGCTGCTGCTGCTGCTGCGATTGTTGCTGTTACTGCTGCTATTGTTGCTGTTGCTGCTGCTGTTGAAGTTGCGGTTGCTGCTGTTGGTGTTGTTGCTCCTGTTGCTGTTGTTTGTTTGTCGTTGTTGTTGTTGTTGTTGTTGTTGTTGTTGTTGTTGTTGTTGCCGTTGCTGTTGCTGCTGTTGTTGCTGCTGCTGCTGTTGTTGTTGTTGTTGTTGCCATTGTTGCTACTGTTTGTTGTCTTCTGTCTGCTGCTTTGCCTCCAGGGCCGCGGGCCTCCAAAAGCTGCGCGCACGGCGCAAGCCGGGCAGGGGCAGCGCCCCGCGGGGTCCCGGAGAGAGGGCGCTATAGCGAGGGCAGGCTCCGGCAGCCCTCTGGGCGCAGGTGGGCAACCGGGAGGCCCCACATGCCGGTGCGGCGACGGACCGCGTGCGGTGACCTCTTGACATCCCCGGAGGCCCCACCGCACGGTCTTGAAGGGGCCCCAGGACACACAAATAAATACAAACAAATAAAAATATTCCCAATACTTTCCCATATTTTCTGGGTTTATGTCTTCCCCCCCACTTCCCATATTTTCTTATATTATCTGGGGAATCGACGATTAATTGTGTCTGTGTGTTTTTTCCCCTCCTGGGGTCTGTGCTGTCGCACGGTTTGGGGACCCTGGAGGCCCTGGGCGCCCGGGACAGATAAAGGACCGACCGAATCCCAAGACCTCGCGGTCACGCCGAATTCCCACTGACTCCACACACGGTGCGGTCACCACGTCCTCTGGGAGGCCCCGAGCTGATCTGCCCTCCTCATCCTTCTCCTCCTCCTCCTCCTCTTCCTTTTCCTGTCAGGGGTGCACCGCTGCCTCACGTCAGTAAGCCAGTAAGCACCCCCTCCCCCACCGCACGAGTGGCCGCCCCCGCCCGCCTGCCCCGCACCATCCATGACAAAAACAACGCAGGGCACTGGCCCGCGTTCGTTTCGACAGGGGCAGCGTGGGTGGGAGCACACTGCTCGCTGATTGCTGAGCCACAATCACTGCAACAGGCAACGCGACGGGATCGAAGGTGCGCGAGTCATACGCGATGGCCCGCGACACCGCCGTCACGACGCACTGGCTTTAGACAAGGACGGTGGGAGGGCCAGTGCGCTGCCCGACGCGTGCCATCACGGGCACTGGCGCCCCTCGCGGACCCTGCGCGCGTCGCGGACGCGGCGCGCCTGGAACGAGTGGCGCATTTGGCGCGCAGGTGGTCGGAAGAGGGCCAGTCTGGACAACGGCAGCTCAGAATCCGTCCCCAGACCCCTTCTGGGGTCCAAGCGCGCCAGTTTTCTTCGCTGCGCCCAGGCGTGGCGACGAGGGGCCATCCTGAAGGCCGACTACCCCTGTCCCACGTGGGACACGTGGCACACCTGGCACGAGTGGTGAATCTGGCGCACCAAGCGCGCCTAGCTGGGGCATCCGCGGCACCTCGCGCTCGTGGTTTGGAGACCCCCACGCGGTGTGGTGACCACCTCGTGTGGTGAGTCCGTGGGGATTCCGGGGCCACTACAAGGCTCCAGGACTTGGGTCGGCCTCCGAGGATATCTCGGGGGGCACCCGAAATCCCAAAACCGTGCGGTGACGCACCGCGCGGTGAGATCTCCCGTGATTTCGAAGTCACGGTCTGTCACCACGCTCGGGGAGACGAAAGCCTCCGGCACGGGGGACTCGGATTGGCCTGACGAGGCCATCACGAACATGACGAGACCCAATATCAAATTTGACGCGAACTCCCGCTGCAAACATCCCACGAAAACTGAACCGTCAAATCCAGGACGCGCCCGTCAAAAAACCAAGGCCGCGCTGAAAGTGCGTTTGGTTAACAGTGCGATTGGGAATCTGGTGTTTGTGACACCGAGCTCGCGCAAAACAACATGTAGGAAATCACGAAACACCGTTCTCTACATATCAAGTATGCGAACGTATCGAACGAGAACGACACAGCGAATTCTGGGAAAACACGAACCACGCGATCCTACACATGGTTTGTCCACGGACCACACAGTCCTACTCAAAGATTTCCTACTTCGCCGTGAACTAACACACCGTTAGCGCGTCGACGGAAAAAAAAAACGACGGCACACCAAAGTTCAGCCTTACGCGAGCCTTACGCTTCCCCGGCGCACGGCTTCAGGATCCCCGAGCGGTGCCCCGGCGCGCGCCCACAAGCTGCGCCGTACGTGCCCGCCGCCGTGTCAGCTGCAGCGCCAAGCAGGCAGCGGCTGCTGAAGCGGAGCGGCAAGCGGCTGAGTCGGGCGAAGTGCGTGGACGCACCATGCACCCGCGCCGCCGCGACCGCGCAGCGCCTGGCCAGGCCAGCTGTGGCGGCGACGCCCGTGTCCCGAAACTCAGGGCTAGCCTGGATGTCCGGGACCTGCTCCGCGAGCCAACGCCGCGAGTCCCTGCTGCTCGCGAACTGCCTGCTCTTGGCGCGATCAAGTGTCCACCCCATCGCTGCCTCGAACGAGGGGGTGGGGCGCAGCGCGTCTCGCACCGCCTCGGCGGCGCCCGCGCTGTCCTCTGCCGCCGTCCGCGCCCAAAGCGTGAACTCATCCACATAAGCGCGGCGTCCGGCGCAACTGGTCGTCCAGTCGGCCAGTCGCCTTCATCCATGGCCAGGTCAACACCGCCAGGAAGAACACCGCCAACGGGCAGCCTGGAAGGAGGCCCTGGGAAGGCCGCCGCGGTTCGCCGATGGCCTTGCCCACCCGAACACGCCTGCGGGCGGCGTAGGCAGCCATCGCTGGTTTCGACACTCGGTCCGGAACCCCAGCACGCGCAAGGAGCGTCGGGAGGGTCCGGAGGTCGACCTGGTCATAAGCCTTCCGCCAATCCGGCGCCGCGCCGACGACCTCTTCCGAGAAGGCGTCGGCCGCCTCCAATTCCAGGGCCAGCTCCCGCGCGAGTTCTTCCGCCCCTTGCCGCCACTCTGCGCCCTCCCAGCTGCACCTCCACTGGGCGAACAAGCGAGCGCGGCCCGCCGCCCACAGACGGTACAGAACCGGGAGCAGCCAGATATGCCGACGCTCCAAAGGACCGTCTCCGCCACCAGGCTTCGGCAGCAGGAGCCCCTCTGGCTCCACGAGCTCCCGCACGCACACACACACACACACACGCGCACACACGCACACACGCACACGCACTCGCCACACACGCACACACACTCGCACTCGCACACGCACACACGCACGCACGCACGCACGCACACGCACACATTCACATACACACACACACAAACACAGAGACATACTCACACACCCAGACAGACACAGTCACACACACACACTCACCCTCACACACACGCACACACGTACATACGTAAGTACGTGCACACATACACACAAACGCACACAAACACACACACAGACACACACGTTCTGGCGCCGCGGCCACGCGCGTGGCGGCGCGGCGTAGGTCAAGGCAGGCGGGAGCGCACGGGCCAGGCCATCTCACGCAGCGTGGAAAAGCTGGATCCACCCATAGGGGATCGACAGCAACACTCGCGAAGGGATAAACATGCACACGCGCGCACTTTTCTTTTGGTACGCCAAGAACGCCTATAGGGCCAACGCGAGCCCACAGGACGGCCCGGCTGGCTTCCAAAGAGGCCCTAGACGGGCACGACAACAAAAACACAAGCCGAACAAAATAGCCACCTAGCGTGGGAGCGAAAGCCGGAGCTGTTGGCCACAATGAAAAACGAGCGTAGACGTCCCCGGGGCAGACACGGCCCATCGCGCGCCAAGCAGAGGCGAGCAGCAAACAAAAGAAAAGCTGGAACCTCACAGCGCGCACGCACACACTATATGTTTCTCCTCCTGCGGCGAGGTGGCCACACCGTCGCGAACACTAAACGTGGCATGATGAATCGAATTCCACCTGGCGTAGCGGGCAAGTGGACTGAGTACACACTTTTTTCGGTCGCGGCCGCGAGCGAAGAGGCAGGCGGCGGGCAGGGTGTCCGGGCCAAAGGGCAAGCCTAATTAGCTACAAGAGGCACCGCTAGCCTGCCGGCCCACTCACAAAGCAGCCGCGAGGCTGTGGGAGAGCTGACGGCGGGGAACATCCTGGGAAGCTCGGGCACGTGCATGGACAAAATGTCGAGGAATTCGGTGCCTGCCGTGAGGCACGACCCACACAGTGACATGACGTGTACCTGAGCAACTGTGTCCGTCATTCTGAATGGGGGCAGGCGCGAGGCCCGAGGAGCGAGTCGCCTGTGGGGCGCCAGGCTCCAACCGTCCCAACGACGTGTGCTAGCCAGGGGGGCTGAGCTGTCGAGGAACGTGGTGCGACGCAACCTGGACTGAGTACACACACGCACACACAGTTTTGGCGACTGCAGCCCCTCGCCGCGAGTCAAGCCGGCACAATCGCGCCTAAACCGAGAGCTGGCATGAGAAGACAGATAGGCGGTGGCGGATGGGAGACATGGAGACGGCAAGGTCGAGAAGCCAGAGAGGAGAACGAGCGCGCACACACACACACACACGCGCACACACACACACACGCGTTCCCTCCTACACGCCGCTGAATTCGAACGACGGGCGCATGGCAACGGGACGCTTCTACCACTAAGTGGCTTCCCTGTGAAGCGGCGAGGCACGCACAGACAAACGCACACACACACACACACAAACGCACATACAAGCGCACACACACACACAAACGCACATACAAGCGCACACACACACACACAAACGCACACACACATGCACACGCACGCACGCACGCACGCGCTTGCTATGAACACGTTAGTTGGCGAGGTAATGCGCCGACCAGTAACATGCTGGATCAGGAGAGAAGAGGCACTGATTAGGGGAAACCGCGTGCGCAATTTGCCAGGCGGCAACGGTTACATGTGCTGGTCAATGCCTCGGGTACGTCAGGACTCGGAATGCGTTTGCTCCGAATTTGATCAATATCAGACCCTCCAGACGCACACAATTGTCTCGCGTTTGCTTCAATGTGTGTACACATGTGTGTATGGGCCCTTAGTGTTCCAACATACGCACCGCACGCACGAACGCTCACGCACAAGCGTGCGCGTGTAGGCATGCATGCTTGATTTTTCCTCTGTTGGCAGAATCGTTCCTCAAACACTCCTTGCACTAAAACGAGAATGGGCGCGGTTTGCGGATATATGACTCGCACCCGCCTCGTAGGCTCCCTGTGGGCGCCCCACGAATTGCATCCCATAGATGCGCCCACCGGCTGCAATCCGCAAACTTTACACCATACATTCCGCTCTATTAGCTGCACCCCATGGGCTACAACACACAGGACGCACCCCATGGGCTGCGCCCCATATACACACCCGGGAATCTACCACAAATTTGGCAATACAATCACACCCGATGAGGTCCAAACGAGGACGCCGAAACCATACTCATAAAGTTCTGTCCGCGTTCCTGCGCTGGCGACAAGCGCGGATGCGCGCCTTGGCCAGGTGTTCTTGGCGTGTCCGCTCCACGTCAAGGCAATCGGCAATGTTTGAATGCGAATGTCATGAATGGCGGGTGTTCCCCCAAGTCGATCCTTCACTGTGCAGGGATCATAGCCGCTTCTCGGGACACGCTTGCACACTCGCTCCCACGATGCGAAGACTGCCGTGCACTATGGAGTGCGTTTGTCATGATGCCTCGTAGTTCGTAACAGCATCAAGCCGATGCCGCATAATGCAAAGGATTCCGCCCGCATTGCTTCAACGGCGTGTTGATCTTCATCCCCGTGCCATGTTGGTAATAAGTGAGCTTAGCATGGGACGTGGCTTAGCGCACGGGAGTTCCGCACCATAATGTTTCGAATATTGGCGGACCTCGCCGTCGCCATCGCCTTCTTTGGTCGTCATCCGACGCATCCGTTTCGCGGTCAGGCGAGGGAGGCGAGCAACCGTTTCATCGTCCGACGCATCCGCTTGACGATCGGGCTGTGGTGAGTCCGGCGTAACCGTTCACGCACGATGAACACCTCTCGTTGAGTGGCGCATCCTATCAACGACCGGGCCGATGGCGTGCCCATTGGGCCAAATTGACGACGGGGGGCCTCTACCGTTGCCCCTCCAGGGAGTCCCCACGCCAGACCGTGCCCCAACCCTCGGAACACGGTCTTAGTTATGAGTGATCGTGCCCATCCCGTCCCACCGCCCCCATGAGTGACGTTCTTGCTCTCCAGGGCAGACCCTGTTACTGATCAAGGATCGTGCCCTTGCCGCTCCACCAGCCGCGTGAGACCGCTCCAGCCCAGCCATCGAAAAAAACCATGGCATGGGTCGGAGATTTTCACCTCCCCACTCCGCAAGTCCTTCCAGCACCGGTGGCCCCTGCAAGGAAGAAGGGCCAGAGGAGAAATAACTGAGATGGAGACACCTCTACATACTTCCTCCCGCCACTGGTCGTTAATCGTACTCGAAAGTGCGACCCCAATGCAAACCTGGTGTGTGGAAGGTCGATCGCGCAATTGTCTTGAAGATATATGAGTGCACGCATGACTGCGAAGGAACGGGGGCTGTGCTGTGGCGGAACGCATCACAGCACAATGCAAATGTACGGTTGTAGTTGGAAGCGCGCGCGGCTGGTTCGGCCAAGCCCTGCCCACGCCAGTGCAGTTCGGTCCCACGCACAACGACAACACAGCCCAGCCCAACCGAGCACGCTCCATCATAATCCAATCCAGCATGTCAGCAGAGACCAGGGCCTCTCAAACACGAGAGCAACGAAACACAGCTGACAGCAAGAGACGACCCAGCCTGCTTGAGCACACGCACGCCCAAGCAGGTTCGGCATCCACACACACACACACACGGAAGACAAATTATACCAACCTCGGCAAGACGATCGCACCCAATAAAATCCCAAAGGCGATGCCGACATGATCACCATCAGGTGATCTCCGACTTCCATTGTTGGCTGCGTGCTCGGATGCGCGCCATGGCCAGGTCAGCGACACATCCATTCTTGGTGCTCGCGCCTCACGACAAACATTGAGAAGCGGGTGTCATTTCATGCCTGGGCATTCCTCCAACTGTATCATACACTCTGCCGCAGTCGTGGCTGGCTCACGGTCGGCCCTGCAATTTCGTTCTCATGATGCGAAGGCGTTCGTCATGGTGTTCCGAAACATTGACAGGCGGATGCCGCTTCATGAGAAGGGTTACGCCCTCATTGCTTCGACGACGCTTTGGCCTCATTCGTTTGAGCAGGGACCGACCGTCCCAGCATCCCTATAGTTCTACCACGAAGTGTTCTTAGAACCCAGAAATGTTCTAAAAACAAAAACAAGGTTCTAAGAACATAAACCCGAAGAGATAAAGCAAGGCAGACTCCACCATAAGTGTGCTAAGAACATTTCGTGCAAACCACACTAGGTTCTTAGAACATTGTTTGGTAGGGCTATAGGCGAGCCAGGACGCTTCGCCACTGCTTGATGCATCCCCGTGCTTCTCCTCCGAACAGACTGGCAAACTCTATGAATCTATACATATATATATATATATATTATATATGCACAACGTACCAAGCATTGCATTCCGTTGGCTGCTTGCACTCCGTAAACTGCATCCCGAATATTGCACCCAGAAAGAAGTGCTCTCCCAAACTACACCCCATGGAATGCACTCCGTGTATTGCGCCCAATAGAAAGCATGCAAGCGACTGCGCCCTTTGGATCAAGTGCACCCCATATATCGCGCCCCCCCCCCCCACAGACTGCTCCACAACTACGCCCCATGGATTGCGCCCATAGAGCGCACCGCCAGAAAAATATGGCGTCGCTGTTTGGGGCACTATAGTTCAAACGACGACGGCCCTGCGTGAAAAAAACTACGCAGTTTCAGGATTTGGTTGGCCTGGTACTTTCTCCATTCAGGTTTCTGGTGGCCTCGAGCTTCGTACACTGAGTGTGCTGAGCGCTCACAGCTGCTCCCGCGCCCCCGCAGCAGACGCCTCTGCCTCTGCAGCGTGAGCCCCTCGTCAGGGAAGACTTTGTGTCGTGCGCGTGGTGGGATTTAATGCCATAACTCACGCCCCTTGCTATCAGGCGCCACCGTGACGTCACTCGGCCGGCGGAGAAAAGTCTGTTGAGCGCGGTTGTGCGCGCGCATGCCAGGAAGTGTGCGCAAGCCACTTTGCACGACTCCTGCCGGGAGCGTGAGGCCGCCAGCACCGCTCACGAAATTTATATTATCTGCTGGGGCTCCTCCTTCTGTCCCCCCTCCGTGGAAGCCTCCCCACTTGAGCCACTTGCAGAAGCGCTGTTAGTTACCGCGCGGCCCGCCGTAGCCCAAACCACGCCGGGCCCCTTGCCGATGCTGCAACAAAAATGGAACGCACCATTGGAAACAATCTTACACCGTGCGTAGAGACCCTAAACAGAACCGGAGCTTCAAAGCCTACATGGCAAGATACGCACGGCACCGCACGGACAAGGCGCGGCACGGCAGTCGAGCCACAAAAATGGTGGTGCACCACCAGCGCGTACAAAAGGCACTACTCGGCACGGCACGCACGGTACATTTTGGCCTTCTGAAAACTTGGCACGGCGCAGCACGCGGGCATTCTGGAACTGCGGCACGGAAAAGCACGGCACGCGGACGCCGCAGCTTCCCCATCCCAAAACTCCGGCACGCCACAGCACGACTCGGCACGGCACGCGAGCGTCACACTCCTGGCATTCTATGACTTCGGAACGGCACGGCACGGCACGCGGGCGGCACATGTTCCGCATTCTGCAGCTTCGGCATGGCACGACACGGCACGCGGGCGGCACATGCCTCGTGTTCTCGATCTTCGGCGCGGCACGGCACGGCACGCGGGCGCAACATCTCCCGCATTCTAGAGCCTTGTTGCGAAACGGCACGGCACACGCGCGGCGCATGTTTCAAACCCCAAGACTTCGGCACGGCACGGCACGGCACGCGACCGGCAAATTTTCCGCACTCTAGAACATCAGCACGCCAAGGCACGCAACGTGGGTGGCACACTTATTCCGCATTCTGAAACTTGGGCACGACACGGTACGCCCCGCGGGCGGCACATAAGTTCTGTTCTGCACGCCTCAACACGGCACGCTGGCAGCACGTTTTGCGCATTCTAGAACTTCAGCACGGCACGGCACGCGGCCGGCACAATTCGCTCGCACTCTAGAGCAGGAAACCGGTTCTCAGAATGCAAATGTGACCCCTTATCGCACTCGCTGTTCAGGAGACCAAACACGCAAGTGTCTGGGGCGCATCTGGCCATGCTGCGCAGATTGCCTGCCTCGAGCTAGCTGCGGACACTGCCAATATTGCGCCTGCGTCACACACATCACGTGCACCAAGTGTACCACCTGCACTGCGTGTGCCGTGCCAGTACAAGTCATACACGTGGCGTGAGCTACCCAAACCGCTTTCCCAACACAGCCGCCCACGCTCCGCCACAATAGAGGGACAACAAGCTACATAAACCGACACGTTCGAAGGTCCGCGCGGACTTCATGGATCTGCGCTGACCCCCCTCCCTGGCGCGCAGAGCGCGCCAGGGGCGGCGCCGGAGGCGCTGCCAGAGGGGGCCCGGCGCCGATCTGAGAAATTCACGCAGGAATGGCTCCGAAAGGTCGAGCTTGAGGCTTGAGTCCCCCCCTCTCTGCGGGGACAGCAAGCGACCACAATCACATCAAGGACACACCCTGGGGGATGTCTCGCGCATGCCAAAAATTGTCGGCACACCGAAACCGGCTTCGTGATGGCTGTGGTCGATGAGGCATCGCAGGACGGCCAAGCTGACCACAACCACAACAAAAGTAGGGGAGCCAACAATGACATAAGCATAACAATTCGGAGGTCCGCCAGGATTTCTCGGATCGGCGCTGGGGCCACCTGGCGGCGCCTCCGGCGCCGCCCCTGGCGCGCTCCGCGCGTCAGGGACGGGGGTCCAGCGCCGATCCGAGAAATCCGCGCGGACCTCCGAGTTGTTATGCTTATGTCACTGTTCGCTCCCTGAAAAAATGCTCACGTCGAGGTCGGCGGGGTCTGCCCCGAGGGACCCTCTAGAAAATCCACTCCGTTGTGCTTGTGGTTCTTTTGATGGGCCTGTTTTCCACCACCACCACCATGAGTTGGAGGGGGGAAGGGGGCCGAGGACGATGAGGAGGAGGACGAAGAGGAGGAAGAGGAGGGGAGGGGGGGGGAGGAGGAGGAGGAGGAGGAGGGAGAGGAGAGGAGGAGGAGGAGTGGAGGAGGAGGAGAGGAGGAGGAGGAGGAGGAGGAGGAGGAGGTGGAGGAGGAGGACCCCCTCCCCCTCCAACTTGTGATTGCGGAGGTGGAAAGCAGGCCGATCCTCTTGGTTGCGCCCGGCCTCTCGGCGCGCCGCCCGAGGGCTCTCCTCGAGGGCCTGCTCGCCGCTCTGGTCCCCGCCGGGCGCGCCCGCGGCGCCGCTGCGGAAAGCGTCGCCGAGGGCCAGGTTGTGCTGCCCCTGCCGGGGGACTGTCGGAGGCCGGCCCAGGGTGGGTGGGGGGGGGGAAGCGAGAGGGCCTGGGGCGCGCAAGCAGGGATCAGCTTCGCTGCCCCGATGCGCCACACGCAACACGTAGCGTGTTGATACGGGGCTCAACGCGTGGACTGGAGACGTAGCTCTGGCGCGAGGCGTTCGCCAGAACGTGGGCCAGCACGCTGAGCCAACACGCAACGTGTTGACACGGACGTTTTGAGTACGGTACGTGTTGCTTTTCAAAACGGGCGTATCGAGGCAGCTAAGTGGATGAACGATCCATGGGTTTGGCGCGCGGTCGCCAAATCCATGGATCGGGGGAGGCGCCCTCCCGAAGATGCGGCTGGTGCCGCCTCGCTCGGCGGCGGGAATCCGCGATTTCCCATGGAAGCGGGACCCGTCGCTAATGCACGCCCCCTTGATCCATGTTTGCGATCGTCTGAGAGAGAGGGCGGGCCTTTTCAGAAGGCTCGGTAACCCCCAGGCCTTCGGAAAAGTGTCCTGAGTTTTTTCCCGGAAGCACAAAACAACAACTCTTCAGAAGGATGGATGGGCTTCTGAGAAGCCCCGCCGCCTTCTGAGAGGGCTTTCTCCTTCTCGCTTCGCCCCCTCGCTCGCCGCCGAGATTTACAGCACAGGGAGATGAACAGATCAACGACCTTTTAAAATTACCCTTCGACGTACCTAACCCTTGATATACACGTGGCGCTTATATTCAAGACCACTCAATGCTGACTGGCATTTTGAAGGACCCGCAGTGCGCAAGAAGAGCAGTCAGGAGTGAAAGCAGAAGAGAGCATCAAGAGGAGGAATTGCACACATACAAAATTGAAGCACAAGGGCGTTGAAAGAAACACAAAAGCGGGGGGCGGCGAGGGCTAAACCAGAACATCGGTTTAACTCAGCAACGCGCTGCGCTGAACGAGGCAAATGCATGAGGTGCATAACAGGGGCGGAGACTCACCAAAAAGGGGAGACAAGAGGGCGCGGCAGCGAATCAAAAGAAAAGAACCAAAAAATGGAAGCAAAAGGTCGCGGCCTCGAGGGTAAGCAGGAGCACCCAGTCACTGCGTGGGAGTTAACTCCGCTGGGTCTCCCAGCAGCCCACGAAAGTGGCGACAATTGCGCAGATCGCAAGACCCCCAGGGGGCGGCGAGGTACCGAGGTGATCAGCGTGGAACGTACCTCCGCTGGGCCTCCCAGCAGCCCATGAAAAGGGCGGCAATTGCGCAGATCGCAAGCCCATCAGGAGGCGGCGAGGTACCGAGGTGATCAGCGTGAGGCGTACCTCCGCTGGGCCTCCCAGCAGCCCACGGAAGTGGCGTCAATTGCGCAGATCGCAAGCCCCCCAAGTGGCGGCGAGGTACCGAGGTGGTCCGCGTGGGACGCACCTCCGCTGGGCCTCCCAGCAGCCCACGAACGTGGCGACAATTGCGCAGATCGCAAACCCCAAGGGGGCGGCGAGGTACCGAGGTGATCTGCGTGGGACGTACCTCCGCTGGGCCTCCCAGCAGCCCACGAAAGTGGCGACAATTGCCCAGATCGCAAGCCCCCCACCAACAAGCGGCGAGGTGCCGAGGTGATCCGCGTATGACGTACCTCCGCTGGGCCTCCCAGCAGCCCACGAACGTGGCCACAATTGCGCAGATCGCAAGCCGCCCGAGGGGCGGCGAAGTACCGAGGTGGTTCGCGTGGGACGCACCTCCGCTGGGCCCCCCCGGAGCCCACGAAAGTGGCGACAATTGCCCAGATCGCAAGCCCCTCAGGGGGCGGCGAGGTACCGAGGTGATCAGCGTGGGACGTACCTCCGCTGGGCCTCCCAGCAGCCCACGAACGTGGCGACAATTGCGCAGATCGCAATCCCCCCTGGGCGCGGCGAGGTACCGAGGTGATCCGCGTGGGACGCACCTCCGCTGGGCCCCCCAGGAGCCCACGAAAGTGGCGACAATTGCCCAGATCGCAAGCCCCCCAGGGGGCGGCGAGGTACCGAGGTGATCCGCGTGGGACGTACCTCCGCTGGGCCTTCCAGCAGCCCACGAAAGTGGCGACGGTTGCGCAGATCGCAAGCTCCCAAGGGAGCGGCGAGGTACCGAGGTGACCCGCGTGGGACGTATCCCCGATGGGCCTCCCAGCAGCCCACGAAAGCGGCGACAAATGCGAAGGTGGCAAGCCCCTCAGGGGGCGGCGAGGTACTGAGGTGATCAGCGTGGGACGTACCTCCGCTGGGCCTCCCAGGAGCCCACGAAAGTGGCCACAATTGCGCAGATCGCAAGCCCCCCAAGGGGCGGCGAGGTACCGAGGTGGTCCGCGTGGGACGCACCTCCGCTGGGCCTCCCAGCAGCCCACGAACGTGGCGACAATTGCGCAGATCGCAATCCCCCCTGGGGGCGGCGAGGTACCGAGGTGATCAGCGTGAGGCGTACCTCCGCTGGGCCTACCAGCAGCCCACGAAAAAGGCGACGGTTGCGCAGATCGCAAGACCCGCAGGGGGCGGCGAGGTACCGAGGTGATCCGCGTGGGACGTACTTCCGCTGGGCCTCCCATGAGCACACGAAAATGGCGACAATTGCGCAGATCGCAAGCTCCCAAGGGGGCGGCGAGGTGCCGAGGTGACCCGCGTGGGACGTACCTCCGCTGGGCCTCCCAGCACCTCATGAAAATGGCGACAGTTGCGCAGATCGCAAGCCCCCCAGGGGGCGGCGAGGTCCCGAGGTGGTCCGCGTGGAGCGTACCTCCGCTGGGCATCCCAGGAGCTCACGAACGTGGCGACAGTTGCGCAGGTCTCGAGCCCCCCGAGGGGCGGCGAGGTCCCGAGTTGGTCCGCGTGGGACGTACCTCCGCTGGGCCCCCCAGGAGCCCACGAAAGGGGCGACAATTGCGCAGATTGCCAGCCCCCCAGGGGGTGGCGAGGTCCCGAGGTGGTCCGCGTATGACGTACCTCCGCTGGGCCTCCCAGGAGCCCACGAAAGTGGCCACAATTGCGCAGATCGCAAGCCCCCCAGGGGGCGGCGAGGTCCCAAGGTGGTCCGCGTATGACGTACTTCCGCTGGGCCTCCCTGGCCTCCCAGCAGCCCACGAACGTGGCCACAATTGCGCAGATCGCAAGCCCCTCAGGGGGCGGCGAAGTACCGAGGTGGTCCGCGTATGGCGTACCTCCGCTGGGCCTCCCAGGAGCCGACGAAAATGGCGACAATTGCGCAGATCGCAAGCCCCCCAGGGGGCGGCGAGGTGCCGAGGTGATCTGCGTATGACGTGCATCCGCTGAGCTTCCCAGGAGCCCACGAAAGTGGCGACAGTTGCGCAGATCGCAGCCCGACGGCACGAGAGAAGAGGAGAGGGGAACACAGGAAACAGGAGAGAAGGAGGAGGGGAGGAGAGGGGAGGAGGAGGAAGGACGACGGGGCGAGCACACTGCTCTATTCAAAACGAGAACCCAACACAGGAGGGTTGGCAACAAGAAAGCTAAAATCCCGGGTTGTCGCATAGACTTTGCAGGGTCGCGCCGCGACAGGGAATAAAACCAGGATTCCAAAACAAAAACAAGGTTGGCGCCACGACGCGCGATAAAACGTAAGAAAACGAGGCGTTTGCTCGAGAACTTAAAATCCCGGTAGAAGACTTGACACCACGAGGCAGAGGCCGCGGGCTACAGTAGACACATACGAAAGGTATGCATATATGTAAAGATGTGACACCCCGCAATTACGCATGAGAGTGAGAGGGCGGGCGCGGGGTGGGTCGCGGGTGGGTCGCCAGCGGGTCACGGGCGGGTCGCGGGGTGGGTCGCGGGTGCGTCGCGAATGGGCGAACTGGTCGCGGGTGGGTCGCGAGTGGGTCGCGGGCGGGTCGCGGGCGGGTCGCGTGAGAAATCTCGGGCGGGTCGAAAGCGGGTCGCCCGCTGGGTCGCGGGGTGGGTCGCGGGTGGGTCGCGGGTGGGTCGGGGGGTGGGTCGCGGGTGGGCTGCGGGTGGGTCACGGGACGGGTCGCGGGCGGGACGACGACAACAACGATAACAACAAACAGCAACAGCAACAGGAACAGCAACAGCAACAACAACACGAATCAATTTAAGACTGTTCGCTCTTATCTGCTCGAGTGCCATTCAATGTGCATGTCCATAACTCTCGATACTCGGCCTCTTCATCTTAGATCGTGCCCCTTTTGGGGGGTATATCTTTCTTCCCTGCAGGCCGGGCCCCGGCAAGCGGCGGGGCGGCCGCGGACCGTCGGCCTGGCCAGCGACAGCGTTGATCGACGGACAGGGGACCGACCACGACGACGACGACGGCGACGGCGACGACGACGACGACGACAACGACGACGAACGAGAGCGAGAGCGAGAGCGAGAGCGACAGCAGGGCCACGAAGGGCAGAAAGTGTGCCACGAATGGCGACAGCGGTGCCACGAAAGGCATGCGTACAAGGGCCACGAAGGGCGCGAACGACCGGGGGGCACGAAAGGCAAATAATGAGGGGCCACAAAAGGCAACGACGGGGCACTGAGGGTAGCAACGGGGCCACGTAGAACAGCGAGGAGGCCACAAAGGGCGACAGCGGGGCCACGAAGGGCATGCAGATGGGGCCACGACGGGCGCGAACGAGCGGGGGCCACGAAGGGCATACGTATAATGGGCCGCCGAAGGCAAGGACGGGGCCACTGAGGGCAGCAACGGGGCTACGAAGGGCAGCGAGGGGGCCACGAAGGGCGACAGCGGGGCCAAAAAGCGCATGCATATGGGGCCACGACGGGCGCGAACGACCGGGGGCCACGAAGGGCATACGTACATGGGGTCACGAAGGGCACCGAGGGGGCCACGACGGGCTGCAACGGGGCCACGAAGGGCAGCGAGGGGGCCAAGGGCTGCAAAGAAGCAACGAAGGCCAGCGAGGGGGCCACGAAGGGCTGCAACGGCGCCACGAAGGGCAGCGAAGGGGCCACGAAGGGCTGCAAAGAAGCCACGAAAGGCAGCGAAGGGGCCACGAAGGGCTGCAAAGAAGCCACGAAAGGCAGCGAGGGGCCCACGAAGGGCTGCGACGGCGCCACGAAGGGCAGCGAAGGGGCCACGACGGGCTGCAACGGGGCCACGAAGGGCAGCGAGAGCCCGATTCCTACGTCAGCTGCGAGGGAGTCCTGAGCGTGAGCGCGACTCATGGGTGCCCGAGTGTCGGGGGTGGGGCGCTTGAGTAAATTGCGAAGAGGAGGAGGAGGAGGAGGAGGAGGAGGAGGAGGAGGAGGAGGGAGGGAGGGAGGGAGGGAGGGAGGGAGGGAGGGAGGGAGGGAGGGAGGGAGGGAGTTTCCAACGCAAGAGCTGGATTCTTCAGCACACTACAAAAAGTCTCCAGCGAGAGCGCGACTTCAGAGCGCCGAGAGAACGATCAGTGAATACATTGTGAGGATGTCACAGTTAGAGCGTGATGATACGTGAAGAAGCCTCAGGCGGGAGCGGGGGCCCTGGCTAAATCGTGAGGAAGTCTTGGGCGGGAGCCGTTGTTGTTATAATTCGGGGGCCAAGGGCACGGCTTGAGCCTAGTAAATTGCCCTGCCAGAAAATCAGGGTGCGAGCCCCGGGGGAAGCACTTTGATAAAAATGACTCCGACGGAAAGACCCCACATGAAAATCCTTTCGGCTAATCCGGAAATATCCTTCACTGTCGTCCTCGCGATTAGTGAGGCACCCTTATTGTCTTCTTTGCGTCATTCCCGATTTGGCTGACGATGGATTACCACCGCTGGCCCGGAGACAAGGGTTTCCCCCTGCCCCCAATTCGGCCGACGAAGGGTTACCACCGCCAGCCCGCAGAGAAAGGTTTCCCCTTGCCCCCGCTTCGACCGAGGATGGGTTACCACCCCAAGCCCGGACGCTTGGGTTTCCCCCTGCGCCCGGCCGCCGTCGTCGTCCTCACCTCCTGTTCCTCCTCTTCCTCCTCACCTGATGGGTCGGGAGAATCGCCCTCAGAAGAGCGCATAGGGAGGGGGCTCCCGCCTGAGACTTCCTCACAGACGAGCCTCCCCGCCTGAAATTTCCTCCATATGCAGGCCTCGGGAGCCCCAAAATGACGACGGTTACAAGGGTGAGGATGACCCGCTCGGATTAAAAACATGAAATGCGGGCCCCATAGGTAAGGGGCTCCCGCCTGAGACTTCCTCACAGTTCACTCACAGGCGAGGCTCCCGCCCGATGCTTCCCTCATATTCAGGCCTCGGGAGCCCCAAAGTGACGACGGTTACAAGGATGAGGATGACCCGCTCGGATTAAAAACATGAAATGCGGGCCCCACAGGAAAGGGGCTCCCGCCTGAGACTTCCTCACAGTTCACTCACAGGCGAGCCTCCCGCCTGATAAATCCCTCATGCTCAAGCTAGCGAATGAGTGGGTGAGTGAGTGAGTGGGTCAATAACTGAATGAGTGATGATGATGATGATGATGAGGATGATGCAAATGATGAGTGAGTGGGTGGGTGAGTGTGTGATCGAGTGATGGTCAAGGTGATCAAGATGGTGTGTGTGTGGGTGAATGTGAGTGTGAGTGAGTGTGTTTTCCTGTGCGTTCCCGCGCGGGGTGTCCAGAGAAAACAAGAGCCCCACTTTGGATGTGGGAAAACACACACACACTGGTCATCGGAGGCGGGGATCGACAGTAATCATTTTTCAATCATGAGTATTCAGCAATCCGCACCGCGAATGCCCATTTCAGCCACGCACCCAGGGACAGTGAATGGCAGTTCGGCCCCCCTCACTCTGCTATATGTGCATGTGTATAAGAAGCCTTGCCATGAGCACTTTTTGGGCAAACGCTTCGTCGAGCTCTGAGGGCCCCAAGGCACCCCCAGAGCTCGTTTGGGTCCCTAGGGGCATCGGGGGATACGGTCGGGCTGCTGAAGTAAGGAACGCAAAATAACAAACGAAGCCCCTCTGTGGCTTCAGAAAAGCCTGGGTGCACGAGAAGGGCCAGAGGAACAACCGCGGAAGGACGTAAGGAACATCGAGCCCCTTCCGAATCCAAACTGTTCCTTATTTGATGCGGCCACGGACCGCGCCCCATCGAGCCAAGTAACTAAGCCCCGAGAAGTGGTAAGCCAGGAGGCCACCTCCTCCTCCTCCTCCTCCTCCTCCTCCTCCTCCTCCTCCTATTCCTCCTCCTCCTATTCCTCCTCCTCCTCCTCCTCCTCCTCCTCCTCCTCCTCCTCCTCATCCCCCTCCCTCACAGGGGGGCCGCGGGGTGCGGGAGGCTGCGGGCCACGTGCGGACGGGAATCGAAACCCGAACCCCGAGAGGCGACCACGCGGTCGAGCAGCACCGAAGCGGGACTCCGGACCGCATCGGATCGTGCCTCGGGCTTGAGCAGGGACCGACCGTCCCGGCATTCCTATAGTCCTACCACGAAGCGTTCTGAGAACCCAAAAGTGTTCTTCTAGGAAAACAATGTCCTTAGAGCATGAACCCGATGTGTTAAAACAAGACAGGCTCCGCCAGAAATGTTCTAAGAACATGTCGTGGAAGCCACAACAAGTTCGTGGAACGCTGTTTGGTAGGGCTTCAGGCACGCCGGGACGCTTCGCCACTGCTTGACGGACTGGGCCGCGTCGGCACAGCGTCAGCATCGAATCGGATCGGCCCCGCCAACATGTGCAACGACGCTGTGCGGCATCGGGCCGCACCGGGCCGTCCGAGCATCGGAATCGAGAGCCTCTCTCGGGCCGGCCGAGATCGCCATCGGACAGGATCGAGCGGACCGACATGGACCCATGGGGGGCCACGAGCGGCTCGCCAGCAGGCGAGCCGGCTCCCAAGAGGGCCGCCTCTCGCGCACACCCTGGGGCTCCTTCCCGAGCCCGCTCGGCGCGGGAGCCCGCTCCACCGCCAGATGGGCTGCCGAACGGGCTCCACCCCCAGAATGGGGTGGGAGCTCGGGGTCGCTCGGCGGCCAAACCGGCTCGATTCCAGGCCCACGCGGCAGCCGAAGGGGCTCGGGCGCCGAGCAGGCTGGCAGGGTGGCCCGCGGGCGCGCGGGGACCACGGAGGGCCGCGCGGTTTAGGGTCGGCGCTCCGAGCCGCGGTGCCACCCAAGAGGCCACGAGGGGGGGGCTCCGCGGGGAGCGGGCCGAGTCCCGAGGGCTACAGCCTGGCCTCTGGGTTCAAAAGCCAGCTCTTTGACTCCGAAGACCACGTCTTGAATCCCAGAAACAATGACTTCTGGAATCCGAAAACCAGTTTGCATGTCAACAGGAGTCAGCAAGAACATGCTTTTCTGGGCTCAAAAACCATGAGTTCTCCCAGTCAAAAACAGAATCGCGCCCCCGTGGGGAACGCCACGAGCACAGGCCCCCCCATCCCGGCTCTGGCGAGCGGCTCTCGGAGGCCAGAGCCCCCCCCCCGAGCCCGCAGCATCCCATATCCCATGCCAGGAGCACCGCGAGAGAGGCCACGGGCGCCAGGGGGGGCGCCTCCTCGTGGAGGCGTGCCCCCCCCACCCCTCCCTGAGGGGCAACAGCCCCTCCTCCTCCGCCTCCTCCTCCTCCTCCGCCTCCTCCTCCATCTCCTCCGCCTCCTCCGCCTCCTCCGCCTCCGCCTCCTCCGCCTCCTCCGCCTCCGCCTCCTCCGCCTCCTCCGTCTCCTCCGCCTAAGGGGGGGGGACTGGCACAGGGGAGGGAGACATCGACCTGGTATCGGCGATGCAACGCCGATAGATCGGCGATAGGCCTCCGATTGTGACTGCGCACGTTCCTGGGCACGCTGGGGCTGTCGGGCCCCTGTCTGCGATCAATGGTTGACTGGGGGTCGATGCATCCCCCATATCATATGCCTATCCCCTCCTACCGTTGCCCCGGACCCTCGCTCGAGACATCCCCCCATCCCCAGCTCGGGAGGGCATCGGGGACCCCCTCGCTGGTGGCCCCCTCTGGCGGAGGTGGTGGTGTCGCTTCTCCTTGCTCCGACGCATCTCGGCGTCCCGGCTGTGCCCCGCACTCCTACGCGAGGGCCGAACAGGCACCACAGGCCACGAGCGAGACCGTGGCCAACGGGCGGCCGGGGGCGCGGCCACCAAGGCAGATACGACCACCGCTGCGGACGCCGTCCGGGCCTAGCTAAGACCAGGTGGGCGAGGCCGTGGCCTCAGGAATCTGGTGTGCCTGAACAACATGCATAGAGGAGGGAGGGGGGAGAGGTCCCTGGAGTCGGTGTCGGCGCGGGGCTCGGCATGCTTGTGCGCGTCTGTGTGGGAGGGAGAGTGGGGGAGGGGGGGAGGCGAAAGGGCAGGAGGGCCACCAGCGCACCAGGAACTCGAGGGCCGAAGGGGGTCTCTGACAGTGGCCGCCCGCACCGCCCAGCAGCGGGGCCCACGACTCGGCGCCGGTCTGCGGCAAGCTCGTGCAATGGCGACCTGCGCGCTGGTCTCTGACACCGCGTGGGTCGCTCGACCTTTGGGCAGACGCGGCCCTTTTTCGAAAACGCGAGTCGCTCGATTCCAGCCAATTCCACAACATACGGGTCTCAGCATCAATCTAGCAGTGCATTAGCAATACCGCTGTCAATCGATCGGTTGATCTCACTATCTCTCGGTCAGGTAATGTATATATATATATATCGACAAGGCATTCGCATCATCATCTAATGCTTCTCTGCCTATACCTTTCCCATAAGCCGAAATCACGATCTATTAAGATGTACATAGACGCATCTGCATTTATCGATCGCACTATCTACTGGCCGCTCCCATTATCCCTCTGGCAATGCAACGATCAACCGATGGGAGGATCTCACTGAATTTTAGTCTCTCGGTCTACCTACTGAACCATGAACAATACACTGATATCGCTATGAGCTGCTCGGTCTATCTTACGAAAAACCGGTCTCGCAAGCTAAAGATCAACCTCACGATCAATCAACAGATCCGCATCACCTTCCGCCAATTATCCCGATCCATCGGTCTCACTGCCGATCGGTCTCACTTGATATCTATTGGACGCGGGACAACGACAGAAACCACGGGAGAACCGCGGGGCATCGGTTTCACTATCCATCGACACCCACGGGACAACCACGGAACACCAGCAAGCCAACCACGGTCTCAACATCTATCTTACGATCGGTATGACTATTGACGTCTCTCTCATTCTCTGTCTCTGACCTGTCTCTCTCTCTCTCTGTCGTCTTTCTGTCCCTCTCTCTCATGTTGTAATCGTTGTGTGTAAAGATCGGCATCGGTATGTATACGTATGTGCACCCGTTGGTCTCGCAGACCATCCATCGGTCTCATGTATCATCGCAGCCACACTGCATCTACCAATCAATATCGCGATCTACCTATCTTCTCAACGATCCACCGGTCTCACTGTAGCTCGACAAATCTCACTGCCAAAATGCTTACCCGTCATACTGTCAATCGATCGGTATCAATACCGATCGGTGTCGCTACGCATCGGTCGACATCCGCAAGGCAACCACAGGAAAACCACGGTGCAACCACAAGGCAACCACAGGACAACCACGTGACAGCCGCGGGAAAACAACGGGACAGCCGTGGGAAAACCAGGGGACAACTTCGGGACAACGATCTAATAATCCATTGCTCTCGCTATCATGATACCTATATGAATTTCAATAGACCAGTCGAAGTCACGATCGATCGGCCTCAAAATGTATCGATCTCAACCTATCATATCTACTAATCTCAACCCTTACATATTGTCCCAGTACCCATACATCTCACGATCCACTTATCCACCCAGAAAGCCATTCGGACCACCATCACCATCAGGGCAACCATCGGGACAACCACCGGGACCACCGTCGGGACAACCGTCGGGACAACCATCGGGACAACCATCAGAACAACCATCGGGACAACCATCGGGACACCCATCGGGGCACCCACCGGGACAACAGTCGGGACAACCGTGGGGACAACGATCGGGATAACGATCTGGACGCCCACCGGGACAACTGTTGGAACAACCATGGGGACAACCATCGGGACAGGCATCGGGACAATCATCGAGACGCTAACCATCGGGACAACTAGAAGCCACCAGGAGCAGCGGCGCGGACACAGAGCGGCCCTTTCTGCCCTGACCTCGCTCATTACTAGGGCAGAAACTTACGCAGCTTCACCTCCCCTCGCCCGCACCCGCGGCACGGACGAGACGAGAGGATTTACCGGCTGGGGCACTTCACAACTAAGTCTTTGTGCGACCTGTATGTCCCTGGCGGCTGCTCGCTGCTACTGTCTGGCAGAAGGATGGTCCCACTGCGGCTCCCAACAGGACGGTGGCAACCCTGGTGGGCCAAGCATGTGTCGGGCGCACGATCACATGATCTACGGATCGAACAAGGTGCCCCCCGAATCATCATGCCAATGCTGCCTGATGCGGCGACGGAGCGCCGATTCTGTATAGGAGAAGGACCCGTCGCAAACCTACGCGCCTCAATCCACGTTTGCGCTTCCTTGGATGTTGGTTGGGCGGCTTGCCTGGGACATTCGCATGGGTCCCAGCAGCGATGCCCTGATTGTTTTCGCACGGGGTCCCATAGAAGTCCCGACCCTCTCCCCATGGCCAGTTCTCCATGCCGAGCCCTCTTTTGACGGTCCTGGGGCCCGGCGGGGGCCCCCAGGGTCCCAAAACGGCCAAGACCGCCCGTGGTGATTTGCGTGACGACGCGGGCATGCCTGGGTGGGCAACATCTGTCCTCGATACTGCCTCTCGCATTCCAGCAGGCAGGGGGTCAATCGTCCCCTGGCACGGATCTTTGGCCAGGGGCCCCGCCTGCTCGAAGCCGAACGCGCCAAAGTGCCCCTGCTCCGGCTGCATGATACGCCGGCCGAGTATCAAGTTCCCGACCAGCGCGCCGGTCCCCCCGACCAGGTGCACCTCGCCAGGATCGTGCCGTGAAAGAAGCACGACGGGAAACTTTGGCCGTTTTCGGCGTCCCGGAGGAGCGTAACAAAAACAACCGGCCCTGGGGGGAGGGTCGGGATCTTCGGGGGCCTCGTACTTTCAGATCAAGACATCGCATGGCATCATAACACACAAAAAAATGTCGCACTGCACACTGCATCAAGCCAGGGAGAGGAGACGGAGGTGGCGGGGGGGTGAGAGGCAGAAGCGGAGAAGGAGCAAGATGAGGATGGAGAGGGCGATGGATGCGGATGAGGATGGGACAGAAGGAGAACATGACACACTTGCAGCAGAAGACCCTAAACAGCTTTACACAAATACCATGGGGGTCACGATTGGGGGCCACGGTGGGGGATCGGGATAGGGATGGGGGTTAGCGATGCAGAGCTAGGCATATAGATGGATGGGGTATGGGTATAGGGACATGGGTCAGGATATAGACTAGGAATGGCATGGATAGTGGTGGAGGCAGAAGGATATAGCTAGCAACGCACATGGGTGCTGATGAAAAAGTGGGAGGCAAAAGGAGACAATGGGGGACAATGGGAGACCAGGGGAGACACCGGGAGACAGTTGAGATAGGGTTAGAGGTAGATATGGGACAGGGATACGGATGGGGAGAGATAGTGGGAGACACCTACGGGTGGGGGTAGACAACAGGAGGCCAGGAGAGGCAACGAGACAATGGGAGGCAGCGGGAGGCAGTGGGAAACAACAGGAGGCAACGTCGCCCGACCGATTCTGGATTTGGCGCGTGCCGATTTGTTTCAATCCAGATCTTTCTCGGACGTTGCAGACAAGCTGCGTGAGGAAACCATGAAGAGGCACGGGAGGATCAGCAGGAGGCGGGCCAAGTAGCACTCATCTTTGGACGCGCGGGTTGCATGTTGGACCCAAGGAACAGGGAGTCAATCGTGAATACTGGCAGTGCGGTAACCTCGACGGTCTCTATGGAGGCCATGTCCTCAGATGCACCTCGTCCTGCTCCTCCTCCTCATCCTCCTCCTCCTCCTCCCTCCCTCCCTCCTCCCTACTCGTCCTCCCTCATCTTCTGCCCTCCCCATCTCTCTTCCTGTCAAAGTCGCACCTCCCTGTCAGACCACCTCAAAGTATACCCCCTCCCTGTCGCACCACCAAACGTGTCATCAGGGGCGAACCGGGAATTTCGCTCGAGGCTTCCCCATTGCTTATCGTGTTGAAGCTTGAATCGCCGAGCGCAGCAACAATGAAGGGCGGATGGTTTTCACAATGGGGCGACTCTGCTTATAAAAGCATAGCTGGTACAGGCGTGTTGTTTTCAACATGGGGCTCTCGCCTTTGTGCCGCGCGCACCCGCTTGTGTGTTAAAATCAGACGGCACCATGCTCACGGACAGACGGCGGCTCCTGTTCCATGTGGTGATGTGGGGCACTGGCCGCAGACCCCCTCGACACATTGTACACCTGTGCAGCAGATCGAAGCCCTCCCCCTCATTCTTCCAAACCTTCCGCCCTGACCTTCCGCCCCCTCGTCGAGATGATCTGCATGGGTCCCCTGGACTCCTTCCGTTGTGGTCGGGAGATATGGATGGTGCGGGCGGAAAGGGGGAGGGCGGGGGGCGGCTCCTTTCTCAAAAAAAGGACTCTCGCCCGAGAGATCTTGCGGCTGGATGGCCAGACACCGGAGCAGGCGCTCAGCAAGCGGCACGGAATTCTGTGGAGGGCGGCTCCCCCTCGAAGAGCGAGGCGGTCGATGGACACCTCCCGGAAACTTGTAATTTGCCCACCGTGCCGCACTCCTTACGGCTCGAGTGGTGTTATATAAACATGCGTACATGTATATATGCATATATACCTGGATGTATATATATATATATATATACACATATATGTGTATGCATATATGTGTAGGTATGTATTTCCCTACCCAGGCTCTGCCTAGACTGGTTCTTACTTTCTTGGCTTAAAGGGCCGGGCAGTGGGAACCGGACCGGGCGGTTCCCCCAGTATCCGCCCCGCGGTTCCCCCACCTTGGTCCCCTTAGCTTGGCGTTGCTTATCTCATCTTAGCTTAACCTAGCTTAACTTAGCTTAGTCTAGCTTAGATTAGCCTAGCCTGGCCTAGCCAAGCCTAGCGTAGCTTAGCTTAACTTAGCTTAGCTAGCCTAGCTTAGCTTAGCTCAGCTCAGCTCAGCCTAACTTAGCTTAGCGTAGCATTAGCGTAGCATAGCATCGTACAACGTAGCATAGCATAGCGCAGCATATCATAGCGCCGCATAGCATAGTATGGCACCGCATAGCATAGCGCAGCACTAGCGCAGCATAGCTTAGCATAGCACAGCGCAGCATAGCATAGCGCAGTATAGCACAGCATAGCATAGCATCACATACCGCAGCATAGCATAGCATAGCATAGCATAGCATATCATAGCATAGCGCAGCATAGCATAGCATAGCCTAGCATCGCATAGCTTAGCGCAGCATAGCATAGCATACCACGGCGACTTCGGAGACCGCCTCTTGCAAATCGGCTGCAAGCACATCCCTGATCAAATGCGACGGCCGATTGTTTACTTGCAGTGCTTCTGCTACAAGATCTGCGAGTTGCGGAAGGGGAACCAGTCACGGCGATATGTGTATTACTGGTTATTCGACACAGGCCCTGCGCGCCAAGAGTGGCTCCGGCGACTCCACGACAGCGGGGAGGTTGTGGTCACACCACTCTGGTGAAACCACATATTCCAGCGCGGATGATGCACCGATCTGGGAGTTGCTGCTGCTGTACAATTTCGTAGGAACGCTCGGTGTAGCAAGTGTTGCAAAACCTTGCTCAATGCCAAGTCGTGCGGTGTAGACCGGATACGGAGCATTCTCAAGCACACCCGGTGAGCGAATGCGAAAACATGCGTGTGTGTGTGTGTCTGTGCGCAGGCAAAGCAAAAAACAAAATCAAGCAAAAGCGAAAACAATAGCAAAGCAAAAGCAAACACAACAGCAACAGCAAAGGCAAGGCAATGCAAAGCAAAAGCATAACCAATGCGAAATTGTAAATGTAGATGTAGATGTAGGTATAGGTGTAGATGTGGATGCAGGTGTAGATTTAGGTGTAGATGTAGATATAGGTGTAGATGTAGATGTAGATGTGAATCTCGCTGTTGATGCTGATGTAGATGCAGATGCATGTGTAGATTTGAATGTAGCTGTCGGTGTAGATGTAGATGCTGCTTTCCTAGATGCTCCAACTCCTAGGTAGGGTCGCTCGAGGATAATTGTATATCTCTATATATGCATATATGTCTATATGTATATACACATACATATATGTCTATATATATGTACATACATATATATATATATATATATATATAATAAAAAAATCGCGTTTGACTGACAGCTCGAGTGGTGGAGGGCGGCTCATTTTCTTCACAACCGAAAGCCTGCCTGAACTGCGGGCCCCCATGGGGCCGTGTCGTTTCCGGGGGCGCGTCGCGCGCAGTGAAGAGGGATGCTCGCAATGACCTGCGAGGCAGGGGCACGGGACGGGAGGGTGTATTGCAGCATCGATGGTGCATCTTGCCCCGTGACCGGTGCGACTTCTTTGACAACGCTACAGGGCCGAGAAGTGGGTTTGGACGCCCGATATGGGTACGGCAGAAATTGGTACAATGCCCAACAACAAATGTTGCCCCAAACCAACAGCCTGCGGCCGCTGTTGGGCAGGCGGCCTCCTGTCTCGAATGGACACAGGCCGCGGCGGCGTGGACAGCGAATCCTGTTCAGAATGAACAAAATCCGCTGTTGGGCATTGTACCCATTCTTTCCGTGTCCATTTCGTTCGTGCAGAGTGGGGCTCTCGCCTGCGAGCTTTTTCGTCTTGGATGGCGAGGCGAGGCGAGGCGAGGCGAGGCGCGCGTGTCGGTCCGGAGACCGGCCCTAGAAAAGAGGTGCGCGGGCGAGCCGGAGCCCGGAAAACGTGTTCTCAGTCGATGGTGGAGACGCTTCCGCTTGCAGGGTGCACACATTCAGCCTCGGGTTGTGACCACCGTTCGCTGTCCGTGACAGCATGCTGCCAAAGTCTCCCACGAGTTGTGAGACTAAGTCCCGCCACAGCGTCGATTCAATTGTTGTTTGTGCCGACGTTGGCAAGTCTTTGTCGACCCACATCGTCGATCGGTTCGATGGCCCTGACACCTGGCAGTGCTCAGTAGCTGCCACGTGTGGAAGGCCTCGAAGAGAAGGAGCGGCCGCTGGACCCACCCCCCCAGAAAAAAAAACACTCAGATGCCCACCATTATCACATTGCTTACAGCAAGAGTGGTGTTGTTGTTGCTCTTCTTCATGTTCAGATTCGTCTTATTCATATTCATAGTCATATAATTGTTCATACTCGCATTCACATTCAGATTCCTCTTCATATTCATAGTATTAGTATTCGTCTTCTTCTTCATCCTTTGGTGCTGGGTCCTCGTTTTGAAGAGACAGCGCCCCGCGTTCCCCGCTTACTCCTCCTTCCTCCTCCCCCTCCTCCCCCTCCTCCTCCTCCTCCTCCTCCTCCTCCTCCTCTTCCTTTTCCTCCTCCTCCTCCTCCTCCTCCTCCTCCTCCCTCCTCCCACACTTTGGCACACCACCCATCCGTGCCGTGGCCCCAGAGGGAGCTCCACCGAAGGTCCCGGTGGCGCAGCCCGCATGTGATTCCCCCGCCCAGTACAGCGCTTCGTGGCCCCAACAGGAGCTCCACCGAAGGTCCCAGCGGCGCAGTCCGCATACGATTTCCCCGCCCAGTACAGCGCTTTGTGGCCCCATAGGAAGCTCCACCGAAGGTCCCTGTGGCGCAGTGCGCATGCGGTCCCCCCGCACACTACAGCGCTTCGTGGGTACAGCGGTTCGTGAAGTCCCAGTGGCGGAACTGGCACGCGGTCCCCCTGCCCAGTACAGCGCTTCGTGGCCCTATGGCGAGCTCCACCGAAGGTCCCGATCGTTCTCCCCCTCCCCCTCCCCCCCCCAAGGTCCGAACTTGTTTATCCCCAGTTTTTTTATCGCCCGCTGGGTCCCACCATGGACACCACCCTACATGCGATATTGAAAAGGATTAAAACGAATCAGGTTTTACAACTAAAAAACTAAGGTCCCGAATCCAAACATTGTTGGAACATCGATCCTGGGGCCATCCTTGTCTCTCTTCCTTCTCCCACCCTTCTTCTTCCTCTCTTTTGCCGAGCGCCTGCTGGCAAGGTGTATAGCCACGAGCCTCGAGATCTCTCGAGTCAGCCTTGTGTCGTGCGCCTCTGCGGGCAAGTAGCCACGAGCCTCGAGATCGCTCGAGTCAGGCTTCTGTCGTGCGCGTGGTTTAACCTCCTCCTCCTCCTCCTCCATCATCGTCGTCATCTTCATCTTCATCTTCATCTTCATCTTCATTTTCATCTTCATCATCTTCTTCATCATCTTCTTCTTCTTCATCATCATCATCATCATCATCATCATCATCATCATCATCATCATCATCATCATCATCATAACTTACCTTCCCCGGGAACATCCTTCATTATCCCCGCGGGACCCGCGAACTGTATTATCCCATGGGGGGTTATTATCGCCCGCAGTACTTACATCTCGAATGGTGGAGGGCAGCTCCTTGTCAGAACGGAGCTCCTGCCGGAACTGCGCCCCCCCCCCCCTGAGGCCGTGCCGTTCACAAGGGGGAGCGCTCCGCGCGGTGAAGCGACGGCTCGCAGGGACCCGCGGCGGAGGGAGACGGGACGGGACGGGTGCACTTCGGCTACGCGCAAGAGCGACCCTGGGTAAGAGTGACCTTTGGTGCGCGGCCTTTTGGGGGGAAGCTGGCAGGGGAGGGGGGGGGGCAAGGCAAACACAGGCGCGCAAGACGCTACGGCCGCCTCGCGTTCGGCGATCGGGAAACCCCAGTGGGCCCGCACCAAAGGTCGCTCCAGCGAGAGGTCACTCTTACGTGTTGTCGAATATTGCAGCATCGTTGGTGCATCTCGGCCCGTGACCGGTGCGACTTCTTTGACAACCCTAGGACCGAGAAGTGGCCTCCAGACGACATGACTTGCCATCGAACTCCGGCGTATTTTTCCGAGCCGCCAGAAGTCTGGGGAGACGCCAGATGATGAGCAGGTGCTAACTGTGCTCACGGTATCATGACAATCTTATGTGTATCTATCTATATATGTATATATATATATATATATCAAACGCGTGCCCATTGCTGCTGGCCTCCCCATGGATGAGGGAGGTGGGGTGGAGGGGTGGGAGGAAGGGGTAAAGGGCAAATGGGCGTACGACCCCCCTACTCGTGCGGGAATGCCCGTACGCGCGCGCGGGGCAAACTAGCAGCCGCGCCCTTGAGGCCGTAGCCTACCTGCGTCGGTCCCAGGTCTGGTGGATCAGGTCTTCGCTGTCCCCCGGGTCTGTTCCATCAGGATGGGCGGGCTGGAGGGGGGGGGAGGGAACTGGGGAAGGAGGCGGGACCAGACCACCACGCGGCTCGAACCCTGTGGAGCGAAGCAGGTCACCCGGTGGCGCCTTCCTGGAACCCATCGGATGGCCAGCGTGGCGTCTGGCACACACACGAGAATCCAGAGGCGAGCAGTGATTCTGGCGAGGCGGCCAGAACCTGCGGGTGTCAGGTGCCACCCGCTTAGGCCGCCAGGCTTCGCGCGAGGCGCGCCGCCAAAGGCGCGACGAGCGGATCTCCTCGCGCCCTCCCGCCGCCCCTGGGAGAAGGGCAGCCATGCGGGCAAGGCCGCGACGGCCGAAGCGCGGTTGCTCTGCCATACGGTCGGCGCTAGGCCAGGGCAGCATCCCTCAAGAACAGGAGACCCTCCGTGGGCCAAAACAAACAGAACATCCAAGGGCCCCCTCGCCAGGATGCAGAAGACAATCCAACGAGCACCGCGAAAAACAATAGGGTGCCCGCCCCGCATCGACCTCGATCGTATGCCTCAGTCCGCCTGTATCAATTCCCTGACGTGCCCCCTGCGCGACACGGATCTGTCGACATACAAGCCTCAAACGGAGGATGGATAGTAGCAGACAGGATGGCACGCTGAGCCCACACATTTGGTAAGAAACATTGTCGAGAGGCGCGACCTCAAGGCTCGAAACTGTTTGCGATACAGACCTGTACATATATATGTATATATATGTATATGTATATATACACACTAGAACCACGTGCGCGCTTCGCGCGCGCTTAGGTTCTAGCACGCCCCGGCAATTGGCAAGCTGACGTGTCGGGCCAATGTGTGGTCTCTGGGGGACCTCTTGTGGCCTGCTGGAGAGCCTCTTGAAAGCCTCTTTGGGGCTCCTGGGGACCCCTAGTTGCGGAGAGCTTCCAATGTCCGCTCGGGGACCTCCTCGGGGGCCCCCTCTTGGGGCGCCCCGGGCTCTCCTCGGCCGTCTCGGGGCCGTCTTGGAGCCCTCTTGGGAGCCACCTGGGCCGTCTTGGGACGATCTTGTGGGCCTGTCGGGCCGTCTTGGACGCTGTGAGAGCCCAAGAGGCGAAGATTGTGAAATATACGTTTTACAAAAGTAATGGGACCATGCCTGCCTCCTGGGGCCCTCTCGGGAGGTCTCTTGGGGGTCTCTTGCGGCGTCTTTGGGAGGCTCTTGGCGGTGCTGGAGGCATCTCTGACGCCATCTTGAGCTATCCTGGCCGTCTTGGAAGGCACCCAAGTCGTCTTGGAGCGGGGAAGAGAGCCCCTCGAGCCCCAGCACCGCCACGGGGGAATGAGCCTGCCCCCCACCAGGCCTGGAACGCCGGTGATACGTAACCAGACGGGCACCGAGCACTCCGTATAGACTCGGCCTCCGTATGCAGTCAGCCTCTCTTCCGATTATGTGGGCACGTCGGTGCGACGTGGGCCCCCCCTCGGGCTGCGTGTTCAACCCCAAAAGGCGCCTGCGCTTCGTGCCGCGCGAGGCGCGAACCACTTCGCGCTCCCGCGTCGGCCCCGAAGAACGAAGAGGAAGCCGAGGAGGAGTCGGAGCCGAACCGCAAAGCGCGAATAAGTTCTCGCCCTCGAGGGCGCAAAGGATGAACTATGATGAGAAGGAGGAGGAACAGGAGAATGAGGAGGAGGAGGAGGTAGAGGAGGAGGAGGAGGAGGAGGAGGAAAAGGAGAAGGAGGCCGCGGAGAAGGAGGAACAGGAGGAGGAGGAGGAGGAGATGGCAGAACAGGAGGATGAGGAGGAGGAGAATCATGATGAGGAGGAGGAGGCAAACAAGTGTACATCTCAGAGTCATCAACGATGGTTGAATAAACCCTCCCTCCAAGCTCCCTCTTCACATGTCACTACGAATGTTCATCTCCACTAAGGGAACTGCCTCGTTGGAAGACAACCGTTCGAGGACCCTGAATCATGCCAATACATTGTTCTCGGGATTCCAACGCCACGGGTCAACCTGACTGCTGCGTCTTGACGATTCTGAATCGTGCCAGAGCGCCATTCCTGGGACTTCAACACCGCGAATCAACGTAGCTGCTGCACCTTCGTAACCCTGAATCCGTCCGAAACGCCATGTCTAGTACGCTGATCATTGGAATCCGTGGAACTCTTGCAAATGTTTAAACGATTGTGTGCGGCGCTAAGGCGAAGACGACCTTTTGAAAAGAAACCGCCCTCAATCCGTGAAACTCTTGCACATGTTTAAAGCGAATGTGCGCTGCGCTAAATCGAGAACCACAATTTGAAAACGACCCGCTCCCCATCCGTGAAACCCTTGCGAATTGTTAAAACGAATGTGCGCGGCGCTACGGCGAGAGCCTCATTTTGACAACGACCCGCCTTCATCCCTGAAGCTCTT
Organism: Prorocentrum cordatum; assembly: GCA_963575745.1. Taxonomy (NCBI): domain Eukaryota; class Dinophyceae; order Prorocentrales; family Prorocentraceae; genus Prorocentrum; species Prorocentrum cordatum. The sequence continues at coordinate 247,187 of CAUYUJ010004670.1, forward strand.
GCGCATGTTAAAAAAGGATGTGCGCGGCGCTACGGCGAGAGCCACATGTTGAAAACCACCCGGCCTCCATTCGTGAACCTGCTGTCACATATTAAGTTTCCGGATTATGAATGGCGAGAAAGTCCCTGGCGAAACGCCCGGCCCGCCCTCAAAACTGGCCTCGGGGTGCGACAGGGAGAAGCCAGTTATAAGGAGCAGGAATGGAGGCCGCAGAGGAGGAGGAACAAGAGGAGGAGGAGGAAGAGGAGGAGGAGGATGAAATATGGTGCTTCCATTTTTGCTGCAAGCGCATCCAAGCGGCCAGGCGCGAACTTCACAAAAGGGACATCTCGGAATCCCCTGTTGCCAAATGCCCATCGGCGTCGGGTCCTCTCTTGGGGCTCTCGTGGGCATCTGCTGGGCTTCTTGAGGAGGAGGAGGAGGAGGAGGAGGAGGAGGAGGAGGAGGAGGAGGAGGAGGAGGAGGAGGAGGAGGAGGAGGAGGAGGAGGAGGGGGACCTCTTGAGGCTGAGGCCTCCTAGGGGGTCTCCTTTGGGCGAAGATCTCGGGTTCTCGGCTCCCGTTCCCGATCCTGGGCCACGGCCGGGGGCCCACTCGGGCGGTCTTGGACGTCTCCTTCGGCGGTTTTGGGGAGCCGTCCTGGGGCGCTCCTGGAGCCTCTGGAGCCGTCCTGAGGCGATCCTCGGGGCCTTTTGCAAGGGCTCCCAACTTCGCGCTTCGCGCTGCGCGAAGCGCGAATAACTTCGCGCTCTCGCGCCGCCCTCCCAAAGGGAGAATAGGAGGACGAGGAGGAGGGGGAGAAGGAACGAGGACCGCGAAGCGCGAAGCGCGAATAACTTCGCGCCCTCGAGGGAGCCCTTGTTTTGTGGCGTCCTGCGGCGTCGGGAAACGGAACATGCGGAAACGCCAACACTGGTCACGCGCCTCTGCAAAAGTAGCGCATTTGTGTTGAAGGACGCAATCATGGACAATTAGCGCTCGTTTGCCTCCCCGAGCTCTCTTGGGAGACATCTTGATGGCCTCTTGGGTATCTTGGGGGCCGCTTGGGCCGTCTGGAGTCCGTCTTGGGCGTCTGGGGCCGTCCGGTGGCCCTTCGGCCCATCCCGCCACCGTGCCTGGCTTGTGGGTTAGAGGCCTCTTGGAGGTTCGTTTGGACATTGCGGGAGGTCTCTCGGGGGCCTCTTGGAGGCAGTGTTGGCGGCCTCCCGGGGGCCGTTTGGGGGCTTGTTTTGGGACCTCTTGGGGGCCTCGTGGAGCCTCCAGGGGGCCTCTTGGGCTCCCTCGGGGGCCTCTTGGGGCCTCCAGGAGACCTCTTGGAGCGGAAGGCTCGAATTGTCGGTTCGTATTCCCCCTCGTGGGCCCCTCTTGGGGCCATCGCGGGGCGATCTTGGGCGATCTTGGGCGCCTCTTGGGCCTTTTTGGGGCCCTCTTGGACCGTCTCGGGGCCTTCTTGGGGCCCTCTTGGGAGCCTCTTGGGCCGTCTTGGGGCGGTCTTGGGGGCCTCTGGGGCCATCTTGGAGCGTCGGAAGCTTATAACACGAGAACGCGAAACACAATGAAAGCACACAAGAGAAATTACTGTGTCTCTTTGGGCCCTCTCGGGGGTCTTCTTGGAGCGCTCTTGGGGCTTGTTTGGCGCCTCTTGGGGCGTCTTGGGGCCATCTTGGGCGTCTTGGATCACTATTGAGCTGTCTTGGAGGCCACTTCGACCCTAGTGGGCGCTTTCTGGAGCCCTCTTATCCCGTCTTTGGGCCCTCTTGGCCTCTCGGGGCCGCCTCTGAGAAGCGAACCGGGAGGGTATGAAACAGTGTTCCAGGATGGTTGCGGACTGCGACATTCCAGGGGGGTCGAAATATAGATAGTAAATAGGCATTTATATACATACACATCAGTATAGCACTGTTTATAGACACAACTACATACATACACTCATACATATATGCATACATACATACATGCATGCATGCATGCATGCATACATACATACATGCATGCATGCATGCGTGCGTGCATGCATGCATGCACGCATGCGTGCGTACAAACATCCATACATGCACACATACATACATACATCAATCCATCCATACATCCATCAATCCATCCATCCATCCATACATCCATCCATCCATACATACATACATACATGCATGCATACAAGCATACACACATACATACATACATACAGAATACATACATACATACATGCATGCATACATGCATGCATGCATGCATACAAACATACATACATACATACACACATATATACATACATACATACATACATACATACATACACACATACACACATGCATGCATACATGCATACATAACTACGTGCACACATGAACACACTCATATATACATGCACTCAAGCATAATGCATACATTCATACATGCATATACACATACATCCATACATACATGCATGCATGCATGTATACATACACACGCATACAAACATACATACATACATACATGCATGCATGCATGCATACAGACATACATACATACATACATACATACATACATATACGTACATACATACATACATGCATGCATACATAGGTATATATATATACGTATATACAGACATACATAACAGTACACATACATACATGCATGCATGCATGCATACATATAAACATACGTATATAAACTGCCACAGCACTGGTGCAGAGTGTCCACTGGCCCGGTGGACACGCTATGCTCAATGTTGTGTTCAAGGTTATGGCACTCTAGCGGCATCTCCACTTCTGCGGAATAGCGCGCCCTCGGCAATCGCGGCCATCTCACCATCAACAATCACCACATTCATAGCAAGCGCGCTCTCTGACCAAATCAGCTTGACTAGATCCCTCCCTCTGTAATCCCTCTGCCCTCTGTGCCAAGGGCACCACGCCGCTGCCAGCAAAGTCGTGGTACGAGTAGCCCTCGTGAAATCTGTCGTGGAACTGGTCCCGGAAGAGCCCATTTCCCCAAGCACTCTCTGCAAGAATCGGATATACCACGCCGCCCATCAATGCTGTGAACGTTAAGTACGCCAGCATGTGCGTCCGCTCGGCCATGGCACCGGAGCAGATCGTGACGCAGGTGGCGCAGAACGCCCACTGGAAAACCATGAGGTGTTGCTGGGCGTACCCGTCGCGGTATATGATGCTTGGCTGGAGCAGCGCACAGGAAGTCGAGAAGGCCAAACAGGACACGCAGGAGTCGAGTATGTTCTTTGCCAACACTGTCATGCGGTGGACTTCGCGCACAGACCCAACCTCGAGCATCGCGAAACCCAGCTGCATGGAGATGACAAGGAATGAGTTGACGAGAACCCATGCCACCGACAATGGACTATCGGTCTCCATAGCTCACGGAGGACGCCCTGGGGAGGTCGTAACTGGTAGCCGGCCCCAGTCCCATCCCTCCCTCCTCCTCCTCCCTCCCCCCCAAAGGCGTCCGAAGGTCACCAGATGTCTCCAAAGTCCCAAGCAAAGCACATCACATAAAAAATACCGACGCCCTCGAAGCACATATCCTTCTTCCTCCTGGTCCCCCTCGCGTCCTCATAATCTGGGCGCAACGATGGCCGGACGGCCCGGGATCCTTGAGCCCCAAGAGACGCCCCGAAGCCGCACCCAACCCAACCGCAACAAGTGGCAACAGCAACGGGCCCATCCGAAAAAACGAAGATGCGAAGAAGAACGCTGTCCTGCGCGGCAGTTGCATAAGAAACGACTGCGCTGAACGCGCCATGGGCACAGCGAGAGGCAGGAACGACAAAAACATGGCACGGAAAAGTGGTATCGACAACGAGCAGGAGGGGGGCCAAGGGAGAGAGAACGCAGGTGGCAAAGAGGAGGAAAAATAAAGGTGGGACGGTTTGAGCGGGGAGAAGAATAATCAGAAGAGGAACGATAATGAAATCAATAAGGCACATCATATTTAAAACGATTATTCAGAATAATGATGAGAGTTGAAAAAAAAACAGCCAGAGGGAAGCGCACACACACACACACACATCATGAACACACTGCAAGAAGAGGTAAACTAAACATAGCCAGATCCACGAACCAAAAGACGAAGAAAATGCGGAACGCGATGCGGTGCGCAGGAGCGGGCTCTTGCCACATCGTTCGCGCAGAGGGCGCTCCTGGATGACCACGTCGCTGGCGCGAGCCCCGCACGACGCCGCCCCACCCAGGGGAGCTGCCGAGCTTCCCGCGGCCACATCGGCCAATCTGAAGGGGCCCCTGGGACACACAAGTAGATACACGCAAGTAAAGAGATCCCCAATAGTTCTCCATATTTTCTGGGTTTCTGTCTTCCCCCCACTGCCCATATTTTCCATATTTTCTGGGGAATCGACGATTAATAGTGTCTGTGTTTTTTTCCCTCCTGGCAATCGCTCGCCATGCGGGGGGCCCGGCGCGGCCGAGCTCGCGCGCCGAGCCCCTCCTGGCGGCGCGCACAAGGGTCAGGGGGGGGAGATGCTTCTCGGAAGGAGGCTGCTTCTTAGCAAGGGCCGGCCCTGCATCTGTGGCCGGGGCCCGCGCCTTCTAAGAAGCACCGCCCCCTGCGCGTGGCTGGCCCTCGGCAGATGTCCTGCTCGTTTCCGCGCGGGCGCTGGAAGGCCAAGGCCGCAGGAGCCGCCGGGTCCGCCGGCGGCCCGCGGGGGCAGAGCTCCGTCCTCGGGCCCCGGATCAACAGCAGGCTGTCCAAGATCGTGGCTTCGGAGAGCATGACGTACAGATGCAGCCACAGCCCGCCCACGACGTCGGCGACCCTGGAAGCCTGTGTGGACGATGACCACGTCGCAGGTGGTCCGGCCCTGGCAGGGCCAGAGTGGCGCCAGCGCGGGGGACGGGGAAGTCCGCGCAGGTGGCCTAGCGCCTGCGGAAGCCGAGCGGGCTGGACGTCTGCGGCATGCTGGAGGCCAGGCGCGCCGCGCCGGAGGCTCGAATCCGGTTTTCCGATGGACCTGGTGGAACTCCCGGGAGGAGCCAACGAAAAGTACCCACGGTGGCGCAGTTGGCAGCGCCAAGGGAAGGGACATATTGTGCGGATGTGTGTATGACCAGGCTTCGTTGGACACCTGCGTGTGACCGCACTCCGCTGGATCTCCCAGGAGCTTACGAACGTCGGCAATTGCGCAGCTGGCAGCTCCCAGGGAAGGGAGGAGGGAGGACTGATGACAGAGGAGGACGGAGAACGAGACAGAAAGGGAGGGGTCAGGCACGGGGAAACAATAAGAAAATATGCCGTCCCTCCCACTCCCGACCGAGCATGGAGAGGATGCAGAGCCCCAGCGTGGCAAGACCTATGGATCGAGGAGGAGGAGGACGAGGAAGCGGGGAGGGGGCAGAGGAGGAGGAGGAGGAGGAGGAAGCAGGGAAGGGGAGGAGGGAGGAAGGCGGATGGAGGAGGGAGGAGGTGAAAGATGAGAGAGAGGGCGGGCACCCCGCTGGGCCTCCCAGGAGCTCACGACAGCGACGGCAGTTGCGCGTTTGGCAGCACCAAGGGAGGCGAACAAAAAAGTCAAGATGCGATGCGACCGCACCCCGCTGGGCCCCGGGGAGCACACGAACGTGGTGACGGTTGCTGCGCAACTCTGTGCCACCCACAGAAGGGCGTCGCATCTTGAGTGCGAGTACGACCGCCTTCTGGCCAGAACCTCGACAGGAACCCAGCCGCGGCGGCACAAAAGCACCCATGAGGCCCCAACACATCACCCCAGCGAAGCACCCAGATAGCAGCAAAGATGAAGCCAGGACAAGGGTAAGAGCACGGCCCTGTACACCATAGCGCCTTTTTACAAAGGGTCGTGGCGGTCCGGAACGAAAATGTAGCCGGCATTGGGGCGAGAACACGCTTCGCGGATCAGTTGTGAAGAGGGAGTCTCGAGCGAAACGGCTGCCGCCACCGGGCGTCCTCGGGCTCCCAGCCCCCCCCCCTGCGGGACCCTGCTGCGGTCCTTTTCCAACGCCATCCGAGACCCCTTGCGGAACGCTGCTCCCAGACATCCGACGACGTGTTCTTTCCTAGGGCTCCCAACTTCGCGCTTCGCGCTGCGCGAAGCGCGAAGCGCGAATAACTTCGCGCTCTCGCGCCGCCCTCCCAAAGGGAGAATAGGAGGACGAGGAGGAGGGGGAGAAGGAACGAGGACCGCGAAGCGCGAAGCGCGAATAACTTCGCGCCCTCGAGGGAGCCCTTGTCTTTCTGTGCGCGGCGCTGCGTTAGAGGTCCCGACCCTTTCCCATGGGGGTGATCTTGTCCCAGATCTTCGCGACGGATGGCCCCGGGGCCCGACCACGGACCCCGAGGGTCGAACTCGAGGCAACACTCCGGGAGTGGAACAAGAAACATCTCGTCGGAGGTCTGGGCCAGCGGATGCCACGACGAGCAAGCAGCAGCAGCAAAATCAGCAGCAGCATCCACAACAACAACACCAATAACAGCAACAACGACAGCACCAACAACCCCAACAACAGCAGCACCCACACCACAACAACGGCATCGACCACCACAGCACAAACAACAACAACAACCACACAACGTCGACAACACCAGCAACAACAACAACGACAACGACAACGACAACACCAATACCACCAACACCGACAACACCATCATTACCAACAGCTACAACGACAACGACAACAACACCAGCAACAACAACAATGACACAACCAGCAACACCACCACCACCACCAACAACAACATCGATAATCACAACATCGACAATCACAACAACACCAGCAACAACACCAACAAAAGCAACAACGACAGCACCAACAACCCCACCACCACCGACAACAACAACAACAACAACAACAACAACAACAACAACAACAACAACAACAACAACGACAACGACAACACCAATAACAACAATACCATCAACAACAACAACAACAGCAAACGCCCAGGGCCCTCGATCCTCGAGTCGAGCGGCTCGACGCCAGCAGACGGCGCTCCTGCTGCACCACCCGCAAAGGGGATTCGCAGCGGGGGCCCGAGCAGCAGCGCCTTCCGGCCAGAGCCTCCACGCGAGTACAGGATTCCGCCTGACCTAAAGAACGATACATCAGGAACCATTTGGACGCCCGAAATGGTACGGAAAGAACGGGTGAAATGTCCAACCACAAATGTTGTCCCAACCCTACAGCGGCCGCTGTTGGGCAGGCGGCCTTCTGTCTCAAATGGAAAAAGGCCGCGGCGGCGTGGACAGCGAGTCCTGTTCAAAATGAACAGGAACTGCTGTTGGGCATTATACCCATTTTTTCCGTACCCATGTCGGTCGTCCCGAAACAAAGCCCTCTTTTTTCCAAGTAAGTCTACGAAGTCCGAAGGAACGGACCCGCGCGCCCAAAGTCTGAAGGAGCACCAGAGGGGGCTTGTCGCCAAAAAGGTAGCGGAACGCATGCACACCAAAGGAACGACCGAGCCCCTTTTGGAAAGCAACTGTTCCCTATTCAAGCCGGACCCTGTGCGGCCGCGGCGGCGAAAACGCACCCGGGGAACCCCCCCCCCAGAAGATGCGAAAACCACTCTCGGAGCCCTCGATCCTCGACTGGGCGGATGGGGGGGCGACGGCTGGGGGGGGGGGAGACAGGTGCCCTTTGCGGGCCCCACGGGCCCCCTTCTGGGCCCGAGAGGGCCCCTCAAGGGGCACTACAGGGCCCCTGTTCGGCAGCCCTCGCTGCCCTTCCATGCGCCGCGCCCCCCCACTACGCGCCCTCCAGCCTGGCTTCCTGAGAAGCTCCAGCGCCTCCCCCAAAGACGCCAGGAGCTCCTCAGAAGGCTGGAGGGCTTCTGAGAAGCCCCGCTGCCTTCTGAGCAGGCCTCCTCCTTCCCACATCCTCCCGAGGCTCGCCGCCGATCTCAGAATCCTCGATCCTAGACCCGAGCGGATCGACGCCGTCCGATGGAGCGCTCCTGCTGCTGCCCTGGATCTCCAGGCTGGCGGCGCCACCACAGGCGCGCCCGCGGGCGGGAGACGCTGCCAGCGAGATGTGCCCGCGGCGCCACCAAGCGCGGGCACGGGGGCGGTCAGGAGCATCCGCTCCTGCGGGCGCGAGGGGGCGGAGGAGGAGGGGAGGAGAGGAGGAGGAGGAGGAGGAGGAGAAGGAGGAGGGTGGGGAAGGCGAGGGGGAGGAGGGGGGGGAGGAGGAGGACGAGGAGGAGGAGGAGGAGGAGGACGAGGAGGAGGAGGGAGGAAGAGGAGGAGGAGGCGGAGGAGCAGACGGAGGAGGAGCATGATGATGATGATGCTGCTGCTGATGATGATGATGATGATGATGATGTGGACGACTCCGTGGCCAGACGATTCTTTTTGTGCAAAGGGGCGCCGGGCGAGGACTCGAAATCTGATGCCGCAGAGGCCAGCACCAGGCCAAAGAAAACATTCTTGAGTTGGGAGAAAAGGGGGGGAGGGAGAGACTTGAGAATGGAAGCGCGGCCCGAAAGAGAGCCACAAATAGCCGCGGGCAGCATAATGTGGACGACTCCGTGGCCAGACGATTCTTTTTGTGCAAAGGGGCGCCAGGCGAGGACTCGAAATCTGATGCCGCAGAGGCCAGCACCAGGTAATATGGCTAGTCCAAGACACTGGCTGAAAGCCGCAATACTTGAATGAAAACTCACACACATCTCGATCGTCGAGAGACGTATCGAAGGCGATCGACGCTGTTGGCCATCATTTCACATGCGAATCGTAGGATACAGGCAGGTGGGTGGCGCGCAGCGCTGCGCATCTGACGGTCTAACGATAGGATGCCTAACTCGCCGAGGTGTCGCTTCCGAGTGCGACGGCACGGCGAGGCAACAGGCGAACAGGTCAGGGATAGCCGATCAATATTCTTCACGTTCCAGCTTACAAGTCGAAATCTGTATCTGACGCGGCCAGCGTACATGCATGAGTCGAAAACTGTCGAAGAAGAACACTGGCTCACAAGAGTGGTGCACGCACGGCCGTCCCATATAAAAGACGCGTCGGGATGGCATAAAATGGCGGGCACTTTCTTATCGCAGCATTCAGACAGGACGCGCAGGTACTGATCCTGAAAAAGGTTGGCGACGCAAACAGATCGAGCTTTAAAGTTGGCCAAAGTCGGGAGGCCGCGAGGATGCAGCTTAGACCGCACAGCAGGGGACTGACGAAGCCAGGTAGCGGTGTCGGGTTCCGCCCGCGCGCGCGAGAGGCAGCTAGAACGAATCCAGCCTAAGACGCGCCGCATCACTGCGGGATCGGTGATGTCGTCACCTGCGTGGCGGCTCGAGTCGAGGTGCACGACGCCGAAGCCCGACCGCTGCAGGGCGCGGGCCGCCCCACCGTCGCAGCCGAGCACCAGCGCAGGGCAGTGCCTGCTTCTCGTAGACGCCCGCCTGGCAGAGCGCCACAGTCGCGTCAGGCGAAGGCCCACCGTGCAGTGATCTGCGGGGGCTGCGGCCTGACCGCAGGCGGCGTCGGCGCCACTGCCAGTGGCACCTTCAGTGGGAAGACGCCCGAGGCCGTGGTCTGGAGGATGAGGTCGTTCATGTGCTTGTCCACCTGCTCGCCGAACTCCACGACGTTCTGGCCTAGGCTGGGGATCCGCTGCTGCATGCGGGCCCGCTTCGCGTAGCGGAGGAGGCTTTGGTCCGTCCTCCAGCGGCCGCGGTCCTTGACCTCCTTCCTCGTGCGCCTGAGCGACAGCCGGTCGTCGGACGCACCCCCATGACGAAGCGAGTAGAGAGTCAACTCGGTCTCCAGACCGAGGGCAGCTGCCGCTCGACGGAACATACTCCGCACCTCGTCGGGGGCGAAGGTCCACAGGCCGTCGGTCGGGCCCTTGTCGTGAACCAGGGCCTCCAGGAGCGGCCAGATGGTCGGGTTGTCGACGATCACGCTCTCGTCCATCTCGCCTGTCTTGCCGGGGCGGTCGAGGCAGGCGTCGTTGACGATCAGGGCCCAGTGGCCGTGCCCCAGGACGCCGTCGGGTCGAGGTCGTATCACGCTTCCCGCCGTGAGGCGGTATGCCTCGCTTGGCCTCAGGTATGTGTCGAACATCAGCCTGATGAACACAGCCATGCCGAAGAGCTTCCATGCTATCAGGACACCCACGATGGACGCCATCGCCGCTCGAGGTAGAGGGAGTCGCATCTGAAGGGGAACGAGCTTCCGCCAGCCTGTCAAGGCGCGAGCCGCCCGTGGGCACGGAGTCCTGCCAGCGAGGATCGCGGGCAGGTAGTGCTTCAGAGCGGCCATGAGTACACGGCCCGTGGCACTGTCGAAGCCGTCCAGAAAGAGGTTCACGAAATAGGTAACTAGGATGACATCGACCTCCTCTGCCGTGGTGAACGTCTGGGACGTCCAGCGGCACCACTCCTCGAACTTCTTGGCGGCGCCCCAGTTGTTGGCCATGGTCGTGTCCGACACGGCGGCCGTCTCCAGCACCGACAAGGCCCCTCGGGCGAGCAGCGCTGGCCCAGGATGGGTCCTGGTCCTTTGCTCCGCCAGTGTCGTGGTCCGCTGCCGTCGAAGTTCGGGGGGCATTCGCTTGGTGCTCCTCGAAGGTCGGCCCGACGAAGAAGCCCGTCCTGGACGGCGAGTCAGCGGCATTGCTCTCGCTGGGGATCCACCGAATGGCGTGGCGGATGCCCGTGGCCGCCGACAGGGCGCATAGACGGCGTAGAGGGTCGCGAAGGCCTCGGGCGCCAGAACGGCCCTTGCCAGCGGCAAGAGCTAGAGCAAAATTGTCAACGGTGAACAAGATGCGATGATGACGAAGCCGTCCAGACCGAGCCGAGTGTCGCATCGCAAACCCAAGAGCCTCCGCCTCGTATCGCATAATGTCCAAGCCGAACCTCGAGTGACGCGAACTGTGCATCGTGGCCCAGCCGTCGAAAGCCGTGATCGAGTCGGGAACTTCGTCGAAGTCGTCGAGGGAAGCAGCGTCAGCTGGTTGATGTAACGATGATGGCGTAGACGGAGGGCCCTCAGGGATCTTAGGAGGCCTCGGACTGAGGCGGCATTATTCGAGGCAATTTTTGTCCACGGTAGCTTCAAGCACAGTGCGAGGCTCGATCCCGAGAGCGCGGGCACGGGCGTGCACGGCGTCGGAGAACCGATAGCGCCACCTCTCAGACAGGCGCCCAGCGGCCGCGACGACCTCCTGGTCGGCGATCTTGCGGCAGACCCCGATGCCGTAGGGGGAGGCGTCGCTGCAGAAAGTAGTCGCCGACCACTCTGCTCTGACGTCGGCCCGCCATAGCGGTATGAGGGCGGCTGCCGCGCGCAGCTCGGCGATGACCGACGGCCACAGCGGCGCGGCCACTCGGGCGTCCAGGCTCATGAAGCGGTAGACTGCGTTGAAGATCGACAGCATGGGTCTATTGGTGATCATACCCCACGTACAGTGACCCACAACTGCTGACAAGGCCAAGGGCGATGCGAAGCCACGTCTGAGTAGACCAAGCAGGGCTTGACGCAACCGGCAGAGCCTGTCGATCTTGCAGCGGACGATGCCGACGTCGCCGAGAATGTCCAAGCCAGTGAAGACCACGCGCTTGGCGGCGGGGGCGAACTCGTCGACGGGCAGACCCCTCGACGCGAGCACGTCACGCATGGCCTGGCAGGCTGTCGTGGCCACCTCAGGGTCGAGGGACACGGTGGCGAAGTTGTCTACGTAGCCCGCGCCAATGACGTCGGAGTCCTTCCGCAACGGGGGGATGGCAGCGCCGTCCACCAGCAAGGAGCTCTCGTCGATACCCGAGTCGAGGATGGCCGTGGTCAGGGCGGACTGGCAGAAGTGGAGGGCCCACGACCAGCCCATCGGCATGACGGAGACGAACGGCTGCAGGAAGGCGTTCGTCCCGATATTCATGCCGTTGAGCCGCTTGAAGCCCAGGTACCGATTCGGGGCGACGGGCAAAGAAAAATATCGATGTAGATGTGGCGGTAACTTCATGTGGTAAAATGCGCACTGAATGTCGCCCTGGGCCACGTAGAAGGCGCGGTCGGCCTCGAGTGCGCTCCATGCCGACGGAGTCGGCAATCTCGTAGAGGGAGGAGCGGAGAAGGACATGTTGGCCACCCGCGCGTCGAAGACGAGGCGCAGGTTGACGCCGTTGGACTTCTCGACGAAGAAAAAGCCAGTAGAGTAGGTAGCCTGACGATCGGCGACCTCCCACTCAAGCATGCCAGCCTGGCCCAGGCGTAGCAGAAAATCAGCATGCTCCCGAGGGCGAAACCGAAGGCGTGGATCCACGTAGGGCGACCCCAGTCCCGAATCCTTCCTGAGAGCAGCTGCATCACCAGGGCCACGTAGCATTTGATGCCTCCACCCTGCCAACATAGAACGATCAGCTTCAGACACGAGGTCGGCCGTCGGGACAGGCGCCACGTGCTTCGGCCAGGAGACGAGCTCCTTGTTGCAGGGTCTTACCCGAGACTCTCCAGAGTACCCGGGCGCCGATGCGAGCAACTCTGCGAGGGCTGCCTCGCATCTCGGAGGAGATTCGGAATATCCAGGAGGTAGTTCAAAATCGCGATACTGTTGAGCAAGATGCTCCTCAGCGTCACTACGAGCACGCGGAGGAAGACCAGGAGGCGGGCTGATCACGTCGTTCGGGTCGCAGTGGTACATGTCGTTGAGAGTAGACACCGCGTCGTTGTACCACTCCCGCCGCGCAGCACCCCTGGCGGCCCGTCTGCGCGCCGACCCGCCCATGGATGAAGTGCCTGATCTTCGCTCCACAGGAATAGGGCGGAGGGGGAAAACGTATCGCTGTCGAAAGGGTGGTGCAGCGAGGGGGCAATGAGCCTGGCTGGCGCCACTGTGGCGCGCCCCACAGCCAGGCCTGAAGTTCTCAGGCGTCATGGCGCCCGCAAGGCCCGCTCCTCGCGAGCCTTGCGGCGCTCTTTGCTGATGGCGGCCTCCGCCCTCATCTGGTCTGCGATGTACCCCAGCAACTTCGGCGAGATGCAGAGATTGGCCTTGGAGACACCTGCGCCGAGAAAGTAGCTGGTCTCAGGCGAGCTGGAAGTCCCAGCAGAGGCGCCGCCTCTGGCCGCGGCCTTGGCCTTGGGGGCTGCGCCACTCGGAGGTGGCGATCGCGTCTCGTACACCCGCTCCTCCAGGAGCTGGAGTTGGCGAGCGATGACCTCGAACGATGCCACCTCGGCGATCTGCAGCTGATCGTACACGACGGCGAGGTCCAGGACGCGGCAGAGCGTCTCGTGCAGCTTGGCGTGCTCGTCCTCATCGGGCAGGGCCATCGACGTGAGCCACCTCTGGTGCCACGCGGTGGGCGTGCCCGCCATCGTCGACATGAAGGGCAAACACCAGAGGAGGGCCCTCGGCCCTTGCACGGGCCAACCCTGCACAGGGGTCTCCGAGAGGGCGTTGACGGTCTCTCCGAACCTCCTCTCGCGCTCGCCCCTCGGGTTGAGCAGCATCGGGAGGACCCTGAAGTCGCCAGCGGGGGCAGGCGCCCCAGGGGCGGCGGCGGCGGGCGCAGCCTCCACAGCAGGAGCGGGCACCAGCGGCAGAGCCCCCGCAGGCCCAGGCGGGACGGCTCCCAGCGCGGCGGCCAGCGCAGCGACGCCAGGGGCGACGCCGAGAGGGGTCGCCGCAGCGGCCGCGGCCGCGGGGGGTATCGCCAGCGGGGCCGCGGCCCCCGCAGGCAGCGCCGCCCCTTCCCCGCCAGGAGGGGGCGGCAGGGCCGGAGGCGGCAGGGCTGCGGCAGCCGCAGGGTCCGCCAGCGGGAAGGGGCCAGGCGGGACGCCTACCACGTTGCCCGCCGCGAGCGCCAGCGGCAGAGGGTCGGGGGGCCTCGGGTAGCCCGCGGCCACCGAGCGCGCGACAGCCGCCCACAGCTCCGCGGCCGTCGGAAGGCGGCGGAAGCGGTGCACCGCGACGCCCGCCAGCGCTGGCGGCGTGTCGCCTTGGCCCGCGAGCTGCAGGACCGCTCGCACGTCGGGGCCGACCACGATGGGCTCGTCGTAGTCGTCGAAGTCGGGCGTGAGGATGTAGCCGAGGCCCCCGTTGACGCCAAGCAAGAGGCGCTCGTGCCACAGGGGTACGCCGCCGACGCGGTAGCGCAGCACGTGGAAGCTGCCCGCCATCACTGCAGCGCAGGGGCGCGGGCTCTGGCGTCACGAACCTGCTGAGCCGCGAGGGCGGCGATGTCGATGCCGTCCACGAACTCCACCACGGTGGGCGGCTGGCGGGCCGACTGTCCGAGAAGCCGCCGCGCCGCCCAGGCGCCTCCCACGGCCCCGAGAGCGAGGCCGATGGCCAGCGCGGCCACCGAGTAGGCCGTGACGAGGCCCAGACACGAGGGCTCGACCACGTGCCCGCCCGCGCCAGCGCAGACGCAGGCGGGGCAAGAGAGGGTCGGAGGCGCGGGGCAGGCCAGGTGCGGCGAGCAGGCCCCGCAGCTCGGCGCGGCGGCCCGCGCCACGACAGTGGCCCCCAGCGCCTGCGCCCCGTACCTCAGGACGTCCGCCGCATGGTGGGCGATGTCTTGCATCACTGGGCAAGACACCTAGAGACTTGAGAATGGAAGCGCGGCCCGAACGAGAGCCACAAATAGCCGCGGGCAGCATAATGATGATCACGATTATGATGATGATGATGATGATGATGATGATGATGATGATGATGATGATGATGATGATGATGATGATGATGATGATGATGATGATGATGATGATGCTGATGATGATGATGATGATGATGATGATGAGGACGAGGACGAGGAGACGGAGGAGAAGCATGATTATGATGAGGAGGCGAATAAGGACAATAAGAAGGAATATGAGGAGGAGGAGGGTGAAGAGAGTGAGGAGGAGGAGGAGGAGGAGGAGGAGGAGAAGGAGAAGGACAAGGGAGGAGGAAGAGCATGAGGAGCATGAGGAGGAGGAGGAGGAGGAGGATCAGGAGGAGGAGGAGAAGCGGGAGGAGGAAAAACAGGAGGAGGAGGAGGGTGAGTAGGGTGAGGAGGGAGGAAGAGGAGGAGGAGGCGGAGGAGCAGACGGAGGAGGAGCATGATGATGATGCTGCTGCTGCTGATGATGATGATGATCATGATGATGATGATGATGATGATGATGATGATGATGATGATGATAATGATGATGATGATGATGATGATGATGGTGATGATGATGCTGCTGATGATGATGAGGACGAGGACGAGGAGACGGAGGAGAGGCATGATTATGATGAGGAGGCGAATAAGGAAAAGAAGAAGGAATATGAGGAGGAGGAGGGTGAAGAGAGTGAGGAGGAGGAGGAGGAGGAGGAGGAGGAGAAGGAGGAGGACAAGGGAGGAGGAAGAGCATGAGGAGCAGGAGGAGGAGGAGGAGGAGGAGGAGGAGGAGGAGGAGGATCAGGAGGAGGAGAAGGAGAAGCGGGAGGAGGAAAAACAGGAGGAGGAGGAGGGTGAGTAGGGTGAGGAGGAGGAGGAGGAGGAGGAGGAGGAGGAGGAAGGAGGAGGAGAAGGAGGAGGAGGAGGAGGAGGAGGAGGAGAGGCGGATGGGGGAGGCGGAGGCGCAGGAGGAGTAGGGGGAGGATGCGCAGGCGAGGCAACGGCCTCGATGCTTAAGTAATTATGGCGATCGTGAAAAACATCGCCAATAGAAGATGAATCCAAGACGTCCGAACCCACACTGCACCAAACAAAACTACGGGGTCCCCCCGATTCAACACAATCAAGACCCAGGACCTTCAGCCGCTACCGAAGCGGCTCCACACGCCACAAACGTTTGAGGCGGGTCTTCTGCGCACTGAGGGTCTGAGGGATCTCCGAGGGGCCCCGACACGGCTGCTTAAGAGCCAATACTGGACCGGACTCCCCGACGTGACACGCATAACGCACACAGAAGGCTGGCCAACGCAAAAAAGGCGGAGGCGGAGGAGGCGGATGAGGGTGAGGAGCGAGGAGGAAGGAGGAGGGGGAGCAGGCGGAGGAGGAGGAGAAGGACAGGACAAGACATCCGCATGAGGGGGTCAACGTCGAAACGCCCGCTAAGGAGCTGAGGGGTACGACTTGCAAAATCCCCTGCGAGTGAAATTTGCCGCAGACCCAGACCTCTCACGGGGCCGGCAGAGGGCGTACCCCGATGCTCTAAGGAGCGAGCTCCGAGGAGGCCCCGTAAGAGAGGCTCGGTACCTTGCGAGTGCGAGTCTCTACGGGTCAGTGCGGGGGGAGAGGAGCATGAGCGATACCGGGGGGGCTCCCCAGGGTCGCACGGGTGGATGCGTGAATACCCCAGCACAGCACCCTAATAGCAGCAACGATACAGCAGGGACAGGAATGATCGCACGGCCATGTGCACCTTCAAGTGTTTCTTAGGGGATCGTGGCCAGACCATGAATGTTGCGGCGACATTTTTGGTCGCCGTTCCTGTGCGCGAGAGGGGGGTCCCAATACAGTGTGGTGATGGACCGCGTACCTCGAAGCCCCCGAAGACGACCCGAGTCGTCCGAGACGTCCTCGAAGAACGACCCGAGTCTCAGAACCGTGCGGCGATCCCGAACTCCTACTGACTCCCCACGCGGTGCGATCACCACACCGTTTGGGGCCCCCAAGTGGGAGAGGGGAGCATCTGAAGCATGAGTGTTACAGGGGGGACTCACCAGAATCAGAATATCCAGGGCCGTTGCGCGAGACTCGGCCCCTAGCCTGGACGTGAATTTACAACTCTCTGCCACTACAACGTTCGTAAATGAAAAGCCACGTCAACACCGCACACCAGGGGGGGGGCACAGGAAGAGGCATGCCACTCCTTGGCAAACACCTTGTCCCAAATTCTGGCCACCGCGTTCGCCGCGGCAACCTCCAGAGCCGACCCGGAGGTTTGGGTCCGGGGCTGGACATCGCGCAACGAATGGGGGGAGCCTGGGAATCTGTGCTCCCCAGGCTCCCCAGCCTGGGGATCCTGGGATGCCTGCTGCGGCAGCCCAGAGGGGCCGCGCTGCCGCTGCCGCGCCATACCGCCACGGGCGCGGAGCGCACGCTGCGCGCAACAGGCGCCGAGCTGCGCCCCACGACCCCGAAGACGACCCCGCGGCGCGGCGCCGCAGCTCTCCCTGGCTGGCACGGCCTGGGGACGGTGCGGGCTCCGCACGCCGGGGCGCTTCGTGGGCCCTGGAAACGACAAGGTTGTTTTATTACCGGTTCCGTTTTGCCGTTTGTTTGCCGGTTCCGACGCCAATTTTTATGCCGGCTCCGTCGCCGTTTTTTTACCGGTTCCGGCTCCGGTTCCAATCCTGGAGCCGTTTCTGTTGCCGTTTCCGGTCGCCGTTTTTGCTGCCGTTTCCATTTCCGAGGGACACGTTTGGGGAAACGGTGAAAAAACGGCCCTGCCGCTTCCGGGGCCCACGAAGCGGAGGGGCCCTCAGAGGCCTACATGGAGGAGCGCCTGTCGAGGGAGAGCCTCGGGCGGTGCAGCGGGTGCTCCTGGCACAAGAGGCGCCTCTGGCGCCCTCTGGCGCTCTTCGCGCGCGCCGCCTCCTGGCGCTTAGGCAGAACCACTCCAGCCTCAGAATAGCAAACGACGGCAAAGGCATAAACTTTTCAGACGATCCGCGCGAATTCCTCGGATCTGCGCTGAATCCCTCTCCCCGGCGCGCTCCGCGCGCCAGGGGCGGCGCCCGAGGCGCCGCCAGAGGGCGCAGTCAGGCGTCGATCCAAGAAGTCCGCGCGGAGCGGCAAAGGTTTACGTGCATGCCGCATATGCCCACGCATGCCGTGAAGTTAGCAGCACGAAATGGTCAGCATGACGTGTTCGGCGTGTGAAGTGTTCAGCATGAAATTTTCAGCACGAAATTTTGGCGTGAAGTGTTGTACGCAGATGCTTCAGACCCTAACCGTGAAGTTTTTGCCTTGCGGGGCCGCCAACAGGCGGCCATGACAAGGACACCCCAACACTCCGACCATTGGAGTAAGCATGTCTTCATCATGTCGGAAGAAGCATGTTCTAGAACAGAGTAAAACCTGTTTTGCACGCTTGAGACATGCTGATAATGCATGTGTAACACATCTGGGAAGTGGTTGGCAACATGCTTCCTCTCCGTTGATCGTCGTCCACAAGTGCATGCGACGCGCGGGCATCCCGGTCGCAACCGCCAACGGCCGCTCCCCCAGGGCGTGCCCGCATCCTCGGAGAGGGCAGCCCTGGGCGCGTGGGAGCCGCGCGGCCCGCCGGGAACGGGAGGACGGAGGAGGAGGAGGAGGAGGAGGAGGAGGAGGAGGAGGAGGAGGAGGAGGAGGAGGAGGGAGGAGGAGGAGGAGGAGGAGGGGAGGAGGAGGAGGGGGAGGAGGAGGAGGAGGAGGAGGAGGAGGAGGAGGAGGAGGAGGAGGAGGAGGAGGAGGAGGAGGAGGAGGAGGAGGAGGAGGAGAGGGAGGCGAAGCTCTTGGGCGGCTGGCCGCTCGAGGGCCTGAGCGTGAGGAAGCTCTTTGCCTTGCGAGGAAAGCTCGGCGGGCTGGGGCTGCAGAGCGTCGAGCTCACGGCGGCGGCGGCCCAGGCGGCATCCTGGCACCTCTGCCTCCCGCGCTGCCTGCGCAGACGTGGGTCTAGGCGGAGCGGGGGCGCTAGCCGGCGTGAGCCCGCGGGCGCGGAGATGCCTTCCCGAGGTATCGCGAGTTCTTCAGACCGCCCTGGCAGATTGGACCGCCCATGTGGGCGACGAGGGGCCAACCTCGCGGCGCACTCTGACTCTGGCTTCGGCCCCCCATTGCTGCGGCTGCGCGCATCGTTGCCAACGGGGCGAGCCACGACCCGCTGGCTGCTGCGGCCCTGCACAGCCCTGGGGGCCCCGGGGCGAGAGCTTGGCTGGGCCCTTTATGCCAGCTGGAACACCGCCTCTTAGATGCGCAGTTCGGCGTTGCGCTCGGCGTGCGCCTGGGCGAGAACCTGCCCTGCTGCACGGGAGTGTGCCAGCACAGGCACCCCGACGGGAGCGTGTGCGGAGCTGTGCCGGACAGCATGCGCGGTCCTGCGCGGTGGGCGGGTGGCTAGTCCGCCACCACGACGCGGGCTGCGCCGTGCTGAAAGCGTGGTGCGAGGAGATAGGCTGCTCGGTCCACGCGGAAGTGTTCGGGTACACCGCACGCGGCAGCCGGCCGGCCCGAAGCGCGCCTGGACCTCATCGTCCACGCCCCCCGAGTGGCGGTGCCCATCCATCGCGCTGTCCCAGGGCGCGCTGAACCGCGGGGCCGCCCGGCGAGCTGGGGCTGCGGCCGCGGCGGCGGAGAACGACGAGCGGACGCGCTGATCCAGGACTGCGAGTGGTGCCGTCCGCGGTGGAGGACCACGGCCCTCCAAACCCCATCCTCCCCGCCAGATTGATTTTCACTTCTGACACTGGTGTGCCCGCCGTCCGCGCGGGGGCAGACCTGGCCCTCGCCCCCCCGGACATCCGACATGACTTCTTCGTCGGTGTTTGCATCTCGCGGCTCCAGCAGAAGTGCGACGAAGCCAGGACGAGGATAAATTCGGGTGAGGATAAATCCCCCGACTCTGGAGGATGTCTCGGGCGCCGCGGCCTTCTCTCAGAACGCTCTGGAACGCTCTGAGAGCTTTCCGGAACACTATTGTTATCGGATTTATCTTCTCGGTGGTTCAAAGATGGGGTCCTGAGGGATGGGTTCCTGAGGACGAGGTGCCTCAAGCACTGCAAATCTACCCTTGCACCTCTTCCTTTTCATCGGACCCCAGCCCTCAGGACCCCATCTTTGAATCACCGATCCTCGTCCTGGCCCCACCCGAAAAAAAGATCGGGGATCTTCTGACCCGGGTCAATCCAGACCCGGGTCAGCCAGGCCTCTCAGAATCCTGCAAGATCCTGCACCCAAACCCGGGTCAATGCGAAGGATCCTGAAAGATCCTGCAGGATCCTGCACCCAAGCTCGGGTCAATGCGACCCTGGCCCTGCAGGATCCTGCAAGATCGGGCGCTCTGGCTGACCCCCGTTTGCACCGACCCCCCGC
Source organism: Prorocentrum cordatum (assembly GCA_963575745.1). Taxonomy (NCBI): domain Eukaryota; class Dinophyceae; order Prorocentrales; family Prorocentraceae; genus Prorocentrum; species Prorocentrum cordatum. The sequence continues at coordinate 267,157 of CAUYUJ010004670.1, forward strand.
TCTCAAGGCTCCCGAAGAAGCCCGAACCGCTCCTCCGGGGGGGGGGGCTATAGCGGGTCCCGCCGGCCGAACTCCAGGAAGCCTCTTGGATCAGGTCGGGCACGTCCTCTTTGGAGGAAAATTCAAAAATATCAGAAAATTCATCGAACACATTGCCGTATTATTTATATTCGCCAGACTATTATCGAAACTATTTGCCATAGTACAAATATTAGAAGAACTCATCGCAAATCGATGATTGAAAATGTTGCCAGACTATTTTTATGTGTTTGCAATTCTTGCATATTCCTCCTGTCGAGGGGCATGACCGACGTAAATCCTGGATCGCAGCAGTGGCCCCAGCGGCGCACGCCGACGGCGGCACTTCTCCGTCGTGGCGCGGCGGATCCGAGCGTCCTCTGGCGAAGCGCGGTCCGGGCTTCCTGGAGGCCTGACGTCGCAGCGGCCGGTTCCGCCTCGACAGCGGGCCAGGGTGCCTCTGTCCTGGGAGGGGCTCCTCCTCCTCATCTTCCTCCTCCTCCTCCTCTTCCTCCTCTTCCTCCTCCTCCTCCTCCTCCTCCTCCTCTTCCTCCTCCTCCTCGTCCTCCTCCTCCTCCTTCTCCTCCCCATCCTCCGCTTCCAGAAGCGGACCGGATCCTCTGGCGAAGCGCCCATCGGAGATCTGCGTCGCTCCCGCCCCTCGCCGCCGCCGTCGCCGCCCTCGCCGCCACTGTCGCCGCCGCCCTCGCCGCTGGTGGGGCCCGCCGACCCCCGCCCGAGGCGCGCGGGGGATCTGGACGCCCGACACGGACACCGAGAGATTGACTACCTACCAGACCACCCCAACCCAACCCGAATACCCGAATTTCGGGTTGGGGGGGGTAAGGGTTCCACATGTGTTTTTTCGATGTTTCCCGACACCCCCCCCACTGGAAATCGAGGGTAAATCTGAGCCTTCGGGTTGGGTTGGGGTGGTTTGGTGGGTGGTGAGAGATGGGCACGGTGCTCAACAACGGAAGTTGCCCAACACCGACAGCTGCCGCCGTTGGGCAGGCGGCCTTCGGTCTCTGATGGACCACGTCCGCGGCGACGCCGACAGCGAGTCCTGCTCAGGATGGACAGGAACTGCTGTCGGTCCTCGTACAATCGGCCCTGCTGGGCAGGCCGAACATGCCAAAGCGAAGGTACCCGTGCGTCCTGTCGACCCCGACCTGTGCAAAACCCGCATGTCCCGTGGTGTTCTGGGGCCACGCTGCCGTCGGAAGAGTATCGTGTCCTCTCGGGTGTTCTGTCCAATCAGGTCCGACTTAGAAGGAAAAACCACACAAAAACATCTACATGTGGCGCTCCGCGCAGACTTCTTGCAATTCGCGCAGGACCCCGCTCAGCTGGCGCGCGGGGCGAGCCAGGGGGCGCCTCCGGCCCGGGGGGGGGGGGGCCCCGGACAGGCGCGGAGAGCCAAGAAATCCGCGCGGAGCGCCACGAGTCTATGTTTTTATGTGGTTTTTGTTCTTCTGCGACGACTCTGCGCCCGTGCTCTCCGCACCGCTCTCGCTCGCACCGAGGAAGGGGGTGTCCGGGGGTCGGGCTCCTCATATGGCCGCCGGGGCGGGAGCGCCCCCCCTCGAGGGCGCTGCGGAGGCGGCGGGCGCGCGGCCCGGCTCCCGTGCGCGCGCGCGGCCTCCTCGGCCTGCTCGTCGTCCCGCTCCCTGCCCTCGTCCTCCCCCCGCCCTGGGCCTCTGCCCTCCTCCCGCCCGGGGCCTCTGCCCTCGTCCTCGGGGCTCCTCCCGCGCCCTGCCCGCTCGCTCGGCCTCCTCCCCCCCGCCTCCTCCTGCCTCCTCCTCCCCCGCCCGCGGCCCTGCAGCAGTCTCTCCCGACGCCGGCCGCCTCCTCCAGCCTCGCCTCCACGACCTCGTCCTCCTCGCCCTCCTCCTTTCCAGGTAGCATTCGGTCGGGCCTGTCCCCCTACAGGGGGATTTGGGAGGAACAATTAAAAGTACCACGAACAGATCCCCAACATATTCAAATGTAGTAAAAACATATCGTCCCCATACGATGTTGTTACTATTTTTGAAGTTTCCTCCTGTAGAGGAACAGGCCTGACTTAACGTAGCAGAGAAACAGGAAAAAGACAAAAGGGCCCGCAAGGGCATGAATATGCGCTCACCTGGCCGTTGAGGAACTGCACTGAACGAAACGGAACGCTGGAGACGACCCCCGAGGCTGCAAGACAAGATAAGAGGACCCCCCGACCAGGGAACTGAAACTACAGTGGAGGCCCGACCACAAGACACCTTCCACAAGAAATCCAACCCTGAGACCCCAGGGCATCCGCTGATGTCTGGTGCGGGCACGCCACGCTCCCGGAGCAACACCCTCGGCCCACCTCACGATCCGCATCCACCGCAGCCCTGCGCTCCTCTTTCCCCCCCCCCGCCGCCGCCACCCACCCGGACAAGCTCATCCCCCCCCCCCAGTGGCTCGAGGATATCCGCAATGCGCCCCCGAGGGGCTCAAGAAGCAAGACGAGCACCGGACGCAAGGGCCGAGGGCAACTGCGGGAGATGGGGGTGATTTTGATATGCGTATGGCAATAGCAGAACCGTAACACATGAATGAGGACACCGGGATGGTGGCAAACGATTCCCCTTCCTTCTACCTCCTAGGATTCTACACACTTTCTTCTCCCCGTGACGTCCATCCTTCGTCCTTGTAAACCATGTCTCCGTTGTCGCACCACTGGAGGCGCCCGTAGGCCTGTCTGGGCGTTTTGATTAAGACATCCCCAAAAGCAGCTGGAGGACTGGTGGCTTCCAAGTTGCCAGAACCAGAACTTTGACGTTGTGCTGCGCTAGGTAGCACTGGACGAGGGCAGATGCTTTTCGAAACGGGGGTGTCGCTGTACACTTCCCTCCTCTCTCCTTGCTCCCGGTCCCCGCAGAAGCATCGGGGACAGCAGGCGCGGACCACGGACTGGCAACTCGGCCGCCCGAGCTCGAGGCGAACTCTCGCGGCAAGTGTGCGGCAGAGCGGCCACGCTCCGCATGCAAAGCGTGGTCGCCGGATCGCTCAGCAGCGCAATATCGCTGCGCATTTCTTGGCGGCGCGCAGGGGGGGGGTAGGGGGAGGGGGGGGGCTTCTCAGGAGGAGGCTGCTTCTTGGATGGCTCCTTCTGAGAAGCAGGGGTGCTTCTGAGAAGCCTCCCCCCCCAGACCCCCCTTCTGCGCGTGACCGAGCTTCCCTGGACTTTCTCGCCCCGCCTCTTGGCGGCTCGTTTGGCCAGCTTTAGGTCGGGCATGTCCCCCCGCAGGCGGATTTGGGGCGAGGAGTAAAACATACTCAAGAAATACTCAAAACTAGTTAAACAATACTCAAAGAATCAAACCCAGATTTGGTGTTGACTATTCTAGAATCTTCCCTAAAACATGTTCAATAGAGTCAAACGATACTCAACAATAGTCATCAACAGTCGAACAAGGCTCACAAATCGCCCCCATACTATGATCTGACCATTCTCTTGCATCTTCCTCCTGCAGAGGGACACGCCCGACTCGAGGCCAGCTGCAGGCAGGGCTGCTGCCTTCGCGACGCCGGGGCCTATATGAAGGGGCCCCAGGACACACAAATAAATACACACACACAAATAACCGGATTCCCGATCGTTTCATACGTTTTCGGGGGTTCTGTCGTCCCCCCCACTTCCCATCTTTTCCCATATCTTCCTGGGAATCGACGATGGATGGTGTCTGTGTGCTTTTTTCCCCCCTCCTCACTATAGCCCGAGAGGTGGCAGGCCCACCGAGCGCTACAGCTGCAGCCACCCCGAGGGGGGGGGGGGAGCGCCTCCCGCGGCCGGCGGGCTCGTTTTCCACCGCCGCCACCATAGGTATAGGAGGCGGAGCGGGTCCTCCTCCTCCTCCTCCTCCTCCTCCTCCTACTTCTCCTCCTCCTACTCCTTCTCCTCTCCTTCCTCTTCCTCGTCCTCCTCCTCCTCCTCCTCCTCCTCCTCCTCCTCCTCCTCCTCCTCCCACTCTTCTTCCTCCTCCTCCTCCTCATTTTCCTCCTCCTCTTCCACCTCCTCTTCATCCTCCTTCTACTCTTCCTCCTCCTCCTCCTCCTCCTTCTCCTCCTCCTCCTCCTCCTCCTCCTCCTCCTCCTCCTCCACCTCCTTTCCCTCTCCAACCTTTGGTGGTGGTGGTGGTGGTGGTGGAAGACAGGCCCATCAGCTGCTCCAGGCGCCTGCTCGCCCGCGCCGCCGTCGGCACGGCGCGAACCGACCGTGCCTCGCTCACGCGGCTGCTCGCCACCTCTATGCCCCTGCGTGGGCCCTCCACCTCCACCTCCTCCCCCTCGGCGAGGGGGGAGGGATGGGGGGCGCCACCTGGCGAGAGGGGCCCTCGCCCGTCGCGAGCTCTCCTCGACGGGAGGCCCTCCAGCAGATAGGGGCCACACTCGAGTGCGCGGGGGAGCCGGCGGGGGGCGCCGCACGCCGGCGCAGCGCCGACGGCAGCGGCGATGCGCCAGGGCGGGGGAAATCGGGCACCGGGTCGCGCTCCCGTCGCCGGTGCGTCGGCGGTGCGGCGCGCTCCCCTCCGAGCCCCTCCGCTCCGGGCCCCGTCGACCTGGCCGATTCCTGCCCCCCGCGTACCTTGGTGAGGCTGTTGCCTCGCGCGTGGCCTCTGCTTATCTTTCTCGCGTTTCCTCTGCCTAACGAGTCTCTGCGTAGCCCGCTTTGCCCTGAATCGCCGCCGGCGCGCTCGCCCGCGGCCGCTGACTAAAAAAGTATCCTGGTGAGACAGGGGAGCAGGACCTGAGCTCCGGCTGCGGCGGGGCCTCCCTCCCGAAGCTCGCGCGGAAGCCAAGGAGGGCAGGAGGCTCGCCGGCTTGCCCCCTCGAGGCTCCCGTGGGAAGGAGTGCCGGGAGCTCGCAGTGAGGAGGCCCCCATCCTCGCCCCCCAGACCGGCCACACGCAAGGAGATCGACCCCGCATGTCTGCTCTCGTTGCTCCCATCGTACTTGAGGGCCACATCCCAGAAATGATTTCGAGCACCCAGGAAAGTGTCGAAACAGAGTCGAACGAGTCTCGCCTCCCAGGGCCCGACACGTGACACCCTCGAGATTCGGTGCTTCCATGGCGCTCGGACTCATCTCTGGTGCTCCAGGCTGGGAGCAGGCTGGGACACCCTGACTGTGTGCAGGGAGCGTGGCCCTACGGCCCACCAGCCCCGGGCCCGGCCCGCAGGCCGAGAGGCGCGCACCCACGCGGGCCCGCGTCGTGGCGGCCTCGGCGTTGGTTCGGGCGGCGCGTGGACCGCTCGACCTATGTGGAGCGAGCGGCGGCGCCTCGATCCGCCACAATCCCAGAGGTCCGCGGGTCGTGCTTTCGTTGTCCATGCGCGGCCCCCGGAAGTCTTGGCCCATTCCCCAGGACCGGTTTTTCATCCTGAGTCGTTGTTTGACGGTCGCGAGGGGCCCAGCGAGGGCCCCTAGGGGCCGAGATCAGCGAAAAACCTCCGTCTTGATTTTTTCAATGCCGTGGATCCCTGGGATCTTTCTACCACCCACAGATCTTGGCCTGTGCTGGGACGCTGGCGGCGCATCGCCATGGAACGCCAGCGGCGCGGGCCGCGGCCGCGTCGAGGGGGCACGAGCCTGGCGCTCCAGGGGGCGGCACTCCCGGAGAGAGACGACGTCGTCGTTGTCGTCGTCGTCGACCGTCGTCGACGACCGTCGTCGTCGACGACCGTCGTCGTCGACGGCCGTCGTCGTCGTCGCCGTCGCCGTCGTCGTCGTCGTCGTCGTCGTCGTGCTCCGAGGGGGAGGGGGGCCTCCCGATCTCTCGGGGTGGCTGGGGGTGCCCGGGCCTCCCGGGCTGCGGAGGCACCGCGCCGGGCGCCACCGTCCGGGGGGGAAGCCTGCCTCGGCGGGTGCGATGCAGGCGATGCCGAGGGGCGTCACCGCTGGAGGGGTCCACCTTCTAGAGGAGGGGGCCCTTCGCCGGAATGCTACACAGGAGGGCGTCTGTCAGCCTGCCCTCCTGCAATACTGCCATGTCCGTTCTGTCCCCATCCTCGGCTCAGGCGATGGAGGGCGGGAGTTCATCTGGCAGGAAGCCTGGCCGTGGCGGGCAGATCACGCAGGAAGGTGCGTGGCCGCAAAAGTGTTGGCAAGAGGTGTCCTGGCAATCATCACGGTACTCGCTTCATCACTGTCATCGTCGTCCCTGGAGACTCCGGCGAGGCAGAGTCGTACGATTCAGACAGCGGGACCCTCCAGCCACAGAGGCCCTCCCGCAAAAGCGCCCCCAGACTCGTAAAAGAAACTCCTCGGTCCTCGGATCCCGATCCTCAGGAGGAGCTGCCGGCCCCCTGGGTGGTAGCCCACCCCGCCCTCGGCATTGCTGGAGCGGCCCTGCTATGTCGGTGCCAGCGCCAAGATCCAGCACAACTCTGGCGGGACGCCGCGCCATCGTCGGCCGTCGTCATCGTCGCTCGTCCGTCGTCTGTTTTTCTCGTCGCTCACCGCTCGTCGCTTGTTGCTCGTTACTCGTTCTTGTCGTCGTCGTCGTCGTCGTGATCGTCTTCGTCGTCGACGTCGTCGTCGTCGTCGTCGTTACCGCCGTCGTCGTCGTCGTCGTCCGTTCGCAAATGCCGCCGCCGTCGTTGCCATCGTCGCCTGTCGCCAAGTGGTCGTCGTCGACCGTCGTCGTCGTCGTCGTCGTCGTCGTCGTCGTCGACGTCGTCGTCGTCGTCGTCGTCGTCGTCGTCGTCGTCGTCGTCGTCCTTCTCGTCGCCGCGGTCGCCGTCGTCGCCGCCGCCGAGCGCCGGGGCAGAGGGGCGGGGCGCGCTCGTGGACCCGATCGCACCTGAGCGAGTCCTCCCGCAGCTCCACCAGCGGCGAGGACGCTGCGCGCGGGCGCGGGCGCTGCGCGAGGGCGAGGGGTCGGGCGCCTCGGGCGGAGAGGCCGTCGACCGACCACCTCGAACTCTTCTCAAGGTCTTTGGAGGGCCCACCCTCCCGAATCCCGCGGAGCACTCCCCCCCTTCGGGGCGGTGGTGGGTGGGTGGGTTAGCAGGTTTGCCCCCCGCCCCCCCACCCCCCCTCTCAGCCCGCCCCCTGAAGACGAACGGGGAGGAAACGCCGCTCGATCCGTGCAACAGGGAAACGCCGAAGCAGCTTGGAGTCCAAGGATCCACTCAAAAATATGCACATTCAGTGACCGATGGGTGCGGCTCCCAGACCGAGTCAGAGGGACGCATTCGCCGATCCCTGGTGCTACGGATGGGCCCGCCCAGGATCGTGGTCGGCTGACCCCCCTCCGTCTTGGTCAAGCGTGAGGCGGGGCGGGGGCGGCGGGGCGGGGGCGGCGATCAGCGGCGGCGACGGCGGCGGGCGACGCCAGCCGGGGTCGCGCAGGGATCAAGCGACGGCGGGGAGTGGGGGGGTGGCAGGAGACGTCCTCGGGCTGGCTCTGGGCCCCTCGACGGGGGCCCTTGCAGGTCTCAGGCTTCTCGAAGAGTTCTCGGCAGGCTGCCACGGCTCACTGGCCACATGACATGTTTCTGAACTTGGTCTTTCCCGAACAGTGCTTGCACATAGGGATTCTTACTTCTCTGTTACAGAACTGGACCTGGTGGTCGGTCTGGCCGGCTCGTGTGCGAGGCAGGAACTGATCCATATCTACCGCCTGGGGGCCGACGTCCTGGTGCCACAGCGGGCGGTGGATATGGATATGTGTTGGCCCCTGGGGGCCCGAACATGCCCACGTCCACCGCCCGCCGAGGTCCCCGAAAAAATTGACCCTCCAGGCGGTGGCCATGCAGTAACTCCCGCCTCGGGTGGTGGCCGCCCGTTGCCGCCCGTCGCCGCCTCCGTCCCCGCGGGCAATTGGGCCAGAGTGCCAGGCCAGCCGGCTCGTTGCCGCCCGACGCCGCCCGTCGCCACCCGTCGTCGCCAGCGTCGCCGCCGCCCGTCGCCTGGGCTGTCTCGCACTGCAGTCGCAAAGCGCTGCATGGGTGTCACTGCTTTGGATTGCTTGGCACCGCGCTGCAGGCAGTGCCCGCAGGACTGTCCGTGCGAGGGGACGAAGCGGGGCGCGGGGCCGGAACGCCCAACAGTACCACAACAACCACAACAAGCCATGCGCAAGGTTGCTCGTGGGCGGGGAAACGGCGCCTGCCAATGACATGCCTTGCTTCGCGCTGCTTTGGCATTACTCTGCACTGCTTTGCACTGCGGTGCGCTGCACTGCTTTGCGTTGCGTTGCCCAACTCTGTTGCACACAGCATAGAAGACACCACACGGATTGCACCATACAAATTGCACGACCTTGATGGATGCTCATCTATTACAATGGGCCGCGGTTTGGGGTTCACGCTGGCTAAGACATGTGCGTTTTCCCTCCAAACAATGCTTACTTCACCTCAAGGGTAACTGCCCTCAAGTGTCGCCGCGGCCAACTAGTTGCCGCCCGTCGCCGCCCGTCGCAGCCGCTATCGCCGCTGGAAGCTGAGCATCGTCACAGCCCGTCGCTGCCCTTCGCCGTCGCCGCCGCTGTTTGCATTGCTTCGCGTGGATACGCATTGCGTCGCATTGCGTCGCATCGCATTGTATTGTTTTGCATCGCATAGCATTGGTGTTAATTGCCTTGCACTGATTGATATGGCGTTGCATTGCATGTCGTTTGGTTGTTTTGCATTGATTTGAACTGGACTGCGTCACTTCGCTTGGATCGGCATGGCCTTGCATTACTTGGTAATGTATTGCGTTGATCTGGAATGCGTCGCTTTGCATTGTTTGGATTTGCCTGGCATTGCGTTGCATGCTGTTGCGCTCATCTGCAACGTATTGCGCTGTTTTTGCGTCGCGTTGCGTTGCGTTGTGTTGCCTTATTTGCTGGTCAACTCGTGAAACTGGTTCGCATGATTTAATATTGTTCAGCAGCGCTGTCCGTTGAAATTGCTTTGCGTCGCATTGTTTTGCTCTGCGTTGCTTGGCAGTGCGTCGCGTTGCTTTCCATTGCCTGTCATGGGTTTGCAATTTGTTGCATTGCGTTGCGATGTTTTGCATTGCGTTGCGTTGATTCTCCTGTCTAAACGAATGACAGGACCTCCTCTCCCGCCAGAATGGGCGGTTCCCCTGTTTGTACTGCAGTGTAACTACGGTTCTGCCCCATCGTCCATTCTCAATATATACCCATACCACCCCAGGCAGGGCGCGATGGCCCCCCCTTCATCCTCCGCAACATACTATGCGCGCGCACCCGTCTTACCAAACAAACAACTTCGAAACATTTCTTTCAAAAGAACGAAACGGCATGCTGGAATCCTTCAAACCCTGAGATCCCGTAAGGAGTTCAAAACCGTGCGTCACGAAGACATCTAACACACATGGTTTCGCAACACACATTTTCAAACCAACCATAAACAAATGCGCCGGGGCTCTTGCGAGTTCTTCGGGCAACGAATGGTTTTCCAACAGCTGCTGTCTACATGCCACCAAGCGGGCCTCCTTCAGAGAACACTGGATTCGGCCGATCGGGCCCCTCGCGCCGCACGTCGAAAACATTCGGACGCCATTGCGGGCGTGATGGGGGGGGGGTACGATCCGTGTCAAAGATTACCATGCGGGCCTCTCTCGCGCGTCGGCCGCGCGCGCATGTCGAACTCCCTCCAAAAACCCCATCACCGACGCGAAGACGCCGTCATCGTCGTCGGCGTGATCAGCACTGGCTCCGTCACTGGACTTGCCGCCGTCGTTGCCGTCATCGTCACCAGCATCGCCACCAGCATCATCGGGTCTACCTCTGTCGACGTTGCCATGGTACCGCGCCTGCCCAAGTCGCCGACTCGCACTGAAGTGCCCGCTGGGAAGTGACCTGCAGTCAGCGCCACCGCGGCCGCGTCGGTCGCGCCGCACTAGCTGGCCGCTGCGCGCGCGAGCATGCGCGAGCTAGCGCGGCCGCCGAGATCCACCAACCAACGCCAAGCACTCATCGCAATCGCCGCCGCATGGGCTTTGTAAACCAGGATGCCAGTGGGTACATGGGACGATTTCGCCAGCAGTGGGGTGGACAAATCACTGCGAACAGACACGTAATATCTTTTTCTGGAAAGCCATGAGAAGACCCCCCCCCAGATTGAATCGCCCCTTTATTCGCAATGCCATTTTTTATACGACTCTGCCCCATCGTCCATTATAAATACGGATTCGCGCCATCCCAAGCAGCCCGCCATCGCCCCCCCCCTTGATCCTCTCCAAAAGAAGCCACGCACGCACCTGTTTCTCAAAAATCCACAGTCTTCAATAACCCCTTATAGAGAACGGGACGACGTGCACACGCGCGCGTTGTCGCGCGCGTGTGCCGAAATAGCTTGAAGACTTCAGGTTGCGTAAGGATTTCAAAATCGAGTGTCCCGACAACCTATAAAGCAATTACCTGGTTTCGCAAACGGAAATGTTCAAAAGCACTGGCGCTCGAGTTCTTGTAGATTCTTCACAAAAAATGTTCCCAGCCATGCCATCACATGTTACCGAACAGGCCTCTCGCGCGCGCATGTCGAAATCGTTCGAACGCGCTTGCGCGCGTGCTGTCGCAAGGATCCCTTGCAACCGATGGGAAGAAATGCGCAATCCTACCTGCTCCGAAGTCCGACATTGTGTTTCCTTGTTGCCGCGTCGCTCCTCCGAGCTGCTCGAGCCTATCCGCCGAACATGCCGTTCGCCGCGGGCGGCGTCTCGATGGTCCCCAAAGCCGAAACGGGCCTCCGGATGCGCAGAATAGCGAATCATACCACCGTGAGTTGTGCCCACGGCCCTGGAATCTTGGGGCGGTGGCCAGCTGGAAGAGCTCAGCAGAGGCGGGCACCGCAGAAGTAGGACGAAGGCGTCTACCGATTGTTCGGAAGCCACTCCTGGGAGGTGTTTGCGGGACGATCAAAGCTATTGAGCCCGATTCCGGGGCCATACAGCCAGACGAAGGCGGATTCAGCTCGAGTGGGACTAAAACGGAATAAGCGGGATTCCGCCAGCGTAAAAGGGTTTTCGGCCAAGGGTAGACAAGCGCGGATGCTGCGCTCCTATCCCCCTTTGGCCCCTTCCCCACCACTGCCTTTTCCCCCCTCGAACCTCCTCCCCCCTCCCCGAACCCGCTGACCCCAAGAAGACGCGACTGTCTGGGCCTCACCAAAGGCAGGGTGGCGGGATGGGCCGAAGACCATGTTCGAGAAAACGAAAAATGGATTAGCAACGCGTGGGTTAGCGACGGGTCCTGTACGCGTAAAGAATGAATCGGCACGTTCCGTCGCCACATCGGGCGGCCCTGGCCTCAAGCTTCGGGGGGTACATGTCCCGATGTGTACTGGCGCCCACGAGCCAGCTCTACGGAGCCCTAATCTGTGTTAGCGCGTGCCCGCCATTGGATACGCAAATCGTTGGGCACGGACCCCCGCACACCGAAGTTTCTCCGCCTTTGGCCTCGGGGGGCATCCGAAGCCGATTTTGCGAGGACCATCCCATGCGAAAGCGCGGGCTCCAGTTGGCGGCGCGCACAAGGGGGCAGGGGGAGGGGGGACGGCTTTTTCGAAGAAGGCTTAAAGGGGCCCCAGGACACACAAATAAATATACACAAATAAAAAAGATTCCTCATATGTTCCCATGGTTTGGGGGCTTTCGTCTTCCCCCCCACTGCCCATATGTTCCTATATTTTTCTGGGGATTCGGCGATTAATTGTGTCTGTGTGTTTCTTTTTCTCCTGAAGGCTGCTCCTTAGAAGGCGCTGGCCTTATATCTACAGACAAAGCCCGCTCCTTCTAAGAAGCAGGGGTGCTTCTGAGAAGCCTTCTGCCCTCCCCCTTCCCTTCTCATCGGCGGTGGACAAACCTCCCTTTAGTAGACCTCCCCTTAGTGAAAACGGCCTGGGACCGAAACCCGGGGACTTGGACCCGCAAAAATGATGGCCGCGACGCCCACTCGCGAACCGAAAACGGCCAAATCACTAATCGACGTGTCAGGGTAGGAGGTCTGTCCACCCCCGAAAGAAGCAGGGGTGCTTCTAAGAAGCCTTCTGCCCTCCCCCTTCCCTTCTCGACGCACGGCCGAACCAGACTCGGCACCAGACTCGGCACCAGACTCCCCACTCCCCGGGCGCAGCGTGGGCCTCGGAGCCCTGAGTCGGGCGCCCGCTCCTGCTGCCCCATCCTCCCATCCTCTCAATCACCCACTGCAGCAGGGACCCGATGCTCCCTCGGGCCTCTCCTCCTCCTCCTCCTACTCCTCCTCCTCCTCCTCCTCCTCCTCCTGCCCCTCCTCATCCTCCTCCTCCTCCTCCTCCTCCTCCTCCTCCCCTCCTCCTCCTCCTCCTCCTCCTCCTCCTCCTCCTGTCCTCCTCCTCCTCCTCCTCCTGCCCTCCTCCTCCTCCTCCTCCTCCTCCTCCTCCTCCTTCCGGCGCCCTCTCTTGGCTGCACTTTTGGTGCTGCTGCAGCCGTGCAGCCCCGCCCGCGCTCGTTGACGCTTCGCTTCAAAAGCCAGGCACGGCAAGCACGGCGGGCCCGTGCCGCGCGTGTTCGCGCGAGGCCCGATGTCGAGAGAAACCATGGCACCGTGGCTCCCCCCAGGCCTCCTCAGTCGATGCGTTCCAGCAGCTACGCCTCGTCGAGAGCTTTCCAGGGGTGCCCTCGAAGCCCAGTGTGAGGACTAGCGTGTGTGTATGTGTATGTGGATCTCTGATTTCATGGCGCCTGCCCCGGAGACCAGAACCTTCGTCCACGCGGCCGTCTCCCGACGGCCTCCCCAGGGGCCACCAGGGGGCCCCCCAGAGACCGAGCACGGCCAAGAACTCTCTTGCCGCGGACCTGGACGACGGGCGGCGCTCTGCTTCCCCTGCCCACCTCTGGGAGGAGGAAGAGAACCTGCACGGTCATAAGCTGTCGTGTCGGAGGTCCGTGCGGATTTCTCGGATCGGCTGGGGCGCACTGGCGGAGCCTTCCGCGCCACCCCTGGCCCGCTCCCTGCGCCAGGGAGGGGGAGCCAGCGCCGATCCAAGAGATCTGCGCGGACTTCCGACAGGCCCGAAGGCTATGGATGATGCAGATTCGTCTTCTGGATGCCATGACAATGGACACCCTACCACTCCGGTCATGGAATCAAACATCTATCTGAAATGTCGGATGAGTGCTCTGAAAATACGTTTAACAAATGTCTGTGCATATCTACAACATGGTTACAACATGTTTTAGACATCTGCGAATTAGTTGGCAACATGCTTCCCCTCCATTGATCGTCGTCCACAAAATTTGTCTTCCTCGACGCTCGGATCTCCAGCGGCCGCTCGGGACGATCCGGGCAACCCCCAGGGCGCCCACCGGCGAGGCACGGCTGCCAGAGCGCAGCCTGAGGCTGGAGAGCGTCCGGGAGGCTGCAAAAACGTTCTCGAGAACCTCCAGCCACGCGCGGGGCCTGGGGGGGCAACACGACACCCATACCCGGGGAGCCTTCTGACGAAAACGTCGGGATGAATCCGGCCGTGGCGACAAGGGCCTCCCGTCAGGCCCAAAAAGGCGAAAACCGGGCAAAGGCAGCAGGAAGGGGGGAGGGAGGGAGGGAGGGGACGGAGGGAGGAGGGGGAGAGGATGGGGGAGGAGGGAGGAGGAGGAGGAGGAGGAGGAGGAGGAGGAGGAGGAGGAGGAGGAGGAGGAGGAGGGAGCTACTACAGGGAGCGCTGGGTAAGGAAGGACAAGGGGGCTTATCTAGACGCGGCCAGCTCCGGCCACTAACGGGCTCCCCGACCTGGATCTCAGGAGCGGGCCGAGAACCCGAGCCTCTCCTCGGCACTCGCTGGTCTTCCTGGGAGCATCCTGGCTGTACCTTTGACGTTGGAAGGATACTCCAGATTTCGTAATAAAAGGGAGGGGGTCTGGACCCTCCAAGACAAGCCATTTCAGGCCTCCCCCGTGGGAGAACCCTCCGAAACATCGTCCCCAGACCCCCCAGGCCCTCCAAGATAGCCTGGAAGAGACCCCCCCCCGAAATGAGACCCCCCTCCCTTTATTACGAAATCTGGAGTAGCGTGCAACCCGAAGAGCACGCCATCCCTGACAAGGCTAGCGTGCAGGGACGAGAACCAGAGCCTCTCCTCAGCACTCATTGGTCCGTCCAGCAGCATCTTGGCTGCACCGTCGACCCTGGACAGACAGCGTGCAACCCGACGAGCGCGCCATCCCTGACAAGGGCAGCGTGCAGGGACTCCCCGTGAGGAGACGGATCCCCCCCGCGAGGGCTCCTCCTGCGCACGCCACCTCCCTGCCAGGGGGCCTCCCCGGCGCAGGCGAGTGATCTCCAGGTGGGGGATGGCGCCTTCACGAGCGGGCCAGCTGCGCCACACCGCACACGCCTGCTCTCCAACTCCCACCGCACCATCCCCTCCTCCGAGGAGCCTCGACTGCAGTCGGGGCGCTGACCCAAGGAGCGATAAAGAAGGAACGAGGCCCCTTTTTTCCTTGAGTTGTTACTTCGGTCCCCGATCGAGAACCGAAGGGAAACCCAAGGCAGCTGCAAATCAACTGACAACGGGGCCCCTCCCAAACGAGAAGGGGTCTTTCTTCTAGAAGAAGGAAGCACGCCGTAAACATAAACTGTTGGCGCTCCGTGCGGGTTCTTTGGATCTGCGCTGGGCCCCTTTTTCTGGCGCGCGGAGCGCGCCAGGGAGGGGGGCCCGAGGCGCCACCGTGGGCGCCCAGCGCGGATCCAAGAGGTCCGCGCGGAGCGCCAAGCGTGTATTTTACTGAGCATGTTCTTGGGGGCGGAGGGCTCAGGGTGGAATCAATATGGGCTCTGCCACTTCGACATTGGATCCGTCTTGTGGTTCGCCTCCTGCAGGCTCAAGCCTCGATAGGATCCCTCGAAGCGGCATTTCAGACTTCACCCTTTTGAAGGGACCCTGGGACACACAAACAAATACACACACAAATCACCACATTCCCCATAGGATCCCATATCTTCTGGGCTTCCGTCGTCCCCCCCACTGCCCCTATTTTCCCCTATGTTCTCGGGGGAAGTCGACGATCACTTGTGTCTGTGTGTGCTGTTCCCCTCCTGACCTTTGCCCCCCACCCACCCGTCGCCGCCGTCCGCCGCCACCGCGCGCCGCCGTCCCAGGGCTCTGGTCCTGTCGGCTCGTCGCCGCCCCCCGTCGCCACCCGACCTTGCACGAAGGGGCCCTGGGACACACAAATAAATGAATAACAGTTTTGTATATATATATATACATATACATACACATATGTATATATATATATATATAGATACACATATATATACACACACTTGTTTTTGATCTGCGGGGCGAGAGCGAATCTCTTCCGCCAAAAGCTAGGCGGGAGGCGCACAGCTTCATCAGGGAGACCGGGCACAGGAAGGCGGGGCCTCAGGCGGCCGGAGCGGGCGGGGCCGGGGAACAGGCGGTGCCGAAGTGGAAGTGCAGGAAAAGGAGCGCCATGCAAATAAATATACACAAATAACAGGATTCCCCATATCTCCCCACATGTTCTGGGTTTCTGTCTTCCCCTCACAGCCCATGGTTTCCATATTTTCTGGGGGATCGACGATTCATTGTGTCTGTGTGTGTTTTTCCCCTCCTGATTGCACTCGTCCACTCGCGCAGCATAGCACAGCAAACCATCGCGATTACTCCTCGACCCGAACATGCCTTCAGATCCCAGACCCGGACATGCTTTCAGATCTCGGATCCTCTTGCACTCGCCCACTCGCGTAGCAAAGGCACAGCAGAACATCGCAACACACTCCTCGACCCGAGCATGCTCTCAGATCCCAGGCCCGAACACGCTCGGGCGCGTGGGGCGCTCTCTCTTCTTCGATGCTTCGGCGCCCCGGCTGTGCTCCCTCGGCTGTGCTCCCTCGGCGGCCCCGCGAGCGGGAGAGCAGAGCGGCGGCCTGCACCCGAGGACGCCGGGCGGCGGCCGCCGCGGGGGCGGGGCGCCGCCAGCGGCGCGCGCGCGCGGCGCAGGCCGCTGGCCTGCCGGGTCGACCGGCGGGCGGCCGTCGAGCGCCGTCGCCTCTCGTCGTCGTCCGTCGGTCGGCGTCGGGGTCGCTCGTCGTCGTCGTCCGTCGTCGTCCGTCGGCGGTCGTCGAGCGCCGTCGTCTCTCGGCGTCGTCGTCCGTCGTGCTTCGTCGTCGATGCTTCGGCGTCGTTCGTCGGTATCGGTCGGTCGGATGTCGGTCGTCGTCGTCGTCGTCGTCGTCGTCGTCGTCGTCGTCGTCGTCGTCGTCGTGGTCGTCGTCGTCGTCGTCGTCGTCGTCGTCGTCGTCAGTGGTCGGAGCATCAGATGACTCCCCAGGGGGGTCTGTGGGCGGGAGCCGGACAGGCGAGAACCGGGCTCGTTTTAAGCAAACAGTCACACACTTCGTGCTCTTCGACCTCCCAGAACTCCATTCCCGGGCCACATTTTGAATGCCCGGAGCCGACTGTAGGCCACTTCGTCCTCTTGCAATGGACTTCCCAGAACTCCATTCCCGGGCCACATGTTGGATGCCCGGAGCCAACTGTAGGCCACTTCGTGCTCTTCGACTTCCCAGAACTCCATTCCCGGGCCACATTTTGGATGCCCGGAGCCAACTGTAGGCCACTTCGTGCTCTTCGAGTTCCCAGAACTCCATTCCCGGGCCACATTTTGAATGCCCGGAGCCAACTGTAGGCCACTTCGTGTTCTTCGAGTTCCCAGAACTCCATTCCCGGGCCACATTTTGAATGCTGAGGCAGGCTGATGCTGAGGCTGAGGCTGAGGCAGGCTGAGGCTGAGGCAGCTGAGGCTGAGGCCGAAGCAGGCTGAGGCTGAGGCTGAGGCAGGCTGAGGCTGAGGCTGAGGCAGGCTGATCTGAGGCAGGCTGAGGCTGAGGCTGAGGCTGATGCAGGCTGAGGCTGAGGCAGGCTGAGGCTGAGGCCGAGGCTGAAGGCAGACTGAGGCTGAGGCTGAAGCAGGCTGAGGCTGAGGCAGGCTGAGGCAGGCTGAGGCAGGCTGATGCTGAGGCAGGCTGAGGCTGAGGCTGAGGCAGGCTGAGGCTGAGGCTGAGGCAGGCTGAGGCTGAGGCCGAGGCTGAAGGCAGACTGAGGCTGAGGCTGAAGCAGGCTGAGGCTGAGGCTGAGGCTGAGGCAGGCTGAGGCTGAGGCTGAGGCAGGCTGATGCTGAGGCAGGCTGAGGCTGAGGCTGAGGCTGATGCAGGCTGAGGCTGAGGCAGGCTGAGGCTGAGGCCGAGGCTGAAGGCAGACTGAGGCTGAGGCTGAAGCAGGCTGAGGCTGAGGCTGAGGCAGGCTGAGGCTGAGGCAGGCTGAGGCTGAGGCTGAGGCAGGCTGAGGCTGAGGCTGTGACTGCGACTGCCGTTGCCACTGCGACTGCCATCGCGAATGCGACTACGAATGCGAGAACAGCAGAATTCTACAACAGGAATCTCATCTGAATCTTAAGGGGAATGCTTCCAGATATGGTTCTACACATCGCTGTTAGGTTGCTTTGCCGGGATAATTGCACCGTGTCCCAAAACATGTCCCCAGAAAATGGAAACGGCAAAAAAACGGCGACCGGAAACGGTCCAGGATTGGAACCGGAGCCGGAACCGGTCAAAAAACGGCGACGGAACCGGTAAAAAAACGGCGTCGGAACCGGTAAAAACAAGCAAAACGGAACCGGTAAAAAAACGGCCCTGTCGTTTCCAGGGCCCACTATGGCAGGCGGTGGCGCTGGGTCACTGGCGCCAGATTCAATCAGCAACCCACGGTTGTGTCGATGTGAGTCCTCCTGTGTGGGGCACGATGGAAATCTCAGAATTTCCCCAGAGTTCAATGACCATGACAACTGATCCCCATTCCTTTGCACAAACGTCGCGAGTAAATGCTGCATAGCCGGAGGAGAAGGGAGGAGGGGAGAAGAAGGAGAGGAAGGAGAAGGGAGGAAAGAGGAGGAGGAAAGAAGCGGGAG
The DNA here is from genome assembly GCA_963575745.1 of Prorocentrum cordatum. Taxonomy (NCBI): domain Eukaryota; class Dinophyceae; order Prorocentrales; family Prorocentraceae; genus Prorocentrum; species Prorocentrum cordatum. Next base: position 285,124 of record CAUYUJ010004670.1, read on the forward strand.
GGGAAGGACAAGGGGAGGAGGAGGAGGAGGAGGAGGAGGAGCAGCAGGAGGAGAAGGAAGGTGGCCATCTTCCCAAATGGGGGGGGGCTCCCCCCCCGCACATGCCACCTTTGCAAGAGACCCCAGAGCATGCCCATGCCTTTCGAGCTTGCGATGGGGGCTCGGGCGACCCACAGCGGGGTTGCCGTCTGCTGCTTCAGCCCCCCCAGCGCGACGGGGACGCGCGCCCAGGATGTGGTGTAGGAGCTGTCCAACGTCCATGTCCTGGTGCGGATCGGCACCCCGAGGCGGGCCGTGGGCTCCGAGCCACGTGTCCCCGCCTCGAGGGTTGGTCGGCTCTGCTCCATAGACTGGGGACGGGCAGCGCCTCCGCATGGCACGAAGGCTTGTGGGATCCAAATGTGGTTGCACGGATGAAAGTTTCCCAGAGCCTGTCTGAGAGGGTTTGCCCAAGTGCCACAAAAACCTCAGAGGAAGAGTAGGTGCTGAACGTATTCAGAAGAGCCCGTTGCGTGTCGTGATCACTGCAATGTACTTTCCGCCCGCACCGGACAGAGGCCGTGAGCAGCCTGAACGTTGGCAGCGCACGGTGAAGTCGATAACGAGTTGGCTCTACGCGCTCCTAAACACCACAAGCGCACGCTGGTCACCATCACTGTGCTGCGACGTGAACGGCCAGTTCGCCAGGGTTCCAAAAGTGACGGGCTGATACCATGAGCATGAACTCAATTGTACGAACGAGATGTTGGCACCGTGTCTACGCGCGCACAGTCTGTACGCCATCGACTATTTTGTTCAGTCTGGTGGCCCGACCTACTACAACAGAGGAGTAGTCAAGTCGCTGGACTACGTTATAGTTCCGCAGCAGTGGCAGAAGGCCACAGGGTGGTGCAAGACGTTCACGAGGTCGGCTTGGAGATTGCAGATACACAATCAGAGCGGGCTGTGGGATCATGTGCTGATTGGAGTATGCTTTGACATCGACATCGCTGGCCAACCGTACGTTCATAACGAGCGGATCATGGTCAACAAAGAAGCTGTAGCCAAGATGTTGCAATTGGGAGACAAGCGTAACGAGTTTGTGGCAACGGTGAAAGCGAGATTGATAGAACGGCTACCCAGGTTACAAAACACGCCGTGGAACGAGGTAGCCGACGTCGCGAACGAGGCTATACACGATGCAGTTCGGAGAGGCGCTGAGGCTCACTGTCAAGGAGCGGTGGGATACGCTGAGGATCATGCTGAACACACGCGTGAGGTGCGACGATTGCTTCAAGAACGGCGCGGTCTTCGAGAAAAACTGGCTGGTATCGAGCATGATGTCGATGTGGCATTAGAAGTACGTGGGAGTTGTGTGACGGAAGATCAGTACCATCAGGCGGCTAATGGGAGTGAGAAGATTGAGTTGCAGGCTATGGCGAATGCGAGTGGATCAGAACAAGACGTTCTCACCAATACACGTATGGAAAATACGATAGACCTGGTTGTTGCTTTCGGAGCTGATTGGCATCGAGAGCTGGCTGGGCGAGGTTGTTCACATGAGCAGATGTTTGCAGTGCGAGGCGTAGCGAGGCTCACCCATCGGATTAGAGTGGCGAGTGGATGGCTAGCACAGCGCAAGAGAAAGCACTGGGTAGAGATCACGGAGCTGAAGTGCGACGAGTTCATGAGAGCGGCTAAGGCGAATGACAAGTTCACGGTGCACAAGCTGGCCAGAACCATGGCGCAAACCAACGGAGGTGGAAGGAAGAGGATCTGTGGGAGACATAATTTCCCTGGAGCAGCCAACGAGTGGACTGAGGTGGAGCGAGCGGGAACCGACGGAGGATGTTCGGCCATTGAGTGCTGCGAAGGCCAACTGGGCGACATGAGCGAACATTCCCGCGACACCGACATCCGCCAAGAGGAGGTCGGCGAGGAAGTAAAGCTGATACGAGCGGCGGCTTAGAGAGCCAAGCTGTGGAGGTCGTGCCCAGAATGGAGCTCATCAACCGAATCCCACCAGCCCTCTGGGCGCAGGTGGTTTAGGGAGTTTCCTCTTCCATCTTCCCTTCTTCCCCTTCGGGGAGGGGTTTACCCCTCCCCCTAACCCCCTCCCCTGGACCTGGACGGGCCCGGCCGCGAGCGGTCAGAGTGTCCAAGATGGCCCAGGATGGCTCCATGAGCGCCTCGGATCATCCAAGATTACTTCCAAGATGGCTCAAGATAGCCTAAGATGCCGCAAGATGGCTCCGAAGATGCTCCAAGACGCGCTCAGAACGCTCCAAGACAGCTCCAAGAGGCCAGTTATCTCCCCAAGGAGGCCCCCCAAGAAGCCGATGCAATCCAGGGAGCCTGAGACAGCCCCTGGACGGGCATGCAACGGTGCATCCAACGAGCCTGAGGACAGGCACCGGGGAGACCAAGCGCAGCCAAAATGGCGCGTGAGGCGTTCCCCAAGTCCAGGTGCGAACGAAAGGAACGTTCCCGAGGACGTCGATCCAGAACCTGACGGGTAGTACAGACTGACTGGGGACATAAGTCCAGCGGAAAATCCCGACGGCGGCCCGCTGGTGGGGATATGCGAAGCGTCAAGAATTGCTCAGATGCATGATGTCCCCAAATGGCACAGCGCGAGGATGATGCACCACAACGAAGGACTTGGGTGTGAGTCGGAGCTTGAGAACCTGAAGACCCCCATGTTTCACGTTTTCTTGTGGAAGCTCGTGGAGGCAATCCTCAGGTGTCAGCGCGTGCCCTTGCTGTGGACAAGAGCCCGAGCAAGAGAAACGAGAAGGAGGGAACGGACGGTGAGCGAGTGGTGGTGATGATCATGCTGCTTGGCGAAATTGCATTGTCGAACGCTTTTGAGGGCGGCCGACGCCGACGGGGCACCGTGCTGGGCGCACGGAGCAGTGCGACACAGGAGGCGGGGGGTGGGCGATCGTCGTGCAAGTGTGCGGCGCGTGGCGGCACAAGGAGTATGGGCAGCAACACACGCACGGAGGCTCCATGCCGCGGCCAATGCTCCTCCTCCTCCTCCTCCTCCTCCTCCTCCTCCTCCTCCTTCCTCCCTCTCCTCCAAGCAGTGCGACACAGGAGGCGGGGGGGGGGGCGATCGTCGTGCAAGTGTGCGGCGCGTGGCGGCACAAGGAGTATGGGCAGCAACACACGCACGGAGGCTCCATGCCGCGGCCAATGCTCCTCCTCCTCCTCCTCCTCCTCCTCCTCCTCCTCCTCCTCCTCCTTCCTCCCTCTCCTCCTCCTTCCTCCTCCTCCTCCTCCTCCTCCTCCTCCTTTTCCTCCTCCTCCTCCTCCTCCTCCTCCTGCGGGCAGACTGGATCAGATCATCGTGTGATGCGTCCATCCTCGACATGTCCCGCTGATGTTGGACAGGGTAAAGTGGACCCGTGTCAATTTCTCGAGCGAGCCGGATCGCCTGTTTCTGATGGTGGAGGGCTGCATGCCTGGGGATCCAGGGATGGTGTTCCTCTTCGTCATGGCGCGCGCGGTTGCGCTCGACGGACACGCCCAGGCAGAGTGCCTGAGCATCGGGGTCACATCGCAGTGGACAGGCACGGCGACGCAGGGAGCCCTCACCCTTTTTGTCGATGGTATTGCTGATGCACGTTTTTTTGTTCGCTGAAGACCGCGAAAAAAAGCAACACGAGATGATATCCAACGTGTTGGGGGAGATAGGGATGCAACATAGTATCAATGAGCAAGAAATTGTACCGTGCTGCTGCGGGGTGGGTTGCTTCAGTCTCGAGAGGGACATCCTTAGGGACCAGGTCTTCCAGGGAACCAGCGCTGCGAATGCAAGACATTTGGGAAAGATTGACTGCGAGATTCTCTATTCTTGTTGAGACTGGCTACCCTTTTCTGGCGGGGAGGGCTGCGTGGGAGATGATGGGGATACTCTGGACTACGAATCTGGGTATGAAGTGGAAAATATCTAGATTGAAAGGGTATGTGGTAAACGCGATACTCACAGGTATCGAAACGTTCGTGAAGCACGACTGGCCCGTGAAGGTCCAGGACTTCCATGGGCTCCAGGGGTTCCTCGCTCGTCGTGGCCGGGTGGTCCTGGTGGGAGTTGCTCAGACGAGGGAGGGTGGCTCGCCTAGGTCGCTCACTAACTTGGAAGTACTCGTGAAGCTAGGCTCGGCTAGTGTATTCGTCGAGGCCCGTACACGGCGGCTAAACTGGCTGCAGCACCTTCTTCCGGAACCTCTGTTTGCTGCCCAAGTATTGGGAGTTGTCTTAGGGGAGATGAGAGTGGAGGGCCTTGTGTACCAAGGTGTATCGGACGAGGATTGGCAGAAGGGAAATCCGTGGGCCAGTCAGTGGTTCCTTGATGTGTTGGCGTTGAAGCGGTAGAGGACGGAGATGTGTTCCCCGGAAGATATGAGTATCAACCGATGAGGGCGATTGCCAGGGGGAGGGAAGACTTTCTGAGACTGGACTTCACGGCGTTGCGAGCTCATGTTTTCAGATCTCGTGCAGAGTATGAGCCTGAGTGTCGTGATCAGGCTGAAGGTGGTATGTACCAGTGCTGGGCCGAGGATGAGGGGGGTCATCGGTGTCAGGCGAGGCGTGCGGATGAAGTGAGGCTGGCGTCCCATTATCTTCACACTCGTGTGGGGACTCACGGACGTCAAGTGTTGTTTCGAGCGTGCTGCTTCAGAAACCAGTGTACTATTTGCGGTGCTGTATTCTGCTCGTACGCCCAAGCGCAAAAACATATGAGCGCGGCCGTGACTCGTGGGATGTGTGTCGATCGATCGCGGTCTTCGGTCACCATACGCATGCAGACGAACCCATGCAGATTGTGTGAATTCACTGCCGAAGAGCCTCAAGCCTTGCGGCAACACATTGTTGATGAGCACCTCTCGCAATACCTAGGAGGACACGTGCTCGAGCTAGATGTCGCGGCTGATGGGAGCGCAGGCTGCCCAGACGGGAGAGAAGGGCGCCAAGCGAGGCAGGACCAAGGAGAGCGACGATGTGGTGACCAAGAAGATGCTCGCGCAGCTGGAGGCGCGCATGCGCGCGCAGGAGCACTACACGACGACGCAGGTCCACCTCCCGTCCGTCCTGCCCGAGCTCGTGAAGAAAGGCCCACAACACGCTCGAGGGCCGCCCGAACTCGAGCTGTTTCAAAGGCTCTGACAGATATCGAGAGATGGCTGAACGAGGGTGGTTCACCAAATCTCAAGACATACTTGGGCCTTCCGGCCAGAGTGAGGAGCATGCTCGAGCATGGCAGCAGCGAGGACGCCAGCAAGTGGATCAAGGACTGTACGTTCTCACCAATGTACGACACGAAGATTGTGCGATTGACCAGGGACATTCAAGGCCACGTCCTCGTCCCGACGTCCGCCAAGAAGGCGGACGCCTTGCACAAGTTGTAGACTGAGGCATGGGGAGGCGCGGCCACGGACGACAACTACGAACAGGAGCTCCAGAGGTCCCCGCTGGAGATTCCGCCCGTGCCCAAGGGAGCCAAAGTGGTCGAGCTCCAGCACGTACTCGGCGTCATCCGCAGGGGATGGCACGGCCCGAAGAAGGTTGGCAAGGCCCCGAGGGGGCCCATGGCGAAGCAGCTCCTGCGCAAGAAGTAGGAGGTGGAGGCACCTCGCGGCCCGCGCGGGCTGCCAGCGGGCGGGGGGCTGGACTTTCCCGTCGGGGTGTTTCTGTGTCGTGCCCCGCCCCAGCTTCGGGCCATGTGGGCCCTTAGCCGTCCTCTGGCGGCGATCCGCACTCGTGCGTTCGGCCTCTGGTAGGCCATCCACGAGGCTGACCCCCCCGTGTGAAGACCTGGCTCTTATAGTAGAGTTGCCCAGCGTCGACAGCAGATCAGACTTCAGTTGGCGCGAATGGGAGCGTAGTAGTAGTAGTAGTAGTAGTAGTAGTAGTAGTAGTAGTAGTAGTAGTAGTAGGAGTAGGAGTAGCAGTAGTAGCAGTAGCAGTACAGTAGCAGTAGCAGAAAAGGTGGTAGTAGTAGTGGTAGTCGTAGTAGTAGTAGTCGTAGAAGTAGTAGTAGTAGTAGTAGTAGTAGTAGTAGTAGTAGTAGTAGTAGTAGTAGTAGTAGTAGTAGTAGTAGTAGTAGTAGTAGTAGTAGTAGTAGTAGTAGTAGTAGTAGTAGTAGTAGTAGTAGTAGTAGTAGTAGTAGGTAGTAGTAGTAGTAGTAGTAGTAGTAGTAGTAGTAGTAGTAGTAGTAGTAGTAGTAGTAGTAGTAGTAGTAGTAGTAGTAGTAGTAGTAGTAGTAGTAGTAGTAGTAGTAGTAGTAGTAGTAGTAGTAGTAGTAGTAGTAGTAGTAGTAGTAGTAGTAGTAGTAGTAGTAGTAGTAGTAGTAGTAGTAGTAGTAGTAGTAGTAGTAGTAGTAGTAGTAGTAGTAGTAGTAGTAGTAGTAGTAGTAGTAGTAGTAGTAGTAGTAGTAGTAGTAGTAGTAGTGGTAGTAGTAGTAGTAGTAGTAGTAGTAGTATAGTAGTAGTAGTAGTAGTAGTAGTAGTAGTAGTAGTAGTAGTAGTAGTATCGTAGTAGTAGTAGTAGCAGTAGTAGTAGTAGTAGTAGTAGTAGTAGTAGTAGTAGTAGTAGTAGTAGAGTAGTAGTAGTAGTAGTAGCAGTAGTTGTTGTAGTCGTCGTCGTCGTCGTCGTCGTCGTCGTCGTCGTCGTCGTCGTCGTCGTATGTTGGTAAACGTGTGGGAAGCGAATGCGATGCGCTGGCACGTGCGAAACAGCGACCTCGCGCTGTCGCGGTCAGCGGCTCCAGCTGCCTCGGGGCCTAGACCCCAGGCCGTGAGTGTGTCGTGCTTAGGAGAGGCGGGTCTGGATCACTCTTCAGGGCACCGATGTTTACAAAAACAAGCAAAGAGAAACGCCGAGGCCGACCCCGGAGACCCTGCCTTCAAGCATGTTGACGCCTCGCTTTTGCCCCCGCCGTCCTCCGACCTCCCACCGTTGGGCCCGCCGCCGTCCTGCTTCCGCCGCATGCGAGGCGACCCGAACGCGAGGCCCTTCCTGGAGCGCGTAAGACTGGATGGAAACAACTCGATCGATCGGCCCTCGATCGGTCCTCGATCGGCTGCGACGGAGGGCGACGAGACGAGACGAGCCTCTTCCTTGCCGTCGCAGGGACGTCCATTTCCCGTGCATTGTTCGGTTTCGTGCGTATTTTTTGCTCGATGGTCCAGGATGGTCCTGGATGGTCCTCGCCGAGAAAAAATGCACACGTCCGAGCGATGCCAAGTTTTTCCTGGACCGCCTCGAAATTGAGGGAACACGCAGCGATCGACGGCGGCGGCGGCGATCCGACCCGACTTGCGGCGGCGGCTGGCCCGCCTGGCGGCGGCGACGATCCTGGTCGATGGGCCTTCGATCGGTCTCGATAGCGGTCGGCCGACCCTCGATCGGTCTGAATAGCGGTCGACCGACCCTCCACGGAGACCGATCGAGCGAGGGACCCAGAGATCCGATGTCGTGATGTGTTCAGTGCGCGGTCCCCGAAAGTCTTTGACTCATTCCCCAGGACCGGGCGTTTCATCCCGAATCGTTTTGTTGACGGTCCCGCGGCCCGGCGAGGGCCCCGTGGGGGGCCGAAGCTTGAGACACACCTCCGCCTTGATTTCTGCTTCACTACGCTGGATCTCTGGGGCGACGGCTCGACCGATATCGATCGATCGATCGGCCGATATCGATCGATCGATTTCAATGCGCTTGATCGATCGATCGACCGATATCGATCGATCGATCGATCGGCGGCGGCGGCCCCGGGCGGCCAGCAGCCGCGGGCCACGGGGCGCGGCCGCCACGGCCATCCGCGCGGGGGGGCGCGGCTTGCCCCGAGGCGCGGCCGGAGCAGGACGGCCGGTCGGAGGCGGGCCCCGGCTGAGCAGAGGGGGGTCGGCGTCGTCTCGGGGGGGGGGAGGAAGCAAAGCAGTAGAGGAGAGGACAAAAAACCTTGGGAGGGGGAGGAGGAGGAGGAGGAGGAGGAGGAGGAGGAAGGAGGAGGAGGAGGAGGAGGAGGAGGAGGAGGAGGAGGGAGGAGGAGGAGGAGGAGGAGGAGGAGGGGAGGAGGAGGGAGGGAGGGAGGGAGGGGAGGGAGGTAGGGAGGGATGAGGAGGAGGAGGAGGAGGAGGAGTAGACGGGCGTAGAAGGGAGCCCCAGTCTGGCCTACCCTCTGGCCCGACCTGCCGCCTCGGGCTGGGGGCGGGGCGCCGCAGGCGGCGGCGGTGCCTCGAAGGCATGCGGCATGTGCTCTGCGACGCCGAAGACGGAAGCCGCTATTTCAATCCGTGCGCGGGAGGGGGGGAGCGTGGGGGGGCAGCAGAGGCGGGGGCAGGAGCAGCGCTCAGGAGAGACGGACGAGTAGAGAAAAACTGATGCTGTGGACCAGTGGGCGACAAGGGCACCGCCGGGGGTGCAGGAAGTAGGCCCCGCGGCACAGTCGACAAAATCTGCATGCGGGGACTGCGACGCGCAGGCAAGGATACAATTCGGGGGAGGCGATCGGAGGAACGAGAAATCACTGGCGTGGCAATCGAGGCGCCCAGGGGGCCCGAGAGAGGCGGTTGGCACGGCCCAGAGGCCCTGAGAGAGGACATCACGGACGTTAAGGCACCGTGCGTGGGCGGAGCATGGAGACAAGGTGACGGGCGCACACAGACGGGCGCGGGTGATGAAGGATGGCGGAGATGCGACGCCGTGAGAGGAGTAGCGGGAGAGGAGCAAGCAGCGGCACAAGCAAAGCTCGAAGAGACGGACGGGGAGAGGGAGGAACGAGCATGCTCGGCAGCTGGAGCGCACGCATCACTGATGGAAGAGATAGGACTGTGAGGGGGGGCAACGGGAGGGCCCACGGATCAAAGGGCGGGGGCGAGAAAGCAGGACACCGCAGGCGGGCATCATATCGTTCCGCTTAGGTCGGCGGGGCTATCGTCGTTGAGGGCGCCATCGGGGTAGACGGTGAAATCGAAGTCCAACCGTGGGGAGGTGCGGCCTTGACGGGATACCGATCGGCTAGTGGCGACGGCGAGCCCGAACACGACAGCGGGACTTGCGTTCTAACGCCGTCGGACACCAGTCCAAAGTCTCGGCAAAGCACAGGTGGCGACGGCGAGCCCGAACACGACAACGGGACTTGCGCTCTAACGCCAACAGCGTGGAGACCACCTCCGACAGATTCGAGACGTGGCGACGTGATCCCCGAACACGACAACGGGACTTGCGCTCTAACACCATGTCCCGCGAGGGGGGGGGTCGAGGCATCCGACAGCAGGCGACGGCGGGCCCGAACACGACAACCGGACTTGCGATCTAACGCCTCGAGGCGGCGACGAGGGGAAGGAAGAACCAGTCGCAAACGACATTGGCGTAGTCGGTGTTATCGAAGTCCCGCACGTAATAGGAATCGACAATGTAATCAGCGATGGCGGCGTCACTGGAGATCCGCGCGCAGATGGAGGCGTCAACGCGGTCGAGGAGCCAGGAGTCGCCTTCTGCGGTGTGCACGCAGACGTGGGGGTAGAAGGCAGCGCCAGCGCACTCGCGGCCGCAAGCTCCGACGGGGTGCCACATGCCCAGGATTCAATGGGAGGGCATGGAGGGGCGGCCACACCTGAATGCACGCCCTGGGCAAGAGCCAAAGTGCTGCAGGGCACTGCTGTATGATCCACATCATTCCTCTCACGCACCCAAGGGCCATCAGATGGGGGATCAGAGGCTTCTGAGGACAAGCTGTCGTCAGTCTCCGTGGTGGACGAGGAGGGCCGCACAACGGCCTGGGTAGGCAGAAAACGCAGGGCCTGGACTTCGGGTGGGGGTACCCATCGACGCAGTCGATCAGAGGGTCGAGCTAGCCTCAGAGAGCGGATCGCAGCACTCACATATCCCCGCAGCTGGCCTGGCGTTGCGACCTGTGTGCCCTGGCGCGCAAGATTGAACGTCTGGCACATTTCATACACGTTCTCGAGGTGGCCTGGATGAGGCAAATATAACCCCAAACGCTCAGCTAGAGGTCTAGGCAGGTGACGCTGCATACCACGGGACACCGCATGATATAAGATGGGGCGTCGAGCATAGTGTCGTAGCCTGTCGGGTTTTGGACATCCGAATGTGCACTCGAGCTTCCCTTGCGGGTGGAGAATACGATAAGATGTCAACCAGCCATTTCCCCACGTACGCAGCGCTGCCATGGCCCAGCTCTGAGGGACGAGCCGAAGGAGTTCTTGTATATCTGACCAATGGATCTGTTCCAGAAAGGGCCGGTAGCCCACGAAGAGGGGGGCGAGGCTGCGGATTAACATAGCTTGGAGCGGCCTGTGTGCACACATCGCCTGCCCGAGAGAACGAGCCGCAGCGCGCTGCAGCCGCGGACGACGCGAGGTGACCGCACTCTCCACTTGGATAGCTGCGCGGGCATCCACCAGGAGGCGTTCCTGGGAGCTCACCTGGACATGTTCAAGATACTCGGAAAAAGCTGGGGAGCGCCAGAAAGACGGATAAACACGCGAACGATTCAGGGAAACGAGAGCAACCTCATCGAACTTCCCATCCAGAACCTCTTGATGCCATGTCGTCGCAGTCCGTCGCAGCAGACTCAGGTACGCTTCATATCCCTGGAATGTATGAACGGCAGCACGTAGGTGGGCAGCCGTTGCTCGAGCAGACCAGGGTGGGATCAGGGGGCCACCCCAGGCCGGTAGTTCCAGGATCGACTCATTAGGGAAAAGACCCAAGGGAGCACGTAGCACTTGGGCAAGAGCACCTCGCTCGATGGGTAAGAACCAACCAGGCATGGGAAGGAATTGGGCAGCATAGGCGAGGCAAGGGTAGACTCGAGTGCGGTAAAGGATGCAGTTGGTGCAAACCGACGCGACCCCGCGGCCCGACATCCGAGACCGAGAACGGGCTTCCTGGAGGGGGGGGGCCTTCCCAGTTGAGCTCTACAGTGGCATCAGGACCCAAGATCATCCCAAGATAAAGAAGCCAACCATCAATATTAAAGTCAGCCCAAGCCCCAGCAATCGAAGCTAGCTGCACTTTGGTCATGGTCCTCAGGGCGTTGGTCATGTTGGCGACAAGTGGGACCAGGGTGCACCTGCTGATCTTAATCTTGAGGCCTGCCAGCTTTTCCATAACCCCGAGGACCCGAACAAGAATACGTAAAGAGGCCATCTCATAGAGGACAGCGCCGAGGTCATCCGCGCACGCACGACATATCCCCAGAGAACGGCGCTCCACACTGCGTTCTAAATCGGCGAGCATCGGGGAGGAGGCGAGGGCGCACAGAGACCCCGAGAGCCCGCGCCCTTGGATAATGCCCGACCGTACCCAACATGTAATAACGTATTGCCGCCCATCGTTGACCACCCCTTTCAACCGCTGTGTCCATCCACGTAATAAAGGCCAAGATCTCCACGGGGAGGCCCAGGGACCCCAAGAGCTGGAGCAGGAAGGACTGGGACAAGCTCGGGAAGGCCTGCCCGCAATCGAAACCGACGAAGATGGGTGAACGACGCTCGGCGAGAGGATGCTGGGAGGCGAGGCGAGCATGTACATCGAGCTCTAGAACATTGTGACAGAAGTTACGTCCGCGAATAAAACCACGCTGGGAAGCAGGGGCAACAGCCTGCACCACAGGCTCCAGGATCCGATTCATGACCGAGCTCAAGATTTTGACGTCCGGACTCCTTAATCCCAGGACTCGGACTTTGTCAGGAGCGCGAGAGCAAGTCCCCGACGGCTGGTCATCTGGGTCGGAGCCCTTCGGGAGGAAGGCCTGGAGGGTGACGCTGGCGGAGGCGAACAGCGATTGCCCCTGACAGAGCCAGCCGAAAATCCTGGCCAGATGCTGGACCCCAAAGTCGCATGCAAGCCAAGCAGCATAAGGTAGGCCATCCACTCCAGGGGCGGAATGTCGCGCGCGCGCATGAGGGTCCTCCTGAACGTATGGGTCAACGGGCTCTGAGCCACGATGTCGGAGGCCTTGGTGAGGAACCTATCGAGGTACTTCTGAATCAGGACGGGCTAAGGTATTTTCCTGGAGAATACAGGTTACCAGTAAGCCTCGAGGGCCGCCGTGCGCTCGTATGCGTCCGTGACAGGGCCTTCAGGAGTGATGATCGCCGACAGGACCAACCGCTTGGAGAAGGGAGCCCAAATGGAGGCCTTCCTCTCTAGAGCTCTCAGAAGCGTGGCCGAGCAGGGCCTCCAAGCCGATGGTGACCCCTCGGGAGCCCGAGCAGAGGCAGCAGCAGTGATTTCTTTTTCACAGACAAGCCGATGAACTCCGTCGGCCCACTGCTCGAAGGTCGGGGCATGGCGCAGCGAGACCTCGGCGCCCTCGATGATCAGCGCGTCGGCGGCGTGCTGGGAGGTCTCGATAAGCTTTGAGGCGAGACCGACGTCCTGCCGCCAGACCGCGCGGGCAATCCCGCGTGCAACCAGCTGCAACGTACCAGGAAGGTCAGGGGCGGTGAGGAAGAGGATGTTGCGGGCCTCCCGAGCAGCCTCTTTCATCATGAATTTGTAATGCTCAGTGGCAATAGGAGGGTTCCATCGCAGCAGGTCGTCCTCCCCATCCGCGAGCATGCCCTGGAGCCTTTTCTGGAACTGCACGGAAGTGAAGATGTGTTTTGGGATCGGCCTTTCTGCAGCCAGCCTGGACCCGCGAAGCCGAAGGGAGACAGAGAGAGCGGCATGGTCGGAGACGCCCTTGGCGCTGAGCAGCTCGGGACTGTCGACAGTGGCGACATCTGCCATAAGCTGGCACATCATCCAGCCCGTGGCCGAGCAGAAGAAGCGGTCGATGATGTTTACGGAATTGGTAGGAGAAGGAGGAGGAGGAGAAGGAGGAGGAGGAGGAACACAACACAGCACTCAGCATGGGAGCCACTGAGGAGAATCGTGCGGCTCAGGCTGGGGGGCGTTGCATATTTGCGTGACCCCTTTCCGGCATTCCGCCCGCTGGCAACCATGCTGCTACGTGACACGGTGACTGCTTGGAACTCTTCTTTGTCGGAGGGGGGAGGACATATGCCCCCCCCCTCCCCCAGGCGCTTGGGGTGGGAAGGGCAGCGTTGTTGACCAGCCTGAGTGCCCGCAGCAACGCAGCATGAGAAGAGGAGCCCCGTGTCCCCAGCTCTTCACTCCGTCGGGGAGCGCATGTGAAGCTGGCGATGGGGCGCTCTGAAAGCGGAGGGGGGCCTCATCGGACATCGTGGGGGCACCTTACGAGGGGCTCGGATGAAGACGAGGGCTGGGTGCTGGTGGCATGGTTGCAGGAGGTCCAGAGACAGCCCCAAGAGAGCTCCCGAAGCTTCTCCTACAGGATGGAGGGGCCACACAAGACAGGCCCAAGTGTGCGGTCACACGCGTGTCCAGCATGTCCAGGCCAAACCCCCACCACCCACTGATTGGGAGGCCTGCATACATACTGGGGGGGGGGGCACCGTAGTGCCCACTCCGTGGGCTCTCTCCTGCCGTTGACAATGCTGGAGCGGCCATTCAAGGCTCATCCTCGCACCGCTCCTCACCTTTTATTTCTATCTCTCTAACTATGGTGGTCCTCCTCCTCCTCCTCCTGCTGCTGCTGCTGCTCCTCCTCCTCCTCCTCCTCCTCCTCCTCCTCCCCTCCTCCTCCTCCTCCTCCTGCTGCTGCTGCTGCTGCTGCTCCTCCTCCACAGATCCCCATCTTCCTGATCGCCTGCGCAGCCTCCCCATGCTGCTTGGGCCCGTCAAGCAAGACTCAACGTGCAACAACGTACAAGAAAACAATGACCACACAATAAGTCCCGACAGATGGCTCAGCATCGGCGACATGTTCACATACACTTCCTAACATCCTGCCCTTTCTCCTCCTCCCCATTGAGTCCGTGCCCCTCTTAAACATCGAATCGCTATTATTTGCCCGTCTATGCTCTAAACCGCAAATCCAAGGCCACAGTCGCCCTGTCTAAATGTCGGGGGTCGGCGGGATGGACTACACCTCTTGATTTGACAGATGCTACCGACTGTGTCAAATGGTATCTGGCGAAGCGAGATTTAGGCGAGCATGGGATGCAGTCCACATTGGGCAACGCAAGCAGCATACCGTCCGTAGTTAGAGCCTGGCTGGTGTTGAACTATGCACATTGCCTCTACGGCGGAAACCGATATACATTTCCAAGCGGACGCATTAGGCTCTAGCAAAAACAACATGGAATGTTGCACTTCGGAGTCCACACGTATCCTTGCCAGGACCTGCTCTTACGTCAACGCGCTGACATGTTCAACCATCGGCTGGCGTAAAAATGAGCCCGCGTACTTTAGGGTATCGACACTTCGGACCAACGTAAGTGACAAAGCCACCATGCGGCACGACAACTTGCACAACAAATGCATGTTCCCCACTCTACCACAAACCTGGCGTGGGCTTCTGCTCCGCTGGCAGAGCGGCACAAGAGGATGGTGAGTTTGGGCAAACCGTAATGATCAAACCACCGGAGACAGCCGTTTTGGCTTGGGCGCTGCCTCAGTCACCCGTCGTACTGCAGGTGCCGACGCCCCCGAACCAAGCGTAATTACTACATCTGTGCATGTGGTGGGCAGGGGCTGGCGCCTTAGCACTGCGATAGGCCCACCACAAGTCATATACAGAATGCTCTTGAAACAAAGCCGACGCCTTGAAACAAAACTGTCTCAGCCAGAAATGTTCAAATCATAGCTCGCGCAAACCACCATGCGTTACCATACCATTCTTTGGTGGGCCTATAGGCATTCATGACGCTTCGCAAATGCTTTACCGTGAAATTTTGGGTCATGGCGGTCCTGACTCCGTGGCGTCACGCTCCCGCCAGCCGCCGTCACAACGGCACATCTTCTGTGTGCCCGGGCAAGAGGGAAGCCGGAGCCCTCTAGGTGGGGCCGACTACTGGACTCGCGCCGGGCGAGCTAAAGCTCAGCGGGGCACCACAGCGAGCTCTACAGCGCGCTGGTAGCCCCAACGTCGAGGCCCAGAGGCGGTAAATAGTTGAATGAGTCGACGGTGATCCGCCTCGCCTCGACAGGATCTGACAGCACATCGGGTTGTCTGTGACACACATATTGGCGCATTTCTTGGGCCGTCTTGGGCTCTTGGGGCTCTCGCTCCTTCTCCCTCGATCTCCCCTGGGGACCTCTTGGGGGCCGCCGCGAATGGCGCTGGAATCCTGCTGGGCCATCTCGAGAGCGTGCTGGGCCAACTTGGAGCTCTGTCGGGCCGAAGGTGGAGGGGGGGGAAGGAGGTGCAGTGATTTTCTTTGTGTCGCGGTGTTGGCGGTCGCTCGGCGCTATAGAGGGCCCGTGTCGCCCTGCGAAGCGACAAATCAGAGCCTCAGATGCGGGGAGAAGCGAGGACGGCCGCGGAGCGGGCCGCTCAGAACGTGTCGTCCTTCACGCCGGTTTGTCAGCCTAGGTTCCCCGGCAGGAGTCATGTGAGGTGGCGGCCCAGGGGCTGCTCAGTGCGGTCCTGCCAGGGCGCAGCAGCACGGCTATCCGAAAGGTTCCTGAAGAACAGGGAGCTCGCGAACCACAGCATGCGACCACGCTCCGGCAACCGAGCCCACGCAGTGTCGCGGCCCAGGACAAAGACCCTCGGCTGAGCTGTCTTGGGCCGTCTTGATACCCTGTTGGGCCGTCTGGGAGTCTCTATCGGGCCCCCCTGGAGGCCTCGACACTCGGCCATCAACATTCAGCACGAGCGTGCAACCTCCTGGCCAGAAATCAATGGAAGAAGGCGGGACTACACATTCGTGCCACCGCGCGGCAACTCTCAGAGACGTCTCAGCGACGTTGGAGCGGGTCCAAAAATACTGCATTCTGCCTCAACGATCGTCGGCACGAACCATGCGATCACGTACTAAAGAAACCCCCACGAAACACACGAAACGCGCACGCAATGCGATCCACACATCGTGCAGACATCACAGTGTGTTCTGATATGCGCCTAGAACACTGATCCGCCGTGTCGGTCCGGCGGTCTGCCCAATCCTGCGCACACACGCACACACACACAAACACACACACACACACACTTTTTTGCGTTCGCGGCCTCGCGCGCGGCGACGAGGCGAAGCAACCCAAGTACGGCGGCCAGAACCCAGGCCAATGCCCGCGCGTGCCGGCTCAGAGGGGGGCAGCACATTGCCATCCGGGCGTGGACGGCGGGGGGACAGGGAGAGCGCACTGGACGCCGCCCAGGGTAACGTCCCACATGGATGGCGAAGCCCCATTTCTGCACACACGAACACACGCAAACACACCCACACACACACACACACACACGCACGCACGCACGCACGCACGCACGCACGCACGCACGCACACTTACACACACACTTACACACACACACACACCCTTGGCTGTCCGGAAGTCCGGGTGCGCGCTCGGAGCGCCAAGCAGCCTGCTGAAAGCCCTGGGCCAGCCGAGATCTCCGAAGGCCTCCAGCGCCCCCTCGGGGCGCGCAGCGGGGTGCGCGCGGAGGACGCGGACGGCGCCCCGGAGGCGGACGCCGCGAACTGTACACCAGCATCGAAGTCTAGGAAGAGAGCCGTCACGAGGCGCGGCGGCCTGAGTCTAAGTGCGCCAGCTCAACCGCCGTGGGGGCCCCGCGACGGGCCGTGCTCGGGGCTTCAGACCGCGATGCAGAGCTCCTCCTCCGAGCCGCCGCCCCTGCAGCTCTCGGGGGCTCCTGCGCAGCTCGCGGGGGGAGCCGCGGCGGGCTCGCGGTCCTGACGCAGCTGTGCTGGCCTTCTCCTGGGCGGCGTTCAGCCTTGGACGCCCGCGCTGGGTCGCCGCCCCGGGTCGATACGGCACGAGCCTACCGCGTCGCCGTCAACGGATGAGGGCACGACGCCGAGGAGGTTGGGTCTCTTGATCATCGGGGCGCGGATCGCAGCTACCCTCGCGCTCTCGTGCGCGCTCCGAATGAAGAGCCCCCTCTCCTCTTCCCTTGCTACGGTAGCGAATGCGAGACCCACACACGCACACACGTGTTGAAGAGTCCCCTCTGTGGGCAAGCCGCAGGGCGCAACCACACTCGCGCTCTTGCGCCCGCCCGTCAGCGAGAAGAACGCCGCCTCTGGACCGAGCCGCGGCCCCTAACAGGATGCTCCAGCGAGGGCCGACCACGTCAAGGAAGCTCGGCCCTCGGTCCTCGATCCTCCGACGTTCTGGCCCCCAGCGACGCGCCGCCGATCGAATACCAGCCAGGCCTCGTCGGCGGAGTCGGGCCTACCCAAGAGGGAGCGGGGGGAGGCGGGCCATAACAAACCTAATATTACGTGTGAGGGTGTGTCGGAATGGGCGCGGTGGTGCCATGCGAACGCAGCCACTTGAGCCTTCGGTGGAGCGCCCCATGGGGCCACGAACCGTGTGAGGGGTGTGCCGAAATGGGCATGCGGAGGGCAGAGGCGCGCAGGGGGAGGAGAGAGGAGGAACGAGGAGAAGAGCCACGGGGCGCTGTCAAAGCGAGGACTTCAAACAGGATGTTTGGGAACAAAGACAGTGTCTCGCATCCTTCGCCCGAATAATGGAGGAGGGCGGCCAGACCAAATCAAAAAGGTCAGGGAGATGAGCCCCTCCTCCTCCTCCTCCTCCTCCTCCTCCTCCTCTTCATCATCATCATCATCATCATCCTCATCCTCATCCTCATCCTCATCCTCATCCTCCTCCCCGATATTCTCCTGTCCCTCCCCCGCTTCCCTTTCCGCCTCCCCCTCTTATCCTTTCTCCGCACGTCGGGCTACGGCGGCCCCCCCTCCAGGGCCACGCCGGCCAGAGTCCCACGAGCTGTCGCTGGCGCATCCCTGTGAGCCTCATATGCCCTGACATCCGCCGACCTGACTGTTTCCATCCGCGGCCCCGGACGTCCCGACCCCTTCGCCAGGGGAAATGTCTCGTCCTGCATCCAGTTCTGATGATCCTGGGGCCCAGTGACGGCCGCCGGAGGCCGAAAGAACAGGAAAAAACACCCGACTTGAACAACTCGGATCGTCGGAGATCTGTCAGCTACGCGCAAGGGTGACCAAGCCTGCGCTCAGCGACCGGGGGACCCCAGAGGTCCCGCACCGAAGGTCACTCCAGCGATGGTCACTCGAACGTGCACATGGCGGGCCGAGCACCGTTCCAGGGGCGCGCCGATCGCCCACCCCTTGTAGGCCTGGGCGCCGGAGCACCGTTCCCTGGCGGGCCGAGCACGGAGGAGGAGGAGGAGGAGGAGAAGGCAGGAGGAGGAGGAGGAGGAGTAGGAGGAGGAGGTGGAGGAGGAGGAGGCTCCCGAAGAGGAGGAGGAGGAGAAGGAGGAGGAAGAGGGAGGAGGAGGAGGAGGGAGAGGAGGAGGAGGAGGGAGAGGAGGAGAGGAGGAGGATGAGGAGGAGGAGGAGGAGGAGGAGGAGGAGGAGGAGGTTGGAGGAGGGGAACCCTGGGCTGCCGAGTCTGGGCGTACGCTGGCTCGCGGGCGTCCAGCGTCGCCCCCCAGCGGCCCAGAGCCCCAAAAGGTGCCGGGCAGTGGGCCTTGGCAGGCCGGCCGCCTCGCATACCGGGGTTCCGCAGCTCGAGGCGCCACCACTCGCCTCCCTCCTCCCTCCTCCCTCCCCCCCTCCTCCTCCTCCCGCCTCCCTCCTCCTTCTCCTCCCTCCGCCCTCCTCCTCCTCCTTCTCCTCCTTCTCCTCCGTCTCCTCCTCCCTCCGTCTCCTCCTTCTCCTCCCTCCTCCCTCCTCCTCCTCCCTCCTCCCCTCCTCCCCCTCCTCCCTCCCTCCTCCCTCCTCCTCCACCTCATCGTCCTCATCCTCCTCTTCCTCCTCCTCCTCTTCCTCCTCCTCATCCTCTTCATCCTCCTCCTCCTCCTTTTTCCTTCTCCTCCTCCTCCTCCTCCTACTCCTCCTCCTCCTCCTCATCCTCTTCATCCTTCTCACCCTCCCAGTCTTTTGCCCCAGGTCGTGGCTTGATGGCCCGACCAGACCTGGACCTCGAAGGGCCCGGTGCAAAACATGGAGACCGGCCGTCGCGGCTCTGCCTCGTGACGCCACGAGCCCGGGGAGGAGAAGGAGGACGAAGACGAGGCGATGGCCCAAGAGGCGCCCAAGATCGCCCCAAGACGGCCCAAGAGAGCCCCAGGACGGAACCAAGAGGGCCCCAGGACGGCCCCAAGAGGGCCCAAGGATGTCCCCAGAAGGGGGAACTCGCCCTGACACTTCGAGCCCACCGCCCCAAAATGACCCCAAAGACCACCAGCAGGCCCCCAAGAGGCCCCGCAGAAGCTCCAGCAGGTTCCCTACGAGGCCAAAGTCAGACCCCAAGAGGCTCCCCAAAGGCCCCCGATAGGCTCCAAGAAACCCCAAGACCGCCTCAAAGATGTTGGGAGGTATCTCCTGGGAGGTCTGCACTACTGAGCCCGAGCAGGTGGCTACGTACTGAGCCGGCTCAAGCCCAAATGAATACCAAATTCGGCATAATTCATCTGGGCAGGCTATATTAGGCAGATCAAGAGGGTTACGACCCAAGGATATACAAGCGCTCATGCTGAATTGACGCTCCCAGGATTTGTAGCCTAAAGAGGCGACGTGGCCTCCTAAAACTTACGACACGCGTAATCACAAGCTGCATTGCCGTTTGTTGTGCTGCTAGGTGGCCACATGTGACCTCTACCCCCACCCCCCGCTTCGAAATCGTGGGGGGTGGGAGGGGGGAAGGGTTCACATGTGGCACCCGGCGTGTGTGCTCGCCAGACCCGGGCTCAGATCGGTGCGTAAAAAATGGCGCTCTCCCAGCCGCTGCCCTACCGCTTTTCTGCGCCCTGCCAGGGTACGCATTTCCGGGCACGGCGCTTTCTTGCCGTGTCGACGTGGACGCTGGTGAAGTCAAGCAGTCTCCTCACCTCGGCTGCCCAGATACGCAACACGCAGCACGTAGCTGATTGATACGGAGCCCAACACGTAGACTGAAAACGCACGCACGACGCAGCACGTTCGCCAAAACGTGGGCCATTCCGCCGAGCCAACACGCAACGTACCGACACGGACGCTTTCAGCACGGCACGTGCTGCGTATCAGAGCGGGCACATCAGGGCAGCTGAGCTGCTCACTGAAGGGCCCCCCAGGAAGCTACCTTCACACATGCGCGCCTCCAGACCATGGCTGCGGTCACAAATGTGCCCACGTGCCAGACATGTTGCCACCAGTGGGCGAAGCATGCCCTGCCTGAACATGTTTGCCTTCAGCACAGACGTCGTGCCACCGCAAGGCACGCACAGCACGGCACGACGCGGCCTTCCTGGCCACGGCGCGCCGAAGCCACAAACAGGCTCCACGACGTAGATCTGCGCAGCGGCCCGGACAAGCCCGAGCCCCTCCTGAGCCCGAATCGGTCCTTCTCTCAGCGCCTTGACTGAAAGACCGTCACCGCGTGGACCGACCACCCTTGAGCACTTGCGGGGACCGTCACCGCGTGGACCGACCATCCTTGACCAGATCGCTCGACGCAAGCCGGCTCGGGACCACCGACGGCGTCCAGCCACTGACGCTCGCGCCGGGGCCCCCGCCGCGGCGGCACGCAGGGCATCTGCCGTGCGTGCCGTCGGCCGGACCTGGGACAGAAAAACCTGTTTTTTGCTGCGTCGGCGGCCAGGCAGAGGTCGTCTGCGCTGGCGGAAGGAGCTGACTAAACGGTGGTACCGTTGTAGCGAATTGGCCCGCATGCAAGAGCGGGAAAACGGGACAGGGCGGGCGGCCACAGAAGCCAGGGGCAACTGAGACAGAAAAACATCCGTCAAGAACAGGAGACACTCCGCCGGCCACACTGAAGAGCATTCGAGGGCGGTTGCCCTCTCCCTGGCTGCACAGAACAAGTCTTCAAGATCCAAAGAACATTCGAGCACCCTCCCCGGACCGACCTCGATCTGATATCTCGGTCCGACCGTATCTCCCCAGACCACCAACGCCGCGCTTCTTTCACAACGTGGACCTGGGGGCACGCCGGAGCCGCTCCGAGCTACCCCCTCTGTTTGAAGGGGCAGACACACGGGGGATGGGCTCAAGGGGGAAACATCGACCTGAAATCAGCGACACATCGCCGATAGATCGGCGAGAGGCCCCGGATAGTCCATCTGAACGTCCTTGGGCAGGTTGGGCCTATCGGGCCACTATCGGCGATCAATGGGGCGATTGGGGGTCGGTGCGTCCCCACCTTCGCTTATCCCCCCTATGGTTGCCCCTGACTGCGGCCCAGCTGGGCAGAGAGCCCGGACCTCTGTGGCGCCCGCTGAGACAATCAGGGCAGCGTCTCCCGGCTCCCGACAAAAAGGAGCAGGCGCCCTTGCGCGCGGAGGTCGGCCCGAGCACGGACCCCGTGGTGCGTCCGAATGCAGGGGTCGGGGGGGCCCCAGAACCCCGACATGACGATTTTGTCCGCTTTGGCCCTGTAATGGCCCCCTGCACGTGCCGAAGGTTGACCCAAGCCTCCCGCTGTGATGCTTTCGCAACGCGCAGGCCTCTTGGCAGCCCACGACCCCGCCCTGTCATTGACTACCTACCAGACCACCCCAACCAACCCGAAGACCCGGATTTCGGGTTCGGGGGGGACTGCTTTGCTACTGCTCACCGGCCCCAAACACTGGAGATGGAGGTCAAATGGAAGCCTTTTGGTTGGGTTGGGGTGGTTTGGGTGGTGGTGCGTCGGCGGTGGACAAACCTCCCTTTAGTAAACCTCCCCTTAGCGAAAACGGCCCGGGACCGAAACCGACGGACCTGGACCCGCAAAATGACGGCCGCGACGCCCACTCGCGAGCCGAAAACGGCCAATTCCTTAATCGACGTGTCATGGTAGGAGGTCTATGCACCTCCGAGTGCGTCCTTGGTGGAGGGGTTGGCGGCAGGCTCCTGCTGTAGGCCCAGGCAGGGGGCACGCGTCCGGTCCCTGCTGGAGCGGGTGGCGGCAGGCGTCCCGCGGCCCAGGCGGGGGCACGCCAGCGCCTGCGGGGAAGCAGAAGCCCCAAGGGGGGCAGATGTCATCTATGGGTGCGAAGAGCGCCTTCCCCCCGCCTCCCCCTTCCAAGACATCCTGCGGCTGCTTCTAAGAATCTCCTGCGTTTTCCATAGATGTCGGCCTGCGGGGCCCCTTCTGGGGCCCTGGCCAGCAGGAACGAGTCCGGGGCGAACAGCTGCGAAGGGGGAGGTGGGTCGGGGCCTCCCGGGCCGCGGCCTGGAAAAGTCGCACCATGCAAGCCTGGAGGGCCCCTGCTGGCGGACCAGGAAGGACGATCATCGAATCCGCTTCGCACCTCCATGGCCGCCCCTTCTGCTGGAAGCTCGGAGCGCCACACTGGGGGAGTGCGAAGCGAGCTTCTGGAGGGCGTCCGATGTTTGTCGCGTCCTCGTCGT
>CAUYUJ010004670.1:312500-397129 GCA_963575745.1 Prorocentrum cordatum
CAGGGAAGAAAACCAGAACCCCACGACGAAGCATGTGGGGAACAACAACAACAACTATTATTACTACTACTACTACTACTACTACTACTACTACTACTACTACTACTACTACTACTACTACTACTACTACTACTACTACTACTACTTCAACTACTACTACTACGACTACTACTACTACTACTACTACTACTACTACTACTACTACTACTACTACTACTACTACTACTACTACTACTACTACTACTACTACTACTACTACTACTACTACTACTACTACTACTACTACTACTACTACTACTACTACTACTACTTACAACTACGACTGCGACTAAGACTACGACTACCACTACTACCACTACTACTAATACTACTACTACTACTACTACTACTACTACTACTACTACTACTACTACTACTGCTACTACCACTTACTACACTTTACTAACTACTACTATTACTACTACTACTATACTACTACTCCTACTACTTAATAATACTACTACTATCACTACTACTATCCCTACACTACTATCACTACTACAACTACTACTACTATAACTCTACTATACCACTACCACTACTCAGGGAATACTACTACTACTACTACTAGACTACTACTACTTACTACCACCACCACACCCCACCCACCACCCCACCACTACTACTACTACTACTATTACTACTACTACTCTTACTACTAAAAACTACGACTACTATACTATACTCCTACTACTACTACTACTACGATGCTACTCCTTTACTACCCAATACTACTAAATACTACTATACTCCCCTACTACTACTACTACTACTACTCTACTACTAATATAATTACTACTACACTATACTTTACTTACTATACTACTACTACCTACCATTACTACTACTACTCTACTTATACTACTTACTTACTATCACTACTACTATCACTACTACTATCACTACTACTATCACTACTACTACTGCTACTACTACTACTACTACTACTACTACTACTACTACTACTACTGCGACTGCTGCGACTACTAGTACTACTACTACTACTACTACTACTACTACTACTACTACTACTACTACTACTACTACTACGACTACTACTGCGACTACTACTACCATCGTTACTACTCCTACTGAAACCTACCTCCGGCAACAACAACAACTACTACTACGACTGCTACTACTACTATGATATCCGAATACCACTAAATCAGTACGGCCGTACGAGAAGGCTGCTACAAGATTAGAAGGATTACAATGGTGTAGTACTCCTACAGCCACCACTACAGCGCTGCCACTACTACTGTACCAGAGTACTACTATGATTTCCATATGAAGCTACTGCTACGGCACAAGGGTTACGGCTACCGTGCTTGAGTACTCCACCACTAGAGCTCTATTACTGCGACTACTACGACTACTACGCCTACTACGACTACTACCATTACTACGACTACTACTACTACTACTACTACTACTCAGACTACTATTGCTACTACGACTACTACTACTACTACTACTACTACTACTACTACTACTATTACTACTACTACTACTGCTGCTGCTGTTACTACTACGACTACGACTACTATTACTACGACTACGACTACTACTACTACTACTACTACTACTACTACTACTACTACTATGATTTTACTACTACTACTACTACTACTACTACTAGTACTTCTACTACGACTACTACTACTACTACTGCTACTACTACGACTACTGCAACAACTACTACTACTACGACTACGACTACTACTACGACTACTACTACTACTACCACTACGGCGACCACTACTACTACTACTACTACTACTACTACTACTACTACTACTACTACTACTATATACTATCACTGCACCTATCCCCCACTACTACTACTACTACTATACTACTAACCACTACTATTACTGCTACTACTTACTACTATTACTGCGGACTACTACTATAGACTACTACTACTACTACTACTATACTACTAATACGAACTACCTACTTACTATACTACTACTACTACTACTACTACTACTACTACTACTACTACTACTACTACTACTACTACTACTACTACTACTACTATCACTGCTACTATCGCTACTACTACTACTACTACTACTACTACTACTACTACTACTACTACTGCGACGACTACTACTACTAATAATAATAATAATACGACTACTACTACTACTACTACTACTACTGCTACTACTACTGTTAATGTGACGACTTACAAAATTATAACACTACTCGTGCAACACTAGAGTACCAATGCTGCAAAAGTACTGCTGCAATACTGCACTCCGATTATTTCAATGCCACCGCTACAACACTACAGTACTTGAATACTACAAACGTGCTGCGATATTACGGCGCTGGCACGCTCCCACTGAAGTCCTGTAGCACACTCGCTACAGGCAGCCGTAGGGTACTACTCTCACGCATACTGTTTCAGAGTGCGGTTTAGAGTAGTACAGCACCATGCCACGCCAATACACCTATCATGGACCATTAGTCCTACCGCACCACCGCTGAATCACTACAGCTCGAATTCACGGCTGCTTTATTCGAGTGCTAAAAATAAAATATAGAGAACGTCAACTCTTTACTTCGTGAGCTTATCCGATCGAGCGTCTCCCTTCCGAGCCGAGGCTGCAACCTCCAGGAACTAGCCCTGGAGCGATGCTGGCGGTCCTGCAATCACAATGCATGCTCGCACGTGGTACCTACTTCGACCGGGCAGCAGGTGTGATAGCGTTTTGATACGGCTGTACGGTGGCTAGCAATTCCCATGCTTGCGCGTCTGACAATGTGTTACTAGAACGGCATCTCCTTACGTCTTGAACTTGTCCGTTCTGGCAACTCCGTCCGAAGACGTGGCATTAGCACCCAGGACATAGTAAAGCGGTAATGCCGGCGGTCCTGCTTTCACGCTGGGCGCTCGCACGTTGTATCGACATCCACAGGGCAGCGCCTTGGTACTTGATATGCATCTGTACGAGGGTTAGCTTGCCCCAGCACTGCACGTTGGAAGATGCTTGGGCAATGGAACACCAACTCTTTAAGTCGTGAGCTCGTTCGGTCTGATGGATCCGCTGCCAGACCAGGCGATCGTGGCACGGCAGCCCTCGACTTCGTTAGCTTATCGGTTCTAGAAGTTCTGTTTCCAGCGGAGGCTAAGTTCCGAAGACACAGACCAGCGGCATTGCCGGCGGTCCTGCACCAGTACACGAGTGACATATATATATATATACATACATATCACCAGGGCAGCGCCTCGATACGGCCGTACGGGGGTGAGCCTCCTCCAGTCGAATACGATCGAAAAGTCCTGATTGAAAGACAACTCGTTACTCCGTCGGCTTGTCCGTTCGATTGATTCCGTCCCCAGACGAGGCGCCAACATCCAGGGCATAGCCCTGCCCCAATGCCGGTGACCCTGCGTTCAAAATAAGTGCTTGCAAGTGCTATCTACCTCCCCAGCAACGCTCGCACACTTCATGCAGCTGTATGGTGGTGAGCCTTCCCAAGGTTAGCATGTCATGGAACGGGAACTGTTCACTTCGTGAGCAGTGACCCCGCCTCAAGCAGAGGCGCTACCCTCCAGGACACGGCCCGTCGGCACAGCCGGCGGCCCTGCCTTCACAATGCACGCTCGCACGAAGATTTTGGCTTCGCAGGGCAGCATCTTGATGCGGCTGCGTGGGGGCACGCCTTCCCCAGCCGAGCACGTTGGACGATTTGTTACCAGACCGGCAGTGCTTCACTTCGTGGGGCTTGTGCGTTCTAGCGATTCCGTCCCCAAATGAAGCGTTGGCCCCCAAGACACAGCCCTGCAGCAATGATGGTGGTCCTGCCTTCACAACTCACGCTTGCACGACGTATTTACATCCGCAGGGCAGTGCCATGATACGGCTGTATGGGGGTGGGCCTTCCCCAGTCTTGTGCATTGGAAGAATGTTTCTTGTCGCGGCGAACACCAGACATTATAGCACTGTTGGTTTGCGCATTTCCATCTCGAGCTCCTCTTATACATTCCTTATTCTTGTGCTACCGAGATACCAGTCAAGCTGTGGCATTGGCCCTTCCACAGGGCAACACCCTGATAGGGCTCTATGGTGTTGAGCCGTTCCCAATGTTGCGCATGTGAAGCGTGTTCTCTTGTCGCGGCGAATACGGCGCATCATATATGTAATCGTATTATATCTATCTATCTATAGAGAGAGATAGAGAGAACAAAAAAACAATGTTTGTGCATTTCCACACCATTTTCCTCAAGTGCGTCCCATCTTTATTGTGATACCGTTTTGGGGCATTGCAACTTCCACAAGGTAGCTTCCTGATACGGCTGTATGGGGTTGCGCCTTCCCCAGCCTAGCACGGTGGAAAGTTTGTTCACAAACTGAGACCTCTCTAGCTCTTGAGCTTCTCAGTTCTGGCCGATCTGCTCTCAGACGAGGCGTTGGCCTCCATGACACAGCCTGGCGGCAATGCCGGCGGTGCTGCATACCATCCATACGTGATGGCCCATTGTTGCGGAGATTGCCGCAATGAGGTGGACGGGGGTGGCTGTCACTGGGCACGCGAAGCGCACATGCCCACCACCAATCCAAGGTACCCGCGAATCTGGTAGAATACGCGCACGATCACCTACGAAAGGTGAGAACTCCCAACGTTCACTGGCACCGACGGCCAAGGATGGGAGAGACCACGTGCCCCACCCGACATTCAAAGGATGACGCCTACCCTTAATGGCATCAGCGCTACACTACTATCCGCCTCTTCATCATCCTCCTCTTCCCTCCTCCTCATCCTCCTCTTTCTCCTCCTCCTCCTCGCGACAGGTTCCAAAGCAGCAGGGAAGAGGAGGAGGCGGAAAAGTGAGGAGGCGGAGCAGGCGGAAGAGCGAGGAGGAGACGGAGGAGGTGGAAGAGGGAGGGGGAAGAGGGATGGGGACAAGGAGGAGGAGGCTGAGTTGCATGCAGGAGAGATGACAGGGGGAGCAGGGAGGAGGAGGGAGGACAATGGCGAGGAAAAAGCCCTCGCTTCGCCCGGCGGGCGCGCCCTGCGCCACCAGCAGCTGGACGCTGGCCTGCAGTTGCGACACCTGCACGCGCGCGCGCGTGATGGACGCCATCCACTTCCTCCTCGTCTGGCACACATGCGTGTCGGTAGGGCGAGACGGGCCTGTCGCCCAAGACTTCATTTCCGCTTGTGAACCTAGACCTTGAAGCATCCAAAAGTTACACAAATTGAAGGGGGTAGGTTTCACACTGTAGCTCTCCCGTTCGCGCTGCGCGCATTCCTTCGAACAGCTTCCAGCAGTTCCACTGATGAAGGGGGGCTGCTTTCAAATGTGGCGCTCGCCCCAAAGCCGTGCACATTCGCAATAACAGATGCAAGCAATTATACTGATGGGAGAATCGATTTCAAAACGCTTCTCTCGCCTCAGCGCCGCACACATTCGCATCAACAACTTCAAACAATTACACGGAGGCGGGGTCGTTTCCAACACGTGGCTTCCGCTTGAGCGCAGTACACATTCGCCCCAGAAACTTCCAACACCTACACGGATCCAGCGCGGTTCCCTGTTCACACCGTGGCTTTCGCCGTTGCACCGCACGCATTCGTCATTTACCAGCACTTCCACGGATGGAAGGAGACTGCGGTTAGCAATGTGGCTCCTGCCTTCGCGCCGCGCACATTCAGTCGTCTAGAAGCTTGCAACCTTCACAGGAATGGAGTATGGCCCCCTTTCAAAATGGGGACTCTCGCAATCGCGCCACGCAGATCCATATGACAAGCTCACAGCAGTTCCGCGGATGGGGAGGCGCAACCTTTTCAACATGTGGCTCCCGCCTGAGGGCCGCACGAATGTTTCTTCAAAGAAGCCAGCGGTAGACGAATGGAAGGCGGCTCCTTCTCAGAATGCGGCCCTCGGCTTAGTACCGCACGTGTTCGCATGTCCAACAGTTGCCAGAAAAAGGAGGGATTCCTTCTCACGCTTTGACTCTTGACCTCGAGCCGCACGCGGTCGCCTCAGCAGCGGCCAGCTACACAGAGGAAGAGCAAGTCAAATTCGGCACGTGGCGCTGGCCCCCAGCGCTGCGCACGCTCGTCTTCAGGACGCCCCGTGAAGCTACGCATGCGGAGGGCGGCTGCACGGGTGGAGGGCGGCTCCTCGTGAAATAAAGGAAGTACACCCTGCGAAATGCTTAAGAAATCATGGGTTAAGAAATTCATAGTCTCAGAACTTGAACAAAAACCCAAGATTTCTATCAAAATCTTAAGATTTACATTGAAACGTTAAGAATAATCGAGACTCTGGCCGAAAACTTAAGTTTTCTTAAGCATCGCCTGAGGTGTAGGGGGCAAACAGACATACCTCGCTTTTGACCACCCTCGCTTCCAAGAGGTACCAAGCGATGCCACACTACGGCCAAACTACGGCCTGCACCCGATGCCAAACTAGGAAAGCGGGGGGTAGGTAACTCGCGCTCTGAGGAAGGAAAACAACGCATAATCATAAAATGTTGGCGCTCCGCGCGGATTTCTTGGATTCCAGCGCGCGCGGAACGCGCCAGGGTCGGCGCCGCGGGGCGCCGCGGGGAGGGCGCAGGCGCGGATCCAAGAAGTCCGCGCGGAGCGCCAAAAGTTCATGTTTACGTGTTTCTTCGTCGGTGACATCGGGGCTCTCGCTCAATTGGGGCTCCCTTGGGCTCCCTGACCAAACGCTTCTGGAGGGGCTTTTCTCTCCGATCGAGGCCCCCTCCTTTCCAAGCGGGGCTTGCGCTGGGCACGTCGGTGGGCCTGGTGCTCCTGCCCTGCCTGACGAACGAACAACACACACACACCCATACCCATAAGGGGGTCCTTGCGAGGAGGACTGGCTATGGGTAGGGGTGCGGGCTGTCGGACCCCAGGGAACGCTCCCGTTCGAGCGGGGACCCCCGTCCGACAACACGCACCCATAGCCCTTTCTGACCCCCCTATTAGGCGACGAGCCCAGGGGGGAAATGAGAAGGAGAAGGCCTTCTCAGAAGGCCGCGGGACTTCTTAGAAGTCCGGGGGGCTTCTGAGACGTTTCCTTGGCCTATTTCGAATACAGACAGAACTTCTCAGAAGCCCTCTCAGAAGTCCAGAAACTTCTCAGAAGCCTCGGAAGTCCCGCCCCTTCTCATTTCCCCCCCGCGCCCGCCGCCGACCTATGGGTGTGGGTGTGTGTTGTTGGTTCGTCATTGCCGCCGCCCCTGCAGCCGCAGAGGCACTGGCGGCAGCTGCTCCTGCGGGGTGGCCGTAGAGCTCTCGCCCGGAACTGCAGGGCCGCGGGGCGCCCGTCCCTCCAGGGGGGCAGCTCCTCGCGCAGCGAGCAGGAGGCCTTTGGAGGGGCCTTATATCGGAGGACCTGGGGCGGGTGGGCGTGCTGCCGCATCGATGGCGTAGATGGAGCCTGCTCCAGTCCTGCTCTTCCTCGTCCTCCTCCCTCTGCTCCCCCCCTGGCCCCCATCCCCCCACCCCTCCCCCTCATCCCGCTCCTGCTCCTTCTGTTCCTCATCCGCCCTACCTCTCCTCCTCCTGGCCCTGCTCGATTCGTTGTCTGCTTCTTTCCCTCCGCCGCATTCTCCTCCCCAAACTCCTCATCGTAACGATCGTCCTCCAGTTCATGCAGAACCTCGTCTTGATCCTCCTCATCCTCCTTCTCGTCCTCCTCTCAATCTCTCTTTCTCCTCCTTCTCAACATCTTCCTCGTACTCGCCTAATCCTCCTCCTCCCCTTCCTACCCCTCTTTCTCCACCTCCTCCTCAGAATCTGCCCCCTGTTGATCCTGCTCGCTCCTCCTCCCCCTCCTCCTCTCATACTCCGCATCATGATGCTACTTGTCAACGTTCATCTCCTCTTGCTCCTCCTCGCCAGTCTGGACCTCAACATCCTTCTCCTCCTCTCTTCTCCTCCACCTTATGTTCGCTAGTTTTGCCGATGCCTTGCTTTCCTCTCACTCGTTCTCCTTGGGAAGCAGTACATAGTCAAGGTCACCGGCGCATCGTCCAGCATGAGTCACTTTGTTGCCTGGGGCCCCTGAACCCCCCGCCTGTCGACAGAACAGCAATGTCGAAAGCGAAGTTCCATGCCTCGAGGACCGCGGGTTCCCCCTCAAGACGCCCCAGCGCGGTGCCGGATGTGCGAGGCAGCACATATCGAATGGGTACTCGCGTCCATGGTTTGGTTCCTCTGTTGCGGGAGTCCTGGGAGGGGGTGGGCAGGAAACCCTGAGAGGGGGGGGCAGCGCATGTCGGGCATGCAAATGCGCACGCATGGTTTGGACACCATGGGAACAGTGTGCCAAATACGTAGATGATAAAAACAAGGAGCCGCTTACACCAGAACGCCGAACCACACATACAAGTCATGCCCAATGTGCCACGCCAAACCGCCATGACAGCAGCATCTGCAATGGAAGACAACTGGGAACAAGCGTTATGAGCAGTGTAACAGCCATCCGCACATCTGACAAACAATGGCATCGAACAGTGTTCAACAGCCAACACCATACAGTCGGACCTAGGCCATAAGAACATATTTCAGGAACATGAGACCCTCCGTACTCCAGAACAAGTCGAACATTCAAGGGTACACTCCACCAGGATGCACAAGAACATTCAACAAACACGATAAACACCAGGGTACCATCCCCGAACCGACCTCGATACTACACCTCGGTCCGTCTGTATAAGCAATTACATCGAACGGTGTCCAACAGCCAACACCATATCACACGGCTCTGACTCTGCGCGATAAGGAATATGGCCACAGCAGTTCCGCTGGGCCCAACGGCTCGCCAGAGCCGCCCGTACTGATAACGACGGGCTTGAATGATCAACAGCAGCGGCGCCGACAGAACGCGGCAGTGGCAACGGCGACTGCCACTACGCCACTGCTCAACGCAACAAAGTGCACCGCAGACGCAGTATCGGTATCGCCGAAGCCTCAATAAGAAGCGCTCCCGAACATCGCAGGCACGCAGCCCCAGAACACATTGCGCCCTCCCCACAGAAGTAATAGATGGCCTGTTGCGCCAATGCCTCAATGCGCTGAGTCAGGCGGTCCTCGACGGCCTGCAGGGACTGCTGGGGAGGGGGGACAGAATGAGAAGCCATAGGGCAGAATGATCAAGGCGCTGCCCTGCCAAGAGTTCAAACAAGCCTACCCGAATGCAGCTCAGAAGGACATCATTGCAATCCAAACGCGCCTCGCAAATCAAACCTGCTCCAGACTGTGTTTCTTACCCTGTGTGCCTCCAAATGCCCTGCCATGCGTTCTCAGAGTGTGGCGCAGCTCGCGCATGTCAAAGACCCGAAGATGACTAGGTGCGATTCCTATCTTCCAACGCCCTTCTACATTCCCCTGTCTTCTCTTCAGCTCCACGAGATTTTGCAT
Organism: Prorocentrum cordatum; assembly: GCA_963575745.1. Lineage (NCBI taxonomy): Eukaryota > Dinophyceae > Prorocentrales > Prorocentraceae > Prorocentrum > Prorocentrum cordatum. The sequence continues at coordinate 321,942 of CAUYUJ010004670.1, forward strand.
GAGTCGCTGCTCGCGCCGATCTCGCTACCATCGCTGCCCCCGCATCAAAGACAGGGAGAAGGAGAGGGAGAACGCGAGAGAGAGAGAGAGAGAGACACATAGACATATAAACCTGTATGCACATACATATGAGAGCGGAAGAGACAGAGAGAGAGAAAGAAAGAGAGAGAGAGAGAGAGAGAGAGAGAAAGTGAACACAGTGTAGTTATGGGGCACAGGAAGAAAGATAAATATAGAGAGATAGAGAGAAACAATAAAGAGGGCGAGACATTGAGATGGACAGAGAGAGAGAGAGGAAACGTACGGGCGAGAGAGAACATAACGTCGCCAGAGATGGGCATGGCTAAAACGGTTGGGAGCAGCAAGCCCAATATCATTCCAGCATCGCTGTTGCCGAGCTTTGACCCCCTCTAGCATCGCGGCAGTCGATGATTGCTCACCTCCTGCTCCTCCTCATCATTACCTCTTCTTCCTCCTCTCACCTGTTGTACCGCTCACCTCCGACTAGGGAAAAAGAGAAGGAGCTGGAGGACTCGGAGAAGAGACAAGAGACGTCCCGCTGAGTATGATATGTTTGAGCTTCCTTGCGGCCTAGGCGCCAGAGGGCCCCGCCCAAGAGGGGCCCAAGACGCAAAAATACACCTCCCTGGAAGTCTGCTGGGGCTTGCTATGACCAAGACTTCGAGGAGACCCCAGCCGTGGCGAAGAGGACCCCCAGAGGGCCCAGAGGCAAGGCATCGACATCTGCGAAATGAAATAACGTTGAACCTGAAACCTGGATTCCAGACCCGACCCTCGACGCCGTGTTTTACGCTCCGTGGACACGCGGAGGTGGACCAGACTTTCATCGGGGCCAGTTTTGTTTACGTTGCCAGGGCCCAGTACAGGGGCCCTGGGGGCCGACAACGGCTTTGATCCTCTTGTCGCTTTCCCAGACATGCTACGTTCTGATTTTTTCAGGACGGCGTCTCTGGACCCTTTCCCAGGGGACGGCTCTTCATCCGAGCCGCTTTGTTGACGGTCTCAAGGGCCCGGCGAGGGCCCCCAGGGGCCGAAAATAGCAACACACACTCGCCTCCCTGACTTTCCTTTCACGACGCGATCATGTCTGGGCTTGTTCCCCACCGCACGAGGCCTCTCCCACCGGCCCACCTCCGCTCAAGATCGGCCCCCCCAAAACGACACGAAGATCGGGACAAAATCGGATCGGGACAACCCGAGATCTCTGAGAATCGGCGGGTTTGGAGGATGTATATGGGCGCCGCGGCCGCTCCAGAGCGTTCCGGAACGCTCTGAGAGCGCTCCGGAACGCTCTGGAGCGATTTATCCCGATCCTAGAAGTTCCTAGAGTCGATCTGGGAGGAGGAGGAGGAGGAGGAGGAGGAGGAGGAGGAGGAGGAGCGATTTATCCCGATCCTATAGCCCTGTTTTACCCCAGGGCCCTCCCGGTGTGCACCCTGGCCCCCCCCTCGCCGGGGGCCCGGCCGTGGCCACGGGAAAAAAGCCCCCACGAGGCCCCGCGGCGGCCCAGCACGCGCCGCGCACGGAGGCCCCCGCCCGCCCCGCCTCTCTTCCCTCCCCTCCCGCCCGCCGCCGCGCGGCCTCCAGCGGGGCCCTGCCGCACAGCCGCCGCGCCCGGGCCGACGAGGGCCCCGCGGCGCCGTCGGGCTCCGGCGGCTCGCCCGCCCGCCGGAGGGGCCCCGGCGGCGACGCGCGGGAGGCCTCGGCGTCGTCGTCGGCGGGCCCCCGCGGCGCGGCCTCGGGGCGCCAGGCGCCGGAGGCTCGGGGCGCGACCCAGCAGCGCCATCATCTATCTAGCACGCGCCCGCCCGTGTCGTCGGCCGTGGGCCTGCATCGAAGGAGTCCCTGCGCCACTTCGCCGGCTGAGGCGTTCCAACAGGTTGCAGGTGGGTGGGTGGGTTCTCTCCTCGAGCAGTGGAGCTGAGGAAGAGCACTAGCGTTGACGACACCGGTATCTTTCGAAGTGAGTGCACCCCGCAGACCGCGCCCTTTACGATATGGCGGCCACAGCGACACGCTATGCCCTGCAAGCGAACAGCGGGTCGCTCCACTCCGCGGGGCGGGAACTTGGGAAGAGCTCGAGACATTGACGCCTGGGAGCCTCGAAGTGGATAGCGTTTCGCTCCGAAGCGTGGTGGGCCAGAAGCGGCGGCGCGACACGCTAAGCGAAGGCTCCTGACCGTAAATTGTACCCCTCCCACGAGCAAGCTCTACCCCCCACTGAGAGATCAAAGCGGGTGCGCACGCATGCCGTTCCCGCCCCAGGTCGGCACAAACCTCGCATGCCTAGCGCCACACAGGGGGGAGGCTCCACCGACGGCACCAGCGAGGACGCCCGTGCACAGTTCCCCTGCCTATTTCGGCACATGCCCCACACGACTCGAGCCCGTTAGGGAGCTACACCTGCGATCGATCCAACGAGCGCGTCCGCGAAGCGTCCCCCCGCCCATTCCAGCAAACCACTCGCACGTTTCGCGCCCCACAGTGAGTTCAGCATGCCTCTGCGCGCTCGCCCCGCAGCCCCCTATAAGCACTGTCCTGTCGCACGCACTAGCAGTGTCTATGTCTACATATGCATGTCTTCTCATATGCACACAACCACATATATATACACATATACGTGTGTATATGTGTATATATATATATGTAGGTGTGTGCGCGGGAAGCGAGGGGCACGCCCTGCGCAGCACGGATTTGCATACGCAGGTTCCGTCTGTTGCCAAGTGGTGCACTGACTTCAATGTCACCCGTGTCTTTGGGTGAACTGTCAAGACGTGGCGGATGGGGGCGCATTGAAAACACACCTGACATATCGGAGGCGCGGGGAGGAGGGGCAATAAGGGTTGAATTGTTTGTTCACGACGGCGATCCTCTCTGGTTCTAGTCCTCTGTAGACGTTTCTGAAGCTACTGCATGCGCAAGCTGCATAGCCAAAAACAATAAAAGGAGAGGCCTCAAGCGAGGACAATCTTTGAAAAGGTGACGCCCTCCAACCCGTAGCCCGCTGACACAAGAGAGAAACATGTGCATGACGCTAAGAAGTGGGAAGGAGGGGTGGAGGAGGACGGAGAATGCGAAGGAGGACGGAGGAGGATGAGGAAAAGGAATAACAGCAGCCTCAACACTCCTCCGTCTCTCCTCCCCCTGCTCCTCCTTCTACATACCCCTCTTCCCCGTCCACCTCCTCCTCCTCCTCCTCCTCCTCCTCCTCCTCCTCCTCCCGCTCCCTCCTCCGGATCCGCATCATACCTCTCCTTGCTGAGGCCCCGATGCTTCGAGGAGAGGTTGCGAGCTGAATCGACCCCCTGGATCCACAAAATGAGGAGGAACCGAAGGAGGACGGAGGCCACCTGCGGTGGCCATGCAGCAAACAACACAGTCAATCCCAGACCTCCGACGTCGTCACTCCATGAAAACCGGGGCGCGTGTTCTGACTGCTTCCAGGAAGATCCGTTGCTCATCCCAGATCGCTTTTGACAGCCCTGTGAAGGTCTATGGGATCAGAGCGTACACGGAGGAGGCCTTCGGCTCCATGATCGAGGAGAGGAGGAAGAGGAGGAGGAGGAGAAGGAGGAGGAGGAGCAGGAGGAGGAGGCCGAGGGGGAGGAGGAGGAGGAGGGATGAGGAGGAGGAGGAGGGAGGAGGAGGAAGAGGAGGAGGAGGAGGAGGAGGAGGCGGCAGGTAGATGCAGAACGCTCGGAGGAGGCCTTCGGCTCCATGATCGAGGGGAGGTGCGCCATGGCCGTGTGCGACGAGTGCAGGGACCGCAATGAGCACTGCCGGCCGATGGAGCACTCCCTGCGGAGGCGAGGCCCAAGCAAGGATTGATGGGCCGATTTACCGCCGCCGCTACCGCGGGAAAAACGGGGGAGAACGGAGGAAAGGGAGGTCCTCCTCCTCCTCCGTCTCCTTCCTCCTCCTCCTCCCTCTCTCCTCCTCCTCCTCCTCCTCCTCCTCTTCCTCCTCCTCTCCTTCATCCATCCTCATCCTCATCATCTCATCCTCATCCTCCTCCCCCTCCCCTCTCCTCCCCCATCCTCTCCTCCTTCCTCCCTCCTCCTCCTCCTCATCCTCCTCATCATCATCATCATCATCATCATCATCATCATCATCATCATCATCATCATCCTTCTCCTCCTCCTCCTCCTCCTCCTCCTCCTCCTCCTCCTCCTCCTCCCTCTCCTACTATGGTAGCGGTGGTAGAAAATCCGCTCGCCAAGGAGGGGCAGGTGGGATATGGGTAATGAGCTGGAGGATCTGGGTATGCGAAGAGAGAACCGATACCGCTACCACTGAGATGCGTCGCCACGACATGATCCTGCCGAAGGGCCGAGCCAACTGCAACTGCGAGTGCCGTCTTTGTGCGTACCGACTTCAGTGAAGTTCCCATATGAGCCACGATGCGTGTGAGGAGTGTGCCGAACATTGCGGGGCGGCCGCGTGTGGACACGGCCACTGAGGGTGGAGCAGCCGCACGTGGGCATGGCCCCTGGGGCCTTCGGTGGAGCTCCCGATAGGGCCACGCAGCGTGTGAGGGGTGTGCCAAAATTGGTGGGGCGCCCGCATGTGGACATGGCCGATGAGGCCTTTGGTGAAACCCCCTATGGGGGAACGAAGCGCGCGAGCGGTGTGCCGAAATGGGTGGAGCGGTCGCGTGTGGACATGGCCACTGGGCCTTCGGCGGAGCCTCCTATGGAGCCACGAAGCGTGTGAGGGGTGCGTCGAACTGGCTGGCTGATGCAGAGCACAAAGGTAAAGAGGGGGAGGATGCGAGGACCGTCGTTGTGAGCAGCGCCTTTGGAGAAGCTCCTCGTGGGGCTGCGAAGCGTGTGAGCGGTGCGCCGAAATTGGTAGGCCGCCTGAGGACATGGCCATTGGGGCCTTCGGAGGGGCCCGCTATGGGGCCACGGCACGTGTGGGGTGTGCCGAAATTGGTGGGGCGGCCGCACGCGGACATGGTCCCTGGAGCCTTTGGTGGAGCTCCATGGGGCCACGAGGCGTGTGAGGGGTGTGCCGCAACGCATGGGGCGGCCACGCATGTGGACATGGCCCCTGGGGCCTTCGGTGGAGCCCCCTATGGGGGGAACGAAACACATGAGGTGTTTGCCGAATTGGATGGAGCGATCGCATGTGGACATGGCCACTGGGGCCTTCGTGTGTGGAGCCTCCTATGCGGCCACGAAGCGTGTGGGGGTCGTGTCGAGCTTGTTGACTGAGGCAGAGAGCAGAGGTAAAGAGGGGGAGGAGGCGAGGACCGTCGTTGTGAGTAACACATTTGATGGAGCTCACTATGGGGCCACGAAGCGTGCGAGGAGTGTGCCGAGATGGGTGGGCAACCTGTGGGCATTGCCTACGTGACCTCCAGAAGTGCTCGCTATGGGCTATGGGGCCACGACACGTTTGAAGGGGTGTGCCGAAACTGGTGGGGCGGCCGCACGTGAACATGGCCCCTAAAACCTCCGGTGGAGCGCCCCATGGGGCCACGAAGCGCATGAGGGGCGTGCCGAAATGTATAGGGCGGCCGCACGTGGAAATGGCCCCTAAACCTTCGGTGGAGCTCCCTTTGGGGCGACGCAACGTGTGAGGGGTGTGCCGAAATCAATGGGGCGACCGCATGGGGACATGGTCCCTGATGCTTTCGGTGGAGCTCCCTGTGGGGCCACGAGGAGCGTGAGGGGTGTGTGCTAACATGAAGTGGGCGGCCACATGTGGGCATGGCCACTGGGGAGTCCGGAGAAGCGGGGCCACGGAACGAGTGAGGTGTGTGCAGGAATTCATGGGTTGGCCACGTGTGGACGTGGCCCCTGGGGTCCTCGGTGGAGCTCCCGATGGGACCACGAAGTATGTGAGCGGTGTGCCGAAGTGAGCAGGGCGGCCGCATGTGGACATGGCCACTGGGGCCTTCGGTGGAGCTCCCTATGGGGCCAGGAAGCGTGTGTGGGGAGTGCCGAAATGGGTGGGGCGGCCGCGTGGGGACATGGCCCCTGGGGCTTTCGGTGGAGCTCCCTATGGAGGAACCAACCGCGTGAGGAGTGTGCCGAAACAGAAACATGCGAAGGGCAGATGCAGGGATGGGAGGAAGAGGGGGGGGGCAGAGGAGAGGAGGTGGAACGCGCGGCGCTGCTTCTTCACAACGAAGACCCACCGCCACAGGATGTTAGGGAACAAATCCGCCGACCCTTCGGCGTGTGTGAGACGCTTTTTCGTTTTCATTTTGTCGTCGTCGTCATCCCCAGTCCCAAGGATATTGGGGAACAAGAAAAGGAACGTCGTAGTTAAGTCGATTCTCTTCTCCTTATCCCTTCCCTGCCGGAAGTGGTAGGGGGGGGTCCCGGGTCAAAATGCCTTCCCCCCCCCCGGGGTCACGGCGGTTTCAAGGGCAGCGGGGGTGGTGGCCCCCAGGGGTGGAAGGGGGGGGCGCCTGGGTCAAAAAGCCGCCACTCCCCGCAGGTCCCAGCGGGTCCCAGGAGGTGTCGCTAGCGGGGGTCCCCGGGGAGGTCCCGCATTCAGGGTCGACGGCACCGCCTGTATGGCCTCCGCAGTACACGAACGAACCCTGGACACCATCTTTCTGCTGCATGTCTCGAGCCGGATCGATCTGTGGGGGTCCTGGGGCCCGAACAAGGCAAACTCGCCGGTTGCAGAACACAAGTAACGCCAGGGTATGAGGAACTCCCTGGATCTCTTCCGGGATGCGTTCTGACCAGGAGTTTCGAGGCGAATCCAGCCGTGCCGGTATCCCCAGACCCCCGACGTCGTGCTTTGGTGAAGACGTGCCCCCCTGGAGGTCTCGACCTTTTCTTCTCTGGGACCGGCTTTTCAGCCTGAGCAGTGTTTGCGAGAACGTCCAAAAACCTCCCGTCGTGACTTTGTTCACGGCGCGGGCATGTCTAGGTTCTCCTCCTCGCTCGATGATCATGGCTTCCGGATTGGGCGCAAACTATTAGGGGGGCATAGATGGGAGGGGGAGAAAGGTGCCCTCCTCGGGCTCTAAAATCCCCCTTCTGGGCCCGGGGAGGGCCCCTTCAGCGGTCCTGAAGGGCCCCTCGTCGGCCGCCCGCGCTGCCCCTCCCCCCAACTCATCGTCGCCCAATTGGACGCGTCTCTGGCCCTTTTCGGACCGCTCTGCAGGCCTCCAAAGAAACGTAGACGTCAGTGGGGGGCGGGGGGGGGGCAATACAACGGGGGGGCTGTCGAGGGCTGCAGGGAAGGGCCCTGAAGGGCCCCTAACTTGGAATGTACCGTATATTTTTCGGCTTCGCACATGGATTTCTTCGCAAGATGATCACAGATGCTCCTCGATGGTCTTCGCCGAAGAAAACATGCACACGTCCGAGCGATGCCCAGCGAAACTGCCACCGCGGCCCAAAACATGCAAAGAAAGCTGCGCCGTCTACATCCCGAGTGCATTTCCCCCTGCTGCCGCACGCCTGGCAGAGGCCTCCGAGGGACGTCGGGGCGCCAACAGAAGCCCCAGGGGCTTGCCATGGCTCGGACGTCCATTCTCCTTGCATTCTTCGATTGGTGCTTTCACACACGTTTTTGTTGATCCATCGGCGGCGAGCAGAGTTGGCTGCACCAGCGCTAGAGCTAAACGTGGGCACCGAGAAGCGAACTGGCCAGCGTGCAAGAACGGGGAAAGGACAGACGAACACACACACACACACATCACCTACACGCACACACGCAAACACGCACACACACACACACACACACGCGCACAAACAAACATAAAACACGCGCGCGGGAATCAATGCCCGACGTCGGCGCGCCTCGGGCATGCAGCGTCGGGGAATACGAAGGGTTGGGGTCCCTTCCAAGGCCGCAGATCTTGTGGAAGCCCGAATGTTCCTCAAAACGACCGCGGCATTCCCAAAATGCAGCACCCGCATGTGTAGGGTCTCCAGAGCACGCAGCAAGAATGAAGAGGTACCGCGCTGAATGGTGCAAGCCCGCGGCAGGACGACACGTGATAATATAACAGGGATGATTTGAGTCACCCTGGCAACGCGGAACCGAAACAAAACATCTCTTCGGCTACAAACAAGAGTGACCCTGGGGTAGTATGCATGGGGCCACTGCTGGGATGTCTTCGTCAGAACGATGTAAGGCTACTAAGCCCGAAGGGACCAAGCAGGACAAGCCCTGGATTATAAGCGGGATCAGGCGGGATGAAGCGGGATTCAGCCAGATTGGACGGGCATCAACCAAATTAGGCCGGTTCTCGACCAGGGATATACCAGCGCCGATTCTGAATTCATCCTCCCAGGAGTTGCATCCTATCCGTCGGCGGGGCGAACAGGCCAGTGCTGAGGGGACGGTGTGGGCCCGCACCAACTAGGGCCAGAATGAGCTCATGAGAAGATTGGCTCGTGATGCGCTCCAGGATCTCCAAGAGTATCCAGCGGCCCTCCTTTTTGCAGCCCGCGTGGAGCACCAGGAAATACTGGAATCGGCTGCACGCAAGCGCGACCCTGGACAAGAGTAACCTTCGGCGCGCGGCTCAACAGGGGACGAGGGGGTGGCCAAACCTGGGCGCGCAGGCCGCTGCTACCGCTTCGCGTCTGGCGATCGGGGGACCCCTTATGGGGCCGGCAGCAGATGGGGGAGCAACAAGTGGCAGAAGCATAAAAACTCGGAGGTCCGCGCGATCCGAGAAATCCGCGCGGACCTCCGAGTTTTCATGTTTCTGTCCTTCTTCGGTCCCCCATCAGAGGTCACTCCTGCGAGAGCACTCGCCTGGGGGGCGGGGGGGGGGGGGGGGGGGGGGGCGAATCCGCCAAGCGGCACGCAGCAGACTTCGTAACCCCCCCTTTCCCTACCCCCCCCGTTTCGTTCGGCCCGAACTCCCCGGGGGGCGGGGGCGGGGGGCGGGGGGGGAGCGAACCCGCCGAGCTCCCGCCGGCCCTCCGCCGGCGGGGCCGCCCTCGCTCGGGAGCGACCCCCGCCGGCCCCCCTCTGCCCCCAGATGGCCACCGCCGTGGCTCTCGCACGGCGTGCCGCCCCAGGCCCAGCGGGGCCGCGCAGACGCTCCTTCCGCCCTTCCCAGACCTAGCAACAAGGGTGGTCCGCAAGATACCCCTCTATGCCGCCACGCTGGTTCCGGGCAGGCTGTGCTGTCTGGCGGAAGGGGGCGAGGAGGGGAGAAGCAGGCAGACAACGACGAACGCCCAGGCGGGAGGCCAGGGCCGGCGGGGCGGGCGGGCGGGCCGCCCCAGAGGCCCATGGACCAGAAGTGGCGGCGCGCACAGGGGGGCAGGGGTAGGGGGGAAGGCTTCTTAGAGAAGGAGCCGGGGGTGCTTCTAAGAAGCCTTTCCCCCTCCCATCTGCCCCTCTGTGCGCGTGGGCGGCAGGAAACAAACGACACCACCCCACCTACGGCCCCACGGGGCTTGGCGTATACCAAAGAACCTGGCGTGGGCTCTTGCGTGGTATACGCTACGGCCCCCGAGGGGCCGTAGCGCAACATTGAGGGCGCAACATGGAGGGCCGCAGGTGGGGTGGTGTCGTTTGCTTTGTGGTCAAGTCCCGGCCCACTCCCAGTCGCATGCGGGTGCTCCCGTGGCCCGGCAGGGGCCCCCAGAGAGGCGGAGCGCGGGGAATCCAAGCTTCCGCCGTGATCCTTTCGCGGCGATGGGATGTCAGGTCCGCGAGGCTGGGAAAGGGCGTGGGACGTGGACGCTCGGAGACAGGGACGTGGACGGCGTGTCGCGCCGCAGCGTGGCGACGCGACACGCCAAGCCAAAGCTCCTGACCGTAAGCCGCCGCCGCCCCGTCGATTGCAGGGCCCCCTCTGGAGCGGGTCGCGCGGCAGACAGATCTAGCTGGCAGCGCTCCCGGGCATCCGACACGGGCAGGTTCTTCGAGCCGCCAGCCATTGGAGCTCTCGACCCCTTCCCCCGAGACTTGCGTTTCGTCCGCTGCCGTGTTTGACGGTCCTGGCACCGAGAAGCGGCCGACGGGGGCCGAAAATAGCTCAAGCGACGAGGACGAGGACGACGACGACGACGACGACGAGGACGGCGACGGCGACGACGACATCGACATCGAAACCGACATCGACGACGACCAGAGACTAGGCCCGAGGGCGCTAGTGCTCGAGCTCAGAAAGCTCTGGCGCGATTGTTCGAGCTGCCAGCGGTGCGGGCTCCTCTCAACAAGCGGACCAGGCTCCCCACCTCTCACGGGGTCTCTGGCGTTCGGCCCCCCCTCTGCTGTCGCCTTCTGCCGTCTCTCCAGCCCACACTCCGCCCACCCAGCATCACCACTCCTCCTCCAGCCCCTCCCCTCCTCCTCACACCTCCCCTCCCCCTCCCCAAAAAAACATCGCCGTCATCATCACCAGCAGCAGCAACAGCATCAGCGGCAGCAGCGGCATCAGCAGCAGCATCTTCATAATCATTCGCATCTGGATCATCAACAACATCAGCATCATCATCAGCAGCAGCATCATCACCATCACCATCACAGCAGCAGCAGCATCATCAACATCATCACCATCATCATTAACAACATCAACAGCAACGACCATAACGTAATCACCAATAGCAGCGACATCATCACTACCAGAAACATCAGCATCGGTATGATCATCAACAACATCGTCATCATCATCATCACCACCACCATCATCGCCATCATCACAGCCATCATCAACATCATCATTAGCAGCATCAGCAACATCATCGGCACCAGCATCATCATCATCATCGTCATCATCATCATCATCATCATCATCATCATCATCATCATCATCATCATCAGCATCAGCATCATCATCATCATCATCATCATCATCATCATCATCATCATCATCATCAGCATCCGCATCGTCATCACCACCATCAACAACATCATCATCAACAACACTGCCCATCTGACTCTTCCTCCCCCTCTCCTCCTCCTCCTCCTCCCTCCTCCTCCTCCTACTCCTCCTCATGATCCTCCTCCTCTTCCGCCTTATCCCAACCTTCCGTTCCCCGACCCAATCCTGTCCTCCCTCCGTTATGACCCACACTGCGCAACCTCCAATCTTCCCCCTGCTCCGTGCCGCTACCCACCTGGCTCTCCTTCTCCTCCTCTCCCTCTTCCCCATCCTTCCCCCTCCTTCTGCTCCTCCTGCCCCTCCACCCCCTTCCTGCTCCCCCGTGTCCTCCTCCCCTATCCGGCTCCCCTCCGCCTCCCTCTTGTGCTCCTGTCTCCGTCGTCCTCCTGCTCGCCCTGATCCTTCTTCCCCGCCCTCTCCCCCTCCTTCTCCTTCACATCCTCCTGCTACTGCTCCTCCTCCTCCTCCTCCTTCTCCTCCTCCTCCTCCTGCTCGTGCTCCTCCTCCGCCTCCTCCTCCTCCTCATCCTTATCCTCCTGCTTCTTCTCCCTTTCCTCCTCCACCTCCTCCTCCTGCTCCTTTTTTTTTTTCCTCCTCCTCCTCCTCCGCCGCCCTCCGTGACGCGGTGGACATCTACCCCTCTTCGAACCCCTCCGCCCCTGTAGGGGTGGGGGGTATTATCATGGCAAGTGTGGGGGCAGTGGGTCCGGGAAGGTCGTGTGGAGGACCCCGGGAGTACACGAGAGTTTGGGGCCTGTAAACATGGGCCCGTGGCGGCCCAAGAGGGCGCCAGGATGCCTCGACAGGAGCCCACAAGTCTCGTTGCGTTGATCGAGTCCGCGCGCGAGGAAGGCTGTGCTTCGGGATTAGATGCGATCAAGTCTCGTCGCAATTGACGCGACGCCGCCGGGTGGCCTTAGACAACAAGGCATCGTTTCCCCTCCGCGCATCCGCATTTATTTTCTAGCGTAGAGAATCCGACGCGAGAAGGTGGATGTTGGGGGCCACCCTCTCCCGCACACGTATATCCACGAGCCCAAAGCCGACGCCACCTGCTCGACGCCTTTCAGGCACAGGGCCAGAAGCCCGCACACGAAACGAGAACCCCAAGCCTAAGCCCTTGCCGGGGAACAAAATGCCACGTCGCAGCACGATCATCCCCAGAGCCCCAAACCCCATTTCACCGCGTCGTTTTCCGAGCCGCATCGATCTGCAGGGGCCCTCCAGGGCCCGCACTCTGACGAAGGCGCCCGTGGAGAAAACAAGGCAACGCCTGGATCCCAAGGAGCCTATGTTACAGTCGAGGCGTTTGTCGACGCATCCATGAAGGAACAAAACTTCAAAGATAAAATCATGCAGGCAGGAAACCCGAAAGCGCAGCGCACCCGCGCAGGGCCCCTGGCAGCCTATGCCACTCGCATACCACAGCGCGACCGCCGCAGCTCATCAAGGGGGATAGCTGTCCGAGCCAAGGACGCGCAGCACACGAGAGAAACACCTGTGAGCGCGACCCTGAGAGGAGAAAAGGGGGGCCAAACCGCTCTACAACGCAGCCTGGCCCGAAAAGGCGCCCTCAATCCCACTCCTCTGGGAAGCGGGCTCTCTCATCCATCGCCCTGGCTACGAGTTGCGCCAAGATCCACTCGAGGCCCGCGCGCTGGTGCTCTGCGTTGGGCACCTCCAGCGGCTCCGTGTCTGGGTCCTTCTCCCAGCCAGGCCTGCGAAGGCTGCGCTCCGTGTCGAGCAGCTTCCGCTGCTTTTTAAGCTCCCTCTTCTCCTTGATGCTGAGCGTGCGAAGGCCGGCGGCAGGGGCAGCCTGCTGAGCCACCACTTCTTCGCCCTCCGTGCTGATCCCCTCGTCGAGCACATCCAAGGCGAAGGTCTTCACCGCTTCCACGGGGGCGCCCTCCTCCAAGGTGGTGGTGTGTCCGCAGTAATGGGCCCCTGCTCCAGCTCCAGCTCCTCCTTCTTCTTGGCCCTCTCTCGGCGCCAACGCCGCTTCTTGAGGGTCCCCTGCGAAGGCGCCGAACCCGACGCCGGAGCCGACACCCTCCGAGGCGAGGGATTTGCATTCTTCTGCTGCAGCTCCTTCACCGCCTGTGCTGCGAGGAGATGCGGTCCAACTGCAGGTGAAGCAAGATCTGGTTCTTCCGTTCCGCTAAGGAACCCTAAATAAGGAACGAAGCCCCTTGTTCCCAGAAGTTCAACCTCGATTTCCTATGGAAACCCTCCGGAAAACCCGAGGCAAACTTTGAAACAATCAAGGAACACCGAGCCCCTCCCCAGCGAAAGGGGTTCCTCCTTCAGCGCCCCGACTGTACAGTGGAGGCCAGTCCACAAGAAACCTTCCGCAAGAAGCCCAACCCCTAGACCCCAGAACGCCCCTGGACCTTTGGAGTGGGCACGTCGAGCTCTCCCTCGCAACAGCGTCGGCACCCAAGGGACCCGGGGCACGGTGCTGGAGGGGGAGGAGGAGGAGGAGGAGGAGGAGGAGGAGGAGGAGGAGGACGCCCACGACCACGAAGGGAGTGACCCAATTCGCATGCAAACAGAGAAAAACAAACAAGTTAGGAGGGGCCCAGGCAGCCGAAGAGATCCTCCTCCTCCACGGGGAGACCACCTCTCCAGCGCCTGGCCTCGACCTCGGCCCCGAGCTCCACGACCTCCGCCCTCGACAGCCCGAGCATGGCAAGGCCTCGCGCACTGTCGGCTGCGGGTCCCTCGCGGCGCGAGGGCAGGGCCCCCCGAGCAACTCTCGGAGGGCGGTCGCGGCCCTGGGACCAGGCCTCGAAATAGGGCCTCCACTCCGAGCGAACCTCTGGAGATGGGGCCCCTGTGTACGCCATAGTGAGCCCTCTAGGGTTCCTATGCGCAGGATACCTTCCAGCACGAAATCGGTCAAGGTAGAACCCCCGTCCCCACGACGCTACAGGACGACAACTCGACCGCAGATTCCCCCGTTTCGTGCTGGAGTGAGCCATAGCACCGCAGGCCGTACAACACAGCATCGTGTCGTGATACGTGCAGCCGTCCGACTCATAAACCACCCCCTGCTCGAGGGAGTGTCCCAGCTGGAGCCATGCTCCTGGGGTCGGGGGGTTCTCGGGAGGCGCCTCACCAGAGTTAGCCCCAGGGGTCTCGCCAGGGACCTCCCCCTCACCAGGCACACCCTGAGGCACACCGCACTGCGCACTTGGCTCACCATCCCCAAGGTTCGAACCAGGAAGGGGGAGGCCAGGGACCGCGTCCAGGAGGACGTAGCCGAGCCATTCCAACCCCTGATGATCGTTCAGGGCCAGCTCTCTACACTCCGCCTGCTGCCTGGCACTGTACCGCCCGACACGACGGACAATCTCAGCATAACCAGTAACAAACTGGCGGTCCTCGCACGAAATACGGAATGGCTCAGCTCCTTCCTTGGCGAGTCTGTCAGCCTCAGAGTTCCCGAAACGCTGCATTTCCGTGATACGGCCTGCACAAACATCAATCATCGACGAGTGAGACGGGATCTGATGCACCTCCACGCCCTCTAAACGGTCCCCAATCTCCGCCCACCAGTGGGCTCGGGCCGAGGCCGCCCCAGCAGCTCCCGCGAGGTTTCGGAGGCAGCCGACAGTGGCCGCGCAGTCCACATGGAGCGAAACACCTGCGGAGAGGACCGAGCGTCGGGAGAGCATCAGTACAGCAAAATCCTCGCCATCGCGTGCCTGCTGTCCAGGCGCTTCCCCGATCGGCACGACACCAAAAAGGGCAGCGAGGGTCCTCCCCAACCTGTCCAGCACCACAACAGCCCAACCCGCGGTCCCGAGACCTGAGAGCTCCCCTTCAAAGCCTGACCCGTCCGTGAACACATGGGCCCCCTCGGGAATGAACAGAGGGCCATCCTGGGGCCACTGAAAGTGCCTGGTGCACGGGTTCAGAGGGTCGCGGGGGGGTCGCTCCACCCAGGCCGCAGGGTTGGGGAAAAGACATCTGCTAAAAAGTTCTCCAGCAGGAGTGGGGAGATGGCCAATCGCACGAGCCGCCTTCTCAACCACGGGATCCAGGTTCTCGCGTCTCCAGGGAGCGAAAGCCACGCACTGAAACCTGCGGTGGTACAACGTGCCTCTACCATCTCTGCAAAGCTGGCATTGGTCAGGGGCCTCTGGGCTGTGCTCGCACACTCTGTGCTGGCACCAGTACACATTCGCGCACAGGGCTGAAAGAGCTGCCTTGTGCGACTTTGTCCACGACTCAGAACATTTCCGCCCTAGGAGCTGATGGATGGGCTGCCAGAACACTGGGCCGCTCCACATCCCGAAATCGAACTGTTTCAACTGCTCCTCCCGCTCGATAGCCCGAACGACCGAGCCTCGCAGGAGAAGGGTGAAAAACTTGGGCGAAAACCGATCAATTGACCACACACGGTTGAGGTCGTCAACCAGGGCCATTCGAGACACGTCAAACCTCCAGCGGATCCGAGCCAGTTGCAAGAACAGCGCAGCCACAGGCTGTCGGACTTGGCCCCAGGGGGCCCTGCTCCCCTGGACCGCAAGGGCGTCCTGGACACAAGCTTCCAACACAGGTTTAGAAATCGAACGGGCCCACCAGACGCTGACGAATTCCTTTACAGCCGACGTCACCGTCACCAAAAGCGGGTCCCTGAGCCAGAGGCGAGCGGCCGAAAGAAACCTGAAGCCCAGGGAAGCGCCAGGAAGAAGCGGGCCCCAGGATCTCGCAGCTTGGACCCTAAGCTTGTGGAGGGTGGTCGGCGGGATCCCCAAAATGTGGGATCCCCAAGAAGCTTTAGCCAGCGCTCCCACACGAAACACTCTACTATGCTTTTCACTCTGCCCCAGCTGACGTAGGGCACGTGCCGTGCTGCTGGCGGCCTCACATCTCGAAGTCTGCGTGCCGACCCTCCTCGCCCTGCCGTCCAGCGAGTCGCCGCCGAGGTCGCGGTGGGCGATGACCAGCTTGTCGTCCGAAAGACTCCACCTGGGATCCTGTATCAACGCAGCCAGCTGAGAGCGGTCGGACATCATGAATCTAGTCTTGTCCCAATTAATAGGCAACCTCCTAGATTCCAGCTCCGAGGTGACAATCTCGAAACTCTTGACCGTGTTTTCAACAACCGTCCTGGGGCCTCCGATGGTATGCGTCGTCAAATCATCGACAACATTCAGCGCACGACACGGAGGCGTCTCCTCAGCCAGGCGCTTGAGGAGGCACAAGGTCATCAGCTTCGCCACACCTGTTGCCGCACTGCATCCAGCCACGATAGTCCCATTCGGATGACTGACTCTGCTCGTGCCCCCTGTCCAGCGCGCACGGCGTGGTGCTCGATACAGGCAGCAGAGCGCCTTCAGCAAGGCGCCGTCGAAGTTGTAGTGCTCTGCTGCTTCTCTAAGCTGCTGATGACTGACATTCTCGTAGAACTTGCGGATGTCATAGAACACAGTTATGGCCGACAGCCTCTTCCTTCTGGCGTAGCAGGCCAGCATGTTGTGCACGTACGCCGCCTTGTCGCAACTGGTCGTGGCATCTTTTCCCCAGAAAAACTTCGCATCCACAGATACCTCCCAACTCTTAACATACTGCCTCCTGCATCTGCTCCAAATGCGTGCCCAGAAGCACAAGAGCCCTATCGGGCGTGTGCCTCCTCCTGGCTTAGGCAGAAATACATTGATCGTGACCCACATGCGCTCACAGTGCGGATTGCGCTCCCATCTCGATATAATCTCTTGTAGCCTCCGCACAAACACCCCATCCAGGAAGCTTACCAACCTCATATGAAAGTTGTCCCAGCCAAGCCCAGTAGACACACCAAAGGAGCGGCAGACCTGGACGATCTGGTCCTCCGAGATCTGGTCGAGCTTCCACGGGTAACTCCAGTCAGACGGCGCTGCCTCCTGGGCCCTGTCGTCAGAGATCCACAGCTCTTCCCATTCCTCCAGCACCGCCGTGATCGCCGCGGCTCCCACCAGACCATGGGGCTTGCCCTTGGCCAGCGTGGGCGCCTCCTCCAACATCTTGGGTCTGGAAATCGCGTGCGCAATCCTGCCAGAGCCGTCAGCTGCGAGCTCGCCAAACTCTCTCCAGGCTTTGCTCCTGGCTTGTGAATCCTTGCGCCTGCGCAACTCCACCTCCTCCGCAAGCACAGTCCGAAACCAGGCAGACAATTGACCTCCCCTCTTGGCCAGGGCGACCCACTTCTGGACCTCCTTTGCCTGCAGGGATGGGGAATCCGAGATGGCCTCAGGGAGCCTCAGGGCCAGCAGCTGCCTTTCGCACCTCGCGGAGTGCTCTGGTCTGCCTGCTTTCGAACCAGGCGGAGCTGACGATGCCACACATAGGCCATCCCATAGCCTGAGGGCACTCAGCCAGGCTCTGGTGTCCGACTCGTCGTGGCGCTCAAGAATAGACTTCGCACAATCCACCAGCCTCTTCTTCTTGAGTACCACGCCCTTCTCCCTGCCAACATAGAACCTCCTGTCCGAGGACGGAATCTCGAACAACTGCACCAGGTACTTCTCCGCCGCGTGGAACCACATCGCTGCCGCCTCCTCGACCGAGCTCACGGGGGCGTCCAGCTGCCACTCGTCAAGCACAGGTACCAATGGCGGTTCCGTGGTCGAGGTGAGTCCGGTCTCCTTGGCACACAGATCCTTCTTCCTGGTCTTCCTCTTGGCCTCCTGGTCGGCCAGAGGAAAGGCTCGTGGGGGAGCCTCAACCCAGACAAATGGCTCGTCCCTGAGGCCCTCAAACTTGATCTCCACGTAGCAGTGTGGCGAGATCGGCGTGTCCACCCTGGCCTCCACCGACATGGGGAAGGCGTCCAGAGCCTGGGAGCCAATGAAGTAGTCATACTCTTTGCCATTGCAGGTTGGGAGGCCAGGTGCGAAGATGGTGGCGGTTGCCAGACCCAGCCAGCCTATCTCCATGATCTCCTCGGGTTCTAGATTCCAGTCGCCTCCCAGCAGGAACGGGAAACGCTGCGCCCCCAGGAAGGCGCTAAGGAACTCCAACAACTCCAGGTTCTCGCCCTTGGGGCCGATGGAGTCGACGCCGTAGACTGAGCCGATGATGATCCACGAGTGCGTGCCAACCGTCATAAGTCTCATCACCACACGGTGCTGCCATCTCTCCGGCACCTGGAGCTTGGCCACCCCAATGCCCATGGCCGCAGACAAACCAACTCCTGCTGAGAGTGATCTGGCCGATTCTCCAGTGCGCTTGGCAGAGCCCAGCGCGAGCTTCCGAGAGCAAGTGCGAGACCATTGATGGGCCCCTGCTTCCCCCGACTGGTCCAACACGGTCTCCTGAATGCATAACACATGCGGCATCTGGCCCTGTTTCTCAATCCATGGCATGGTGACCCGAGCCCTTGGCCACGTATTCGCATTCAGAGTGCCCACTCTGAACGTACCTAGGGCACCGCGATCCTCAGGAGGGAGCCCTTCCAACAATGAGATGACTTGCTTCTGCTGCAGCGCTGCTTGAGACTCTCCAAGAGGTTGCTCAACACTGACTCCCTTGGCTCGAGACCCAACACGTGGCGACTGAACCTGGGTGGGCACTTCGTCCGAGCATCGGTTGCCCCCAGGATTTAGCGATCTAACTCCAGACTCCCACGATGGGTTCTCACAATCTACTCTGAGACAGCCAGGCTCGAGGAGCACCTGGCTGTCGCGTTCTGACGCTGAAATTTCCTTCCTGCATCCGACAAAAGGTTTGGGCGGGAGGGCCGCCAAGCCCTGGTTGGGCTTGACGGCTGCGATCTGACTGGCTGTCACGTACTCGGCGCTCTGACCTGTTGCCGAAGCCCGTGGCCACTCTTCCTCGCAATTTAACTCTGAGGAGACCAGGCTCGAGGCGCACCTGGACTCCGATCCGACAAAACAGGTAGACGCCACCCGCGAAGTCGACGTCGCCACCGCTGCCGAGGGAGTAGCCGACACTGGCGCAGACGGCGACACCGCAGCACAGGGAGTACCCAACCCCGACGATGACCACTCCACCGAAGAAGATGGCCTCGACGATGCGCACGTGGCAATCGACTTCGTCGTCAATGCCCGTCCCTCCAGCGCCGCTGCCCGCCTGGGACTCGCCGCTGCCGCGAGGCAGGCGGGAATCCTCGGGCTACTCCTCTCAGGAGGGGGTGCGCTCGCGGCCGCCTTCTCAGGAACGGCACCAAGAGATGACCAGGACCAGGGAGTCGCCGAACTCGACCACGTCGCCCCCACCTGAGTCGAGCTCACGCTGTTGCTAAAGACCCGCCCGTTTAGCAGCTTGGACTCCACCGTCAGCAGCGACACGAGAGCGGATGTCCACCTGTGGGGCGGCCTTGCCCAGCGCATCCACCGTCGCCTCGGCAGGTGAGCACGGCGTCGCTGTCTCTGGGCTTGGCGATGCCCCTGGTCCAGGCTCGATCCCACCTGTGGCTGCTGCTTGTTCCCCAGGGCCGTCATCAGCGGTACGTCGCCGCTTTGCTTGAAGACGTTTGAGGTGCTCCTTGTGCTGGTCCTGAGCGGAATTGGCCTTCTCCAGCGCTTGGCGAAACACCGATCCCAGCACCTCTTGCATCTGCTTCGCCACGTCGTTCTTGCGTTCCTCGAGCTCACGTAGGTCCTCTTCGGACACCTCGTAGCTGCCCTTGACAGCCTCCACATCAATGAAATCGTCACAAGAAATAAGGCTGGCCAACTCCATCTCACCGTCAATGAGCTTGCGCAGGCTGATGCTCGCCAGGCCGCTGGACTCCGTAGCTGGTGGTCCCCTGTGCTGGCTCTGGAGCTCCACCAGGGCGGATGCCACCTCGGCGTCGGCGGCCTGCAGCTCGTCGGCCAGGGCTCCAACCGTGACCGCCAACTCTTCTGTCGCCCGACGCCAGCGCTCCAGCTTCTCGAACTCACTGTTAAGGCGCTTCTCGAGCTTCTCCTGCTTCTGCTCTGCGGCAATGAGCCTCTGCCTCCCCGACGGCTTCGGGGGTGGAGCCGCCCTCTGCGCCAGGGCTCCATAGCGCGCGGCCCCCACAGCGTCCCCAGCCTCACGAGCCAAACGCTGTAGTTCGAGAGCCTTGCCCTGAGGAATCTCGGGAACAGGTCCAGGAGGGAGAGCCGAGGAGAGGTTGCCTGTGCCCTTGCCACCGAACAGAGCTCCCTTGCCGCCTTTATAACCTTTCTTCCCCTTGCCCGCTCCCTTTCCCATCTCGTCCGACACCTTGGGGGCCCCAGGGTCTTCCAGAGGTTGGGGTCGAGAACCGAGCTTTTGGCCACAATGCTTGCAGCACATCGATCCTTTTGAGTTCTTTCGGCAACCGCAGTGGTGGCATAGAATTTCTCCTTTGGGCCCAGCCACCGTCTTCCATTCCTCCTCGTGCTTGGCTCGCTGGCTGTCCCATTTGTCCCACTTGTCAGCCGATACCCCGCCCTCAGGTATGGTGCCCCCCCAGCGACGGGGCCTGGAGGACTGGACCCACGGGCGGCGCTCCCACTCACCAGGGCCAGCAGGAGCCATGGCGCGAGAGCAAGGAAAGGGATGTTGGAGGCTCGCGAACCCCTCGAGTGAGGGACCTCCTGATTGGTTGATAGCTGCCGCGGACTAGCGGTATCCGTTTTTGCCAATGCGGGCTCAGCCCGCCAAAGCATGGGTCTTGAGCCAAAATGGCTACGGAAGAGGAGGAGGAGGAGGAGGAGGAGGAGGAGGAGGAGGAGGAGGAGCGTCTCTTGGCAGGGGCCTCCGCCGTACCCCCGACGGCCTCCCCGCTCCCCCGCCGGCCCCCCGCGCCGCGCGTGGGGCGGCGGAGGCCTCCCCAGCAGCAGCGGCGGCACCGCCGCCGCCGCCCCCCGCGGAGAGAGCCTCTGGGGCAAGCCTGCGGAGGTGGCGGCCGCCCGACTGGCGGCCAACGACGACGACGGCGACGACGACGACGGCGCCGACGGACAACAAGGGCTGAAGACGACAACGACGACGACGGCCACGAGGACGACGGCGGCGACGACGACGATGACGGCGACGATGACGACGGCGACGACGACGGCGACGACGACGCGACGCCGACGGCCGATGGAGGACGACGGCTGACGACGAGGACCACGACGACAACGGCGGACGACGACGACGACCACGTCGACGACTACGACGACAACGGCGACGACGACGACGCCAACAACGCCCACGACGACGATGACGACAACAACAACTGAGACGGCCGACGACGACGACGGCGACCTCTGACGACGACGGCGACGACGACAACAACGACGACGGCGACGCCGCCATCAACGACGACGAGGGAGACGACGACGACCACGACAACGACGGCTGACAACGACAACGGCCAACGACGACGACGGTAACAAAGACGACGAAGACAACGACGGCGACGGCGAAGACGCCGACGACGACGACGTCGGCAACAACGACGACGGAGACGACGACGACAACGGACAACGGAGACGACTACTGCGGCGACGACGACAACCGACAACGACGGCTGACGACAACGGCGACGACGACGACGACGGCGGAGACGACGACGACAACGACGGACAACGACGGCTGACGACGACAACGACAACGACGACGCCAACAACCGCGCCGACGACGACGACGATGAGGACGACAAAGACGACGACGGCGACGAGGACGACGACGGCGAAGACGACGACGACGTCGACGACGACGCCGCCAACAACGACGACGACGACGTCGGCCGACGACGACGACGACGACGGACAACGACGGCTGACGACGACGACAACGACGACGTCGGAGACGACGACAACGGTGACGACGACGAGAACAACAACATCGACGACAACGGCCAGCGAAGACGAGGACGACAATAACGTCGACGACAACGACGACGACCGACGACGACGCCAGCGATGACGACGACGACGACAACAACGACGACGACGACGACGACGGCGATGACGACGACGACGACGGCGATGACGACGACGACGATAACAACGACGACAACGACGACGGCGATGACGACGACGAAGACGACGAGGACGACGACGACAACGACGACGCCAACGATGACGGCGACGACGGCGGCGACGACGACGACGGACAACGACGGCTGACGACGACGACGACGACGACAACGACGGCCAACGGCGACGACGTCGACGACGACGACGGCGACGACGACGACGTCGCCAACAACGACGACGACGACGGCGACGACGATGGCGACAACGACGACGACGACAACGATGACAACGGACAACGATGGCTGACGACGCCGACAACGACGACGGCGGCCGAGGACGACGCCGGCGACGACTACGACGACGGCGTTGACGACGACGACGAAATCATCAACAACGGAAACGCCAACGACGGCGACGAGGATAACGACGAGGACGGCGACGACGACGACGATCAACGACGACGCCAACAAGAACGACGGCGACGACGACGACGACGGCGACAGACAGCAACTGCTAACGACGACGACAAAGACGACAACGGCCGACGACGATGGCGACGACGACGACGACGGCAAAGACGACGACGACGACGGCGACGACGACGAAAACGCCGACGACGCCAACAACGACGACGTCAACGACGATGACGACGAAGACGACGACGACCGACAACGACAGCTAAGGGCAACGTCAGAGACGACGACGGCCACCGACGACGGCGACGACGACAACGACGACGGCGATGACGACGCCGATTACGACAACAACAACAAGAACGACGACGCCAACGACGGCAACGACGACGACGACGACGACGGACAACGACGGCGCCAATGACGGCAACGACGACGATAATGACGACGACTGGCTATGACCGCCGACGACGACGACAACGACTACGACGACGGCCGACGACGATCACCACGGCGACGACAACGACGACGACCCCGACCACGACGACGAGGACGTGGACGAGGACGTGGACCATCGACGACGACGACGGACGAGGATCGCCAACCGACAACCGACAACCGACGACCGATAACGACGACGAGGGGGCGGCCGGCGGCGCGCGCTGCGACGTGGCTCGCGCTGGTTGCAAGCGAGGGGGCTACACGAATGAAAGCATCGTTTTCGTCGCGGTGGCAGAGGCTATTCTTCCTCCTCAGCCTCCTCTTCCGCAGCCTTCTCCTCCTTCTGGTTCGTATTCCTCCTTTGATGCTGAATCCTCCCAATCATCGTCCTCATAACCCTCGCTCGTGTTCTTCCCTTCTCCTCCTCTCGTCTTTGTCCGTTATCCTCCTTCCTCCCTCGCGAGCCATCACACTCCATTACTCGTCCCTCCCTCCCTTGCTCCCTCCCTCTTCTTCTTAGTCCTCCTTCTCTTTCTCCCTCTATACACCGTTCTCTTTTCCTCCGTATCTATCCCCGCCTCCTGTTCCTCAGCATCCCCAGCATCCTTATTAACAGATTCCTCCTCTTCCCCCTCACCTCGTCGGCATCATCATCCGCATCATCATCATCGCCACCGTCACAAGCATCACTAGCATCATCATCACCATCATTAGTAGCATAAGCATGATCATCATCCTCATCATCATCACTATCAGCATCGTCGTCATCATCATCGTCTTCATCACCATCATCACCGCCAACGACAACATGTTTATCATGACCACCACCACCGTCATCATCAGCATCATCATCATCATCATCATCATCATCACCATACTCCTGCCCGTCCTCCCCCTACTGTTCCGCTTGTTCCTCCTGCTCATGGCTACCCTCCTCCTCGCTCCTCGCTATGTTCCTCTTCTTCATCCTCATCCTCCCTCTCGCATTGCATGCCTCCAGTCCTCTCTCCATCCCGCATTCTCTTCTTCCTGATCCTTCTCCCTTCTCCTCCTTTCCCCCTAGTGCCCTCGCCATTTCCATTCGCGGTGTCGTGCCCCATCCTGTTCCTCCTCCAACGCATTCTCATCTAACTCCCTCCATCCTGCGCCTTATCATCCATCCTCCTCCACCCTGCTCATCCTCCTCTTTCCCCATTGCCTTTAATTCCAGGGGTTGCCTGCCAAGGGGCCCTCCTCGCATCACGGACTGCCGCGTGCATTCTGCCCTCCAGAGGCAATGGTTCATGTTCATAGACTGTGGATTCGCGCCCCTGATGTCATCCCATGGTCTCGATCCCGTGCGACAAACAATGGATCCGCGCTCCCAAGGTCACGATCCCTAGTAAAATCAATGGGTCTACGCTTCCGAGGCAGGATGCTGTGTGAAAATATGGATGCGCGCTCCCAGATTTCCAAGACAACCGAGGCAGGCAACGAAGGACGCCAAGATGACCCACGATGCCTCCGAGCCTGCCCAAGTTAGCCCCAGGGCGGCTCAAGATGGTCTCACTACGGCCCAAGAGCCTCCCAAGACGGTTCAAGAAGGTCACAAGGGGATCCACAGTGAGGACCCGAAGAAGCCCAAACCTTTCCCACCCATTTTGAGGACGTGGGTCATGGCTTCGGCGAGACAGCACCCCGCCTCCTCACCTCCTGCTGCCCCTCCCCTCCTCCCTCCTCCCATCCCTGCACCCGTCCTCCGCATGCCCAGTTCGGCACACCCCTCACACGATTCGTGGCCTCATAGGGAGCTCCACCTGAGGCCCCGGAGGCACCGTCCACGTGGTGGCGTCACACGCGTTTCGGCAGACCCCTCACAGGTTTCGTGGCCCCAAGCGGAGTCCCACCTAAGAACCCAGGGACACCGCCCACATGGTGGCGTCACAGCCGGTTCGGCTGACCCATCACACGCTTGGTGTCCCCATAGGGATCTCCACCTAAGGCCCCAGAGGCACGGTCCGCATGATGGCGGCGTCACACCCGTTCCACCGAAGGTCCCGAAATTGCACCATCTACATGGTGGCGTCACACCCGTTTCGGCAGACTCCTCACATGCTGTGTGGCCACATCGCTTCAATAAGAGCGCTTCTGGATGCAAGTGGAAAGTGGGAGTCCTAGCCGTAGTGGTCGTCGTTGCAGTTGCACTGCTCGTAAAAACGGTAACAGTAGTAGTCGATGTAGTAGTAGTACTACTACTACTACTAGTTGTAGCAGTAGTAGTCGTAGTCGTAGCCGTAGTAGTAGTAGTAGTAGCAGCAGTAGTAGTAGTAGTAGTAGTAGTAGTCGTAGTAGTAGTAGTAGTAGTAGTAGTAGTAGTAGTAGTAGTAGTGATAGTAGTAGTAGTAGTAGTAGTAGTAGTGGTAGTAGTAGTAGTAGTAGTAGTACCAGTAGTTGTAGTAGTAGTAGTGTAGTAGTAGTAGTAGTAGTAGTAGGTAGTAGTAGTCGTAGTAGTAGTAGTAGTAGTAGTAGCAGTAGTGAAAGTAAAAGAAATAAGAATGACAGCAGTAGTCGTAGTCGTAGTCGTAGTAGTAGTACTCGTCGTCGCCGTTGGCGGCGTCGTCGTCGTCGTAGTCGTAGTAGTCGTAGTCGTAGTACTAGTAATAGTTTTAGTAGTAGTCAACGTAGTAGTAGTAGTAGTAGTAGTAGTAGTAGTAGTAGTAGTAGTAGTAGTAGTAGTAGTAGTAGTGGCAGTAGTAGTAGTAGTAGTAGTAGTAGCAGTAGTAGTAGTAGTAGTAGTAGTAGTAGTAGTAGTGGTAGTAGTGGTGGTAGTAGTAGTAGTGTTAGTCGCCGTCGTCGTCAAAGTCGACGCCGTAGAAATAGTCGTTGTCGCCGTTGTCTGCGTACTCGCCGTAGTTGTCGTAGCGGAAGGAGCAGCAGAAGTAGTAACAGAAATATAGTCGCAGCAATAGTAGTAGTAGTAGTAGTAGTAGTAGTAGTAGTAGTAGTAGTGGTAGTGGTAGTGGTAGTGGCAGTAGTAGTAGTAGTAGTAGTAGTAGTAGTAGTAGTAGTAGAAGCCGTCGTAGTCGCGGTGATACTAGTAGTCGTCGTCGTAGTGGTAGTGGTAGTAGTAGTGGCAGTAGTAGTAGTAGTAGTAGTAGTAGTAGTAGTAGTAGTAGTAGTAATAGTAGTAGTAGTAGTAGTAGTAGTAGTAGTAGTAGTAGTGGTGCTCGCCAGAATAATAGTAAGAATATAAAAAGTCATGGAAACCGTAGTTCTCGGAGTATCAATAATTATAGTCGTCGCCGTAGTGGTGGTAACCCCAGCCATAGTAGCAACAGGTGGCAACGTCGCCGTGGTTGTCGTAGTCGTCGTCGTGGTAGTAGGGGAATAGTACATAGTAGTAATATATGCAGTAGTAGTAGGCGTAGTAGTCGTAGTAGTAGAGGTAGTAGTAGTAGTAGCAGTAGTCGTCGTAGTAGTAGTAGTAGTAGTAGTAGTAGTAGTAGTAGCAGTCACAGTAGTAGTAGTAGTAGTAGTAGTAGTAGTAGTAGTGATAGTAGTAGTAGTAGTAGTAGTAGTCGTCGCAGTAGCAGTCGTAGTAGCAGCAATAGTAATAGTAATAGTGGTAGTACTGTAGTAACCATAGTAGTAGTCGTAATAATAAGTATTAGTAGTAGTAGTAGTCGTAGTCGTAGTCGTAGTCGTAGTCGTCGTAGTAGTAGTAGTAGTAGTAGTAGTAGTAGTAGTAGTAGTAGTAGTAGTAGTAGTGGTAGTCGTAGTAGTAGTAGTAGTAGTAGTAGTAGTAGTAGTAGTAGTAGTAGTAGTAGTAGTAGTCGTAGTTATAATACACAGGAGTACTCATCGGGCAATCTGGGCGCCACGGTCTGCTTTCAGAAGCCTGAGGACTCCTGAGGAATCTGGAGGAATTAAAACGAATCCGCCACAGGATCCCTACGGTTTCCACCGGATCACACTAAGGATCCCCAAGGGTCCTTGAGGTTGACGTAGGGATCCGCTAAGAATCCCAGAGGATCCTGAGGGCTTCCCTAAGGATCCTTCGGCCCTTACAGCGTTCTGGACGGCCCAAGACCTTCCCAAAACCGACCCAAGAGCCCCCCCTTGTGATCGCCCCAAGACGGCCCAAGAGGCCCCGAAGGTGGCCTCAAGATGGCCCAGTGGAGGCCCCAAGGCGGCCCAGCAGGCGCCCGAGAGTGCTCAAGAGAATCCCCGAGACCTCCAACGGGCTCCACAGAGGCCCCGAGGAGGCCCCAAGACGGCCCCCAGAAGCCCACAAGAACCCCAGAAGGCTTCAGCAGGCCTCAGAAGTGCCTCCCGGAAGAAGCGTCCCAAAGACTTCCCACGAGACCCGAACTGGTATCCCAGA
The DNA here is from genome assembly GCA_963575745.1 of Prorocentrum cordatum. Lineage (NCBI taxonomy): Eukaryota > Dinophyceae > Prorocentrales > Prorocentraceae > Prorocentrum > Prorocentrum cordatum. The sequence continues at coordinate 348,933 of CAUYUJ010004670.1, forward strand.
GGCCTCTGACACGCAACCTCGGCACGGATGCGGGATGGACCGATAGCGACTAAGTATGAACTATCATCACCATCACCGTCGTAACCAGCACCATAATGACAATCGCCAGCCTGGGCATCACCATGACAATCCTCGTCCTCCTGGTCATGATCATCATCACCATCATCATCGTCGTCGTCATCATCATAATCATCATCAACATCATCAGCATCATCATCATCGCCATCGGACGCAGCATTACCATCATCAGCATCAGCAGCATCAGTACAATCATCATCAGCATCATCATCATCAGCAGCATCATCAGCATCAGCATCATCATCGGCATCACCATTACCATAATCAGCATCAACATCAACAGCATCAACCCTATCAGCATCATCATTATCATCATCAACATCACCATCACCACCATCAACTGTACCATCAGCATCATTAGCATCAGCAGTATCATCACCATCAGCATCATCATCGTCGTCATCGTCATCAGCATCATGATCATCATCGTCATCGTCATTGCCATCGTCATCATCAGCGTCATGACCAGCGTCATCATCACAATCATCAACATCATCATCGCCATCGTCATCGTCATCAGCATCATCATCATCACCGTCATCACCATCGTCATCGCCATCGTCATCATCAGCGTCATCACCAGCGTCATCATTTCCAGCATCATTATCATCATCGTCATCGACATCGCCATCGTCATCATCGGCGTCATCATCAGCGTCATCATCACCATCATCACCATCATCATCATCACAATCAACATCATCATCTTCACCATCGTCATCGCCATCGTCATCGTCATCGCCATCGTTATTATCAGCATCATCATCAGCGTCACCCTAAACACCATCATCATTACATCACCACCATCATCAGAATCGTCTCCACCACCATCATCATCAGCCTCCTCCCCATGCTCGATCCTCACTTTGCTTCTCATCCTCCGTGTTGACCACCAACTTCGTCCAACCTATCCTCCTCCTCCTTCATCATCCCCCTCCCACCGTCATGCCCCGCTTCGCCCTCCTTCTCCCCATCGTTAACACCATCCTCTTCCCCACCATGAACAGCACCACCAACACTATCATCATCATCATCATCATCATCATCATCATCATCATCACCATCAGCAGCAGCATCATCATTAGCATCATCACCATGACCATCGTCAGCACCTTCGCCGTCACCATCATCATCATCATCATCATCATCATCATCATCATCATCAGCAGCACCATCACCAACGTCAACCACGACACGAACATCATCATCATCAACATCATCATCATCAACATCATCATCATCATCATCATCATCATCATCATCATCATCATCATCATCACCAACAGCTTGTTCTCATCAACGCCCCCTCCTCCTCCAAATGGTCCTCCTAACCCCCCTCCCCCTCCTCCCCCTCCCTGTCCTCCCCCTCCTCTTCCTCCCCCTCCTCCTCCTCCTCCTCCTACACCTCCCTAAATTCCCATTCCCCACGGGCGGCGCCGCGCACGCGAGAGAGCACGGCAACGATGGACCACTGACGACTGACAGCGCGATGGACCAATGACGACGCCATGGGATGACATCCTCTGGCCCCTGGAGGCCCGTTTTGTCCTCTGACCCCTGGAGGCCTGTTTTGGCCTCCGCAGGGTGCCCTGGATGACACCGAGCCACGAACAAAGACGCAAGAGTCCTCCAGGAATCCTGCAAGAATCCTTCAAGGATCCTTCAGGAATCCTTCAGGGATCATTCAAGGATCCTTCAAGAATCCGTTTGGAAACCTCAGGAATCTGTCTGGGATCCTTCAAGAATGCTTCAGGAATCTTCCGAGAATCCGTGAATAATCATTTCCTTCAGGAATTCTCCAGAGGAGCCCGCAAGAATCCTGAACAATCCTGAAGAATCCTTCAGGAATACGCCTGGAATCCTTCAGGAAACCGCAAGAATCCTGAAGAGTCCCCCAGGGTCTTCAATAATCCCTCAAGACTATTCAAGAAATCTGAACAACCCTGAAGAATTATCTAGGAATCCTTCAGGAAGCCTTCAGGAATCCGCGAGTCCTCCAACGTCCTTCAGGACTCCTTTAGGATTCATTCAGGAATCCTCAAGACAGCCCAGGAATCCGCAAAAATCATTTCAGCCCAGGGAAGCTGAAGCAAGCATTCCCGGTTAAAATCTCCGACGTTCGCACTATAGGATTACAATGGGAATCCTACACGTTGCGACCAATCCGTTTCCAGTGGTTGCAATCGGTCCGAAGTGGTTCCGGAACGGTCCGAAGTGATTACGATTGGTCGAACGAGCCCCACCGAACGCCCCAGAGTCACATTCCACATGGTGGCGTCACACATGTTTCGGCACGCCCCTCTCGAGTTTCGTGGCCCCATAGGGAACTCCACCGAAAGCCCCAGGCACCGTCCACATGGTGGCGTCACAATGGGGCCGGCAGACACCCCACACGCTTCATGGCACCATAGGGAGGCACACCCAAGGTCAAAGTGGCACAGCTCGCACACGGCTCCCCTCCATTTCGGCACGCCCCTCACACGTTTCGCAACTCCACAAGGATCTCCACCGAAGACGAGACTCACAACCGCATTACTCACAACTGCATATGGTTGGATCCGTCGCCGTAATGAGATAATTGTGTTTTCAAAGACTTGGGCACCTTCGCGTTTTCGAACCCTCCGCAACCCCAATCGGCCCGAGGCTTCCAAGATGGCACCAAGACGGCCAAAATTGTCCAATGGCCGTTGTGCAAGACTGCCTCAACAACAACCCAAGAGGGCACCAAAACGGCCCAGGACGGCCCCAAAAGACCCCCCAAACTGGCCCGGTATGGCCTTCCGGAGGCGCCTAAGACAGCCTTCGAGAGCCCTTCAACGGCCCGAGACGGCCGCAAGAGACCCCCCAGACTACCACGACGGCTCCAAGACGGCCCGAGGGAGCCATAAGAGAGCCCCACGACGGCCCAAACAGGTCCCCAAGGGGAACCCGAAGACTGCCTATGACGGAAGAAACGACGAGATATGAATCCCCGACGCGACGCGGAACAATGTGTCACAGGTTGCGGCTCTCGTAAACTGCGGTGCACAAGGTGTCATACGTTACGGTCTCCGCGCGTCCCACGAACAGTCGCCAAGCAAGATGCTGCGCTGGCATTGTGGCGGGACCTGCTGCAGGCAGCTGGATATCAACCGAATATGATCCGCCGCAGGCGGCGGAACGAAGCGTACGCGGCTGCTGGCTTGCTGCATCAGTTACCAATAAACGCGTCTCATCATCTGTAGTCTCATTCTTGAGATGCATGTGGGGCGAGCGCTCAGGGCTGTTCCACGCCGAGCGGTCACACTAATGAACTGCGACACTGCGCGATGAACAAAGAAAAGACCCCCGATGAGCGAAAGGGACGAGAAGCAGAGCCAGGAAACACAGAAGGCGGAGCGGCTTATACCAGGCTCAAGATGGGCACGCGGGCAGGTAGGGCACCTATCGCCTTCCCATGTTTGCCGGAGGTGGCGGCCACATATATTGCCAGCGGCCCGCGGTCACAGAAGAACCCGATGGTGCGTCATGGAGGAGGGTGCCGACTCGGACTCATCGGAGTGGCATTCGCTTCGAGGTGCCGCTAAAGAAACATTGCCACCCGACGTCTGGAAACATACGGGGGCCACGCGCTGGATGCACATGCGGAAGGAAGGGGTGCTCAGGCACACGAGGGCCGAACGATATGAAACACATGCGGCCACCTGTGTACGCAACCCTCTGTGCGCGGCCCGCTTAGCTTCGACCGGAGGAGGTGCGCTTTTGACCCGCAGACCAAAAATGTGTACGCAACCCTCGCTCAGGCCAGCCACGTCATGGATCTCCAGCATCCCAGTAAGATGCAGGCGCAGGCGGCACGCGGGCGAAAGACTTCAGATCCTGCGACTGGAGATAGGTTAAACGGAGGGTATGTCCGCCGTAACTTCCCCCCTTGAAGACGAGGTGCACGGGCTTCAAGCTTCTGAGGTAAGCGAAATCTATGCGCCCCTCCTGTGAGTGAGGCGCACAGGCTTCCAACGCTGAAGCATTGGCCACAGCAGTTCTACTGCAGGGTTCCGCCGTGTCGATCCTGTGACCCGAACGTGCCAAGGGAAGCCACCTCATGTTCTGAAGAGGCTCTGGATTCGTGGAATGGGAAGCACAATGACATACTAGTGCTATATATTCTCCTCGGAGGCGCGCATCCGACCCGAACATGTAGTATAGCCATCGTGTAGCAGATCGTTTCTCGAGCGGTGCGGCCAGAAAGCGCTCGCCACGACGCATGTACTAAAAGATTTCTCGGTGCGCGCGTCGCCCCTGGGAGGGCGACGCACACATGCTATTCGTATGTTGGGGTGACGCCGATGGAATCCATGCACATGGCGTCTCACCTCCCACCCTCCGCTGGCTTCCGCGGGCGGCCTCGCCGCCAGTCTACTTGCGCAAGCTGCTTCCCCGACTTGAGCAGGAACCGACCGTCCCGACATTCATATAGTCCTACCGCGAAATGTTCGTAGAACCCAAGAATGTTCGATGGATAAAAACAAATGTTCTTGGAGTAGTACCCCGATGTGTCAAAACGAGACGCTCCCAGCCAGAAATGCTCCAAGAACATCTCGTGGAAACCACAAAAGATACTTAGGACATGGTGTGGCAGGCCTCCCTGGGCGGGCCGGGACGCTTCGCCGCTGCTTCCCCGACGGCGAGCCCCGCCGCCGCTAGACACTCCCTGGCACGCCCGGGGCCGCGGCCAGCCGAGGCCCTGCGGAAGACGGGAGACGAGCGAGCGACGAGAGCAGAGAGGGATGCCGGCGCAGGGTCGCTGGAGAGTGTCAGAGTGCGGGCAAGACTTGTGTCCATATCCACTGCAGCTTGGGGTTTCGGGCTCCCTTTCCCAGAAAGCCGAGGAGACGGGAGACGAGCGAGCAACAAGAGCAGAGAGGGATGCCGGCGCAGGGGCGCTGGAGAGTGTCAAGTGCGGGCAAAACGGATCGAATCGAGAGATCGAATCCCGCATCGGAGCGAACTCGCATCGCCGCACCAGGCTCTGGCTGGCACCGACCGATGCTGGTGAAACGGACCGAACCGAATCGAATCGGCATCGCGGCCCCATCTGGCGAATGGAATCGCATCGCACCGAATCGTAGAGGCGGCCCTGACTGCCGTCGCCGGCGGCCCGAGGTGACCAGAGTGCGGGCAAAACTTGTGTCCATATCCACTGCAGCTTGGGGTTTCGGGCTCCCTTCCCCAGAAAGCCGAGGAGCACTGGATATGGATAAAAATCAGGCCCCTACCAGAGGCTCGAATTTCATCCATATCCAGTGCGCCTCGGCCTTGCGGCGCCCCTTCCACGAAAGTCCAAGACGCCCTGGGAATGGATATAAATAGTGCCCGCGAAGAGCAGAGAGGGATGCCGGCGCAGGGGCTCTGGAGAGAGTCGAGTGTGCCGGTTTTCGAAGGCACCGTCGTGCCCGCGGGTCAGAATGAACGCCCCGGTCCCCTCAATATCGGTGCGCCGCGTTCATCGCCGGTGCCTTCCAGTTGAGCGGGTGGCTATCCGGAGTGGCGTTGGGGTCCTCACGGTAAATCTTGATCGTCTTGTCACACTCTGCGGTGATGAGCCGCGAGCCACTCTGGTCCAGGGTCGTGGCGAAGATCCCGTTCTCGGCGCTCATGCTGCCCGGCTGAGGTTTGCCTTCAATGCTCTGGAACTTGTGGCCGCTGGCCCAATCCCAGAAGTGGAGGTGGCCACTGTCTGTGCCGTTGATCAAGATCGAGGAGCCCTTTTCCGCCTCGCGGATGCAGCACCCGTTCACAATTGCATTGTGGCCATCGATGTTTCGCTCGAACTGCCCCCTGGGGCACTTCCACACCTTGTTGTGGTCGGACGAGCTCGACACGAAGGTGTACTCCAGCGGGTGGATGGCTAAGGCACGGATGCTCTTTTTGTGATTTGTCAGGGTGACGGAGCACTTGCCAGCGGCAAGATCCCACAGGCGAACCATACGGTCCATAGAGCCACTGATAAACTGCGGCTCGGACGCCTGCGACACGAGCGAGCATATTGCATTGGTGTGCCCTCCGAAGACGAAGATCCCCATCTTCGTCCGCATGTCCCAGATGCGGACCGAAGAGTCCCGTCCGCCAGTGGCAAGGATATTGAGGGTGGGGTGAAGACAAAGGCAATAGACACCACTCAGATGTCCGTGATAGTTTCTGATCACCATGTTCTGTTCTAGGTCCCAGCATTTCACCTCGCAGTCCTCCGAGGCACTAAACAAGTAGGGGTGCCGGTCAGAGACCGCCACACCCCTGACGGTGGCCATGTGACCTGTCAGGGAGAGCTTGAGAGTACCGCTGGCCAGGTCCCAAATCTGCCGACCCCCGCCTACCGGAGATGACCAGGTGTGTGCGAGCACGTTTGGATGTTCCCCCCTCGGCGGAAGCGGTCCCAAATTCCTTGTCGCGCAGGCGCTGATGCTGCTCTCAGCCCCTGCGTGCACAAGGAACTTGGGGAGTTGAGGCTGGCGAGGCTGCCTGCTTAGGCGCTGAGGCAAAGGCCTGAACCGGCTTGAAACACAGCGCTTTCGTATAGGAGGTAGGAAATCGGACGATCTGGAAGACGACATTCAGTTGCTCGATCTGGAAAGCCTGAAAAAAACACAATGGTTGTCAGTGCTCCTGTCGCGCATCTGGCGCGAGGGAGGAGGAGGAAGTGCAGGAGGAGGAGGAGCAGCAGGAAGAGGAGCAGGAGGAGGAGGAGCAGCAGGAGGGAAGAAGGAGGAAGACGAGAATCAGGAATAAGTGGAGGAGGAGAAGTTGGCGGATCAGGCAACGATCAGTACACCTTCGTGTGTTTTGGTGGTCTGGGTGGGTGCTGGGGGGAGGACCATCTCTCTCTCTCTCGCTTTGTATATATATATATACACATATTACTCGGGAGAGAGAAGATGCCGAAGTCGAAGATCAAAAACTGGTCTTGGGTCAAAACGGTCTTGGGTCAAGACCGGTGATTGTCACAGTTTCCGCCGGCGGGTCGCCCAAGCCGAGCGGACACGACAGCCACAGAGGGGGAGCGGACGGGCGGGCACAAAAGTGCCGAGAATGCCGACGAGCAGCGCAGAAGAGCACGGAGAAGGACGAGAAGGAAAGCAGAAAGGAGCAGGAGGGAACACGCGAAGGGCCTGGCAAATACAACCAACAGCGTGGAGCTGGACAAGGAGAAGGGCGCAGGGGATGGGAAGCTCTGAGAGCAAACCGCCCCTGACGCCCCCATGGCGCTGGGCGCCTCCCCGAGACACGGGGGCCAGCGCCAGTGACCAGAAAAACCAAAGTGTTTCACGCAGCGCAGAGCTGCAATCGAAGGGAGGGGGAAGAAAAAAGGAAGAACAGGAGAGACACGGCAGCAAGACCCTGTGACTGGCGCAGCGGCTGGGGCTGCACTGGCAGGCCTCAGAGGACGAGCCCGGAGGACATGGGCACGAGGTCTACGTGGGCGGCCCTCCTGGCACTGATGTCTATGTCTATGTCTATGTCTATGTCTCTGTCTCTGTCTCTGTCTATGTCTATGTCTATGTCTACGTCTACGTCTATGTCTATGTCTATGATCCCGGACTATGTCTATGTCTATGTCTGATGTCTATGTCTGATGTCTGATGTCTGATATCTGATGTCTATGTCTATGCAGGACTAGGCATGAGGTCTATGTCTATGTGCCCGCCAACCGGCCCCCGCCTCGGCCGCGCTGAGTCCCCGCTCCCCCCGCCCGGGGCCCACGCGGAGCCGCCGCCCGAGCTCGGAGGCCCCACAACGGCGCGGTGACCCACCGCGCGGCGGCCTCGGCATCCCCAGCGACCGCACAGCGCGGTCCGTCACCGCCGAGGTCCTGGGAACTCGCGGGCCCCAGGCGCCCGAGACACCCTCGGAGCACGAGCGATCCCAGAACCGTGCGGTGTCCCCGACATCCCCCCCGACTCACCACGCAGTGTGGTCACCACACCTGGGGGTCCCCGATCAGACGAAGCCAGAGTCGGAAGAAGTCGTTGATCTCTGAGATGCGGCGCTTCTGGAGCATGTGAAGTGGAGGCCAGTCCACAAGAGACGTGCCACAAGAAACCCAACCCTGAGACTCCAGGACGTCCTTTGGCTTTTGGCGTGGGAACCGCGCGGCGTCCGTCGCAAACGCAGCGAAACCCAGGACACCCAGGGCACCCTGGAGGCAAGCGGGGTGTCTCTTGGCATGGGCCCCCGCTGCATCGGGCGCCGCTGTCCCAGCCCTGCCCCAGCTCGGCCTGCTCAGGGCTCGAGTCAAACAGTGTTTCCCGTTTTCGTTTTGCTTTCGTAATCCCTGGTTCTGTCTTCGTTCCGCATCTGCTGCAAAACGAAGTCCAAACGAAAACGGCCCACGGAGTTGCCAAAACACCGTTTCGCTCGAGCCCTGGGCCTGCTGGCGGCGGCGGCGGCGGGGGCGGCCGTGGCCATGCCGCCGCCCGGGCTGGGCCTGGACGGCGGGGGCGGCTGCTCGAGCCTCGGCCCTCGAGCCTCGGGCCTCCCGAGGGGGCGAGCGCGGACAGCGCCCCCGTCCTGTGGGGGCCCCTCCCTCCTCCATGGACCTCTTTGTGCATCTCGCGCTGCACGTTGCTCAGACACACAGTCCGCGGCGCACCTGCTCCTGCACATCCACTTCGGCACCGCCTGCACCCCAGGGCCTCGCCCACTCCGGCCGCCCGAGGCCCCGCCTTCCCGTGCCCTGTCTCCCTAATTGAAGCTGTGCATAGCCCGCCTAGCTTTTCACGGAAGAGGTTCGCTCTCGCCCCGCAGATCAAAAAAAGTGGCTCAGACACACCTCAGATTCCTGAGGCCACGGCCTCGCCCAACTGGTCTTAGCTAGGCCAGGACGGCGTCCGCAGCGGTGGTCGTGTCGTGTCGTGTCGTATCGTATCGCATCCCTGCTGGGGTCGGCGGAGTGGCGCGCGCCCCGGGGATCTTGATCAGCCTATCGTTGCCCGCGGAGGCGAACCACTCGTTGGTGGGGTCCACGGCGACCGTCCGGACCCAGCCCTCGTGGCCAGACATCACCCGCATCAGCTTCCACGGCGGGTGCCACACCGGCTTGGGGATCTCCGGCCGGGCACGGGCGGGACCTCAGGACCAGAGGGGGGCAGGGGAGACGGTGATGCTTGCCGGTTTACCGAACTGAGGGGGCAGGTGCTCCATGGGCCCCGACAGCCGAGGGGGTGATGATGATGATGAAGATGATGATGATGATGGTGATGATGATCATGATCATGATGATGATGATGAGTATGATGATGATGATGATGATGATGATGATGATGATGATGATGATGATGATAATGAAGATGAAGATGAAGATGGAGATGAAGATGAATATGAAGTTGAATATGAAGATGAAGATGAAGATGATGATGATGATGATGATGATGATGATGCTGATGATGATGATGGTGATGCTGCTTGTGATGATGGTGATCATGATGAGGAGGCGGAGGGGGATGAGGATGGGGATGATGATGAGGATGATGATGATGAGGAGGAGGATAATGATGATAATGATTACGCTGCTGATGATGATGATGATGATGATGATGATGATGATGATGATGATGATGATGATGATGATGATGGTGATAACGATGATGGCGATGATGATGGCGATGATCCTGCTGATGATGATGATGCTGACGATTATAGTGCTGCTGATGCTGATGCTGCTGCTGATGATGATGATGATGATGATGGTGATGCCGGTGAGGATGGTGATGCTGCTGATGATGAGTATGATGATTATGTTCCCGCTGAAGATGACGGTGATGACGATAACGACGATCACGACGATGACGGTGGTGGTGATGACACGCTCCCCAAATTGGATCCGATGGAACAGCGATTTCGGCGACGGGCTGTCGGTGGGTGACTCGCTCTCGGCCCCACGGCTCAGGGAGAGGCTGGCCCGCCACATTGAGGGGGGACGACCGGGGGCGGGGCTCGCTCGGGGGGGGGACGTGAACTTCGAATCGGCGACGCATCGCCTGGAGATCTGCGGCTCGGCCATGTGCTACATCACGCTCTATCAGCTCTTGACTGCGGTCGCGGCGCAGAGAGCAGAAGCCAACAGACGCACACCACGGCAGGCCCTTGCTTGCACACGAATTCGGAGGGTGAGAGGTTTTTTGTACGATGGGTCACCGCTAGTCAAGCTTCCGTAGAGATTGCCGAGCACGTGAAAAAACTACGAGTGGTAAGACGATGAAGGTATCGACTGTGCTCCCCCATTCCAGGGGGCACTGGGCAAACGACAGCCACGCCGCCTGGAGCAAAGGCCGCCCCACCTTCTGTAGGCTTTGCGGATGCTGGGTGGCATCCAAGCCTTGCGATTTGCGCATGGGGCAAAGGGGGCGTGAAGCAGAGCGGGGGAGGAGGAGGAGGAGGAGGAGGAGGAGGAGGAGGAGGAGGCGGAGGAGGAGGTGAAAGAGGAGGAGGAAGAGGAGGAGGCGGAGGAGGAGGAGATGAGGAGGAGGAGGAGGAGGAGAGGGAGGACGAGGGGAAGGAGGAGGAGGAGGAGGACGAGGAGGACGAGGACGAGGAGAGATAAAAGGGCGAGGAGGAGGAGGCAGAGGAGGAGGAGGAAAAGGGAAAAAGGAGGACGAGGGGAGAGGAGGAGGAGGAGGAGGAGGAGAGGAGGAGGAGGAGGAGGAGGAGGAGGGGGAGGGGAGAGGAGGAGGAGGAGGAGGAGGGGGAGGGGGGAGGGGAGAAGGAGGAGAAGAAAGAAGGAGGAGGAGGAGGAGGACGAGGACGAGGAGGAGGAGGAGGAGGAGGAGGAGGAGAGGAGGAGGAGGAGGAGGGAGGAGGAGGAGGAGGAGGAGGAGGAGGAGGAGGAGGAGGAGAAGGAGGAGGAGGAGGAATATCATGGACATGTTATTGGGTGGGACGGACAAAGTCCGCCTGTCGACACTGCTGCGGCACGTAAGCTTAGTCGTCTACGAGTGGCCACGACTCCGTGGCCTTGGCCTCACGCTTGGCGCGCCTGCATTCTCTGGCGAATTCAACCGCCGAGTTGGGCGAAACAAAACCATGCAGGCGCGCAACTCGGGCCAGGTCCAGGACGGGGACCGAAGCCCCGTACAAGTGGAAGCTGGCGGGGCCCCTGGTGCCATCGGCCACGGGACCCACAGGGGGCCCGCCAGCAGGCCCAGACGCGACGGACCCAGCCGATGGAGACCCAACCCCCAAGCTGGGCTCCATCAGCTTCCCTTGCAGCCACAGAATATCATCCTCCTCAGGGCCTCTAGACGAGGAGGAGGAGGAGGAGGAGGAGGAGGAGGAGGAGGAGGAGGAGGAGGAGGAGGAGGAGGAGGAGGAGGAGGAGGAGGGAAGCAGAGCTGGGCAGGGAGGCCGCGCTCCGCTCAGAAGGATCGCAGGCGGCTCTTCTGGCCGCGGCGAGCCTCGCCCACGACCAGGCTTCACAGCCCAGCATCTGAGGATTGGCGGCGAGCGAGGGGGGGAGGAGGAGGAGGAGGAGGAGGAGGGAGGAGGAGGAGGAGGAGGAGGAGGGAAGTGAGAAGGCGAAGGCCTCCTCAGAGGGCTCGGACCTCCCCCGGCCTCGTGAGAAGTTCCTGAGCCCGCCCCGAAGGCACAAACAAAAACCCTCAGAATGCGCGACGGCTTCTGAGAAGTCCCACCGCCTTCTGAGAAGGCCTTCTCCTTCTCACTTCCCCCCATCGCTCGCCGCCGAGAGGACCGGCCCGAAGACCGGAACCCCTCCGGAGCCCAGCATAATCCTCCTTGCAGCGTCTCGGCCGCAGGGGTGAGGCCAGCCGTCCTCCTCCTCCTCCTCCTCCTCCGCCTCCTCCTCCTCCTCCTCCTCCTCGTCCTCCTCCTCCTCATCGTCCTCCTCCCCTCCTCCTCTCCCTCCCCCTCCTCCTCCTCCTCCACCTCCTCCTCCTCCTCCTCCTCCTCCTCATCTCCTCCTCCTCCTCCCCCTCCGCCTCCTCCTCCTTTTTCTCCTCCTCCTCCCCCCTCCTCCTTCTTCTCCTCCTCCTCCCCCTCCCTCCTCCTCCTCCTCCTCCTCCTCCTCCTCCTCCTCCTCCTCCTCCTCCTCCTCCGACCGGAAGTCGGCGACGCATCGCGGACGGGCCGGCGATCTGCAGTCGATCGAGCGGATGCACGCCCAATGGGCGGGGTGCAGCACCCCGGCTCCGATCGCCCCCCCCCCCCCGTCGTTGCCCCTGGCATTGTGGATGCCATGACCATGACACCCTAACACTCCGATCATGGAATTCAACTTGTACTTTAAATGCCGGCACGAATGTTTGTTCAACATAGTTTAAAAAATGCTTGAAGGCAAGGTCTAAACATCTGCGCATCACTTGGCAACGTGCCTCCTCTCCGGTCCGGTGAGCGTCGTCCACAACCTCGGCAGGCCTTCCAGGACAGCGGCGTCCCCAGAGGCCCCCAGGGCGAAGGGCGGGAGGTTCCTCCCGGCGGGCCCCACCAGCTGCGCGCTCCTCGAGCCGGCCACGCCAGAAACCCCGAAGACTCGGGACCAGCACGCAGATTGCATGAAGTCTCTGATCTCTGGAGGCTGCCGCCCTGCCTGGCTGGACTCGGCCCCGCGAACGCTCCTGCGGCTTGGACAGGAGGGGCTCGGGCTCACAGAATGACGAGTGGGCCGGGGCCTCCTTCGGGGTGACTGCCGTCAGAGGTACGTCGACGAGCGAGGAGGCACGAGAAGGAGAGAAGGATGCTGGTGCTGATGATGATGCCGGGTGCTGATGATGATGCTGCTGCTGATGGTGATGACGATGACGATGAGGATGATGGTAGTGATGATGAGGATGATGATGGTGGTGACGATGATGATGAGGCGGAGGATGAGGAGGAGGACCCACGCACTCCCCCGCTCACGGATGATCCACGACCCGACCCTGACCCTGGCCAGGCAGGCGCGACCCATGCCCGATGCGCGGAGGCACCTCGCCGATCGACAGGCCGAAGAGCGATCGCCCCGGCTGGCCGGGCAGGCCCGACCGGGCCCTGCTCGAACGAGCACGGCCTGCTGAGGCCAGCACGTATCTGCACGGTGGTCGAAGGGTCGCTGGGCGCCAGCGGCATGATGGGGCCCGCCTCACGCTGCAGCGCCCTCCCGGCGCCTCCCTCGCCGGCACCCACGTCGGTGAGCATCCTCGTGATGGCAGACGGTGTTGCCTCCCTCGTGGCATCGTCGGCAATGGCGTGCTGCATCACGGAGAGCTTTGCGAGGCTCTCCTCTGTGGCCTGGTCTGGCACGTTCCTGATGTGCTCATACTCGTCGTGCATCTTGATGCGGAGCATCATCTCTGTGGCGGATGTGTCCTCTGGGCGCTTCTGGTCGTGACTGCCTACGAAGATGTCGTAAGTCCGCTTCAGCGACTGTCGTACGGCAGTGGCCACAGGAACGCGCTCCGGTGGACCAAGCGGAACATCCTCGGAGACACTGTATTGCAAAGCTTGCGCAATGCCGCAATGCCAGCGAGAGTCATTGCCCCTCTCTTACACCCCCCCGCCGAACAAGAGTAAGAACATACCATACCACCTCTCGTGGCTCCACTGGAATGCGAGGACGCTTATGGACGGCAACGTTTATCAGCTCTCTGGCAGGTGACACAACTTTTTGACCGCCATTAATCGATCCCATCGAAGGTGCACGATCGCAGGCCCATGCAAGATCTCGCTATCACCTCAGTAGAGCTATTTAACGCATATGGAAGAAGGAAAAGGCGCCCTCGCAATAGAAACCGACATCGGATCGGAACGTCGAACTGCCACCAGGATCATGTCGAACCGTGTGGACTTGGAAATATAAAACCGAGCTTGGATCGCGGGTCGTGCCCCCAATTTCTCCCCCTCCCCCGCCTTCCCCCCCCCCTTTCCTCCCCACGCCCCCCCGCGCTCCGTCTACTCCCCCCCCTTTGCCTCCTCCCCTCCTTCACCCCTGCTTCCCACTTCACCCCGTCCCCAGACATCCGGCATTCCCCAATCAGTCCTTGCACTGCAGGGGTCCTTGCGGATATTGAAGAATTTGGCAAAAGTGCAAAGCTGATTACGTAGGCGAAACAACTCCTACTTTCTCGAGGCTGTAATTATCCTGCAACAAAAATGATGGACCGATTTCGGTGGGCGGCCGGACTCCCGGGTTCCCTCGAATGTGCAGCCGATTTCGCCGGCCGATTAGCACTTTGGTTCCCACGTCTGGGTCCTGGGCTCCATGCGTAGTGAGGACTTTGCGGAAGTGTGCCACCTGTTTCGGTGGGCAGTCGGATTCCAAAATTGCTCGGTCTAGACCTTGTTTGACGCTCCTGGCCGAGACTGGTGAGAGGGCGGGTTCCTGCGTAGAGAATACAGAGAGTATAGATAATGAAGAAATTTCAGGGAGGGAAGAGATACATACACATATACATGTGTATATATATATAGAGAGAGAGAGAGAGAGAGAGAGAGAGAGAGAAAAAAAAGAGAGAGAGAGGAGGGCAGGAAATATAGAGCGAGAGAGAGAGAGAGAGGAACAACACAAAAAACCATAGTACAGAGTAGAGAGAAGATAGCTGAGAGCATGGAGCAGAGCGCAGAGTGACGAGAGCATGGCGTAGAAAGCAAGCGAAGAGAGTCAAGAGTATAACTCACGTAGAGAGGAAAGCTAAGAGGGAGAGAGAGAGAGAGAGAGAGAAAAAAAAGAGAGAGAGAGAGAGAGAGAGAGTGGGGAGGAATATGCCAAAGGCAAAAGTGGAAGGTCCGCGGGTAGAGAGCCGAGGGCTGATAGCTACAATGCAGAGGAAGGAGCAACGAGTAGAAAGCAGTGCGCAACAAGTAGAAAGCAGAAATCGGTAACACGGAGCGAAACGAATGGAGAACAAAAACAACCGAATTCCTCATCTCCTGCCCTCGCCCACCATCCGCGCGCTGCCTCTTCATCTGAGGCGTGAGCACCCGACTGGGGTCTTCTACCGTGTGACAGGTGTGTGTCTGCGTTCGTGGCGTGCGGCAGCAGACCGCTCAGACCAGTTTCTCATCCTGGGTCGTCTTCTGACAAGCATTTGGGCCCGAGAAGCTGGTATCACGTGAGCGATGACAGGAAACGGGTCTTACGTGAGATGGCGCTTACGCAGGGCGCTAGCGTGGCACGCCGCGTGGAGAAGAGGGCGCTTACGCGCGACCTGCCGCGGGCAGCTCACGCGCCAATGTCCGCAAACGACTCTGTTTTCTTCCGTCGCTCGCATGCCGCAATGCTGTTTTCGCGAGGAGCCGGTGCCGCCCCGGCGGCGGAAATCCGCGATTTCCCATGGAAACGGGACCCGTCGCTAATCCACGCCCCCTTGATCCATGTTTGCGATCGCCTGATTTTCTCCCGTCGCTCGCATGCCGCAATGCTGCTTTCGCGGGGAAGGCAGCCTTTTGGACGCCCGAAATGGGTACGGAAAAAATGGGTACAATGCCCAACAACAAATGTTGTCCCAAACCAGCAGCGGCCGTTGTTGGGCAGGCGGCCGTCTGCCTCGAACTGGCACAGGCCGCGGCGGCGCGGACAGCGAGTTCTGTTCAGAATGAACAAGCACTGCTGTTGGGCATTGTACCCACTCTTTCCGTACCCATTTCGTTCGTGACGAAACCTGGGCCCCACCTCGCATGCCGCCGCTCGCATGCCGCAATGCTGCTTTCGCGGGGAAGGCAGCCTGGGCCCCACCGCAACCCCCCGTTCAAAGCCGACCGGCCAGAGAGCGCACCCGGGCCAGAGAGCTTCGCGGCGGGCCGGGCCGTCGGCCCGAGAAGGAGGCCCGGGGACGGGCGCGAAGGCGTCAAAGTCATCCCCCCCTCCCTCCCTCTGTGCTTCTCCTCCACCTCCTCCTCCTCCTCCTCCTCCTCCCCCTCCTCCTCTTCCTCTTCCTCCTCCTCGTCCTCCTCCTCCTCTTCTCTCTCACACTCTCTCTCTCTCCCTCTCTCCTTTTCCTTCTCCTCCTCCTCCTCAGATCATCCTCCTTTCCTCCTCCCTTCCTCTTCCTCTTCCTCCTGGTCCTCCTCATCCAACTCCTCCTCCTCCACCTCCTCTTCCTCTGTTCCTCCCTGCCTCTTCCTCATCCTGCTTAGCTCCTCCTGCTCACGCTCCTCCTCCTCCTCCTCCACCTCCTTCTCCTCCTCCTCCTAATCCTCCTGCACCTCATTCCTCCCTCCGCCCTGCTGCTGCGCCCGCTCTGGACACGCATGTCTAGAGCGTCCGCTGCCGCGACGCCCGCGGCCCGCCGCGAAGGGTTCGAGGAGGCAAGCGCCCGCCCACCATCCCCCACCTCCTCCTCCTCCTCCTCCTCCGCCTCCTCCTCCGCCTCCTCCTCCTCCTCCTCCTCCTCCACCTTCTCCGTCCTTCCTCCTCTTTCTCCTCCTTCTCCTCCTCCGCCTCCTCCTCACGCTCCACCCTCTCCTCCCCATCCTCCTCCCCCTCCCCGCTCCTTCCCCTCCCCGCCTCCCCCCCGTTCCCCCCCAGCCCCCCTCTGGGGTCGGGTGGCGGTCCTCGGCCGCCGCCATCGACCCTGGTGCGGCACCTGCCGCGGCCTCCGCCGGCATGGCCTCGGACGGAGGGCGCCCCCTCGAGGAGCGGAGGGGGGGGGGACCGCCAGCAGCCTGGAGGGCAAGAGGGAGGGGGAGGAAGGTCGAGCGTGCCCAAAACGAGGAGGAGAAGGAGAAGGAGGAGAAGAAAGGGAGGAGGTGGGGGGGGAAGAGGAGGAGAGGAGGAGGCGAGAGAGGAGGTGGGGGCGGATGAGACAGATGATGGAGGGAGGAATGGAAAATGCATCGGAGGAGGAAGAGGACGAGGACTCCCCAAGTGCTTCCCACAACCACCTCCGTCGGGGCTCTTTGATTTGAGTTCCTCTCCTGCAGCACAGAGCATAACACCCACTTGCTTGAGGATGATGATGATGAGGAGGAGGAGGAGGAGGAGGAGGAGGAGGAGGAGGGGAAGAATCACCGAGTGCGCTATAGGCTGGAAGGGTACCGACACCACCCGTAGACACTGAGGCGGCCATCGGCGAAGTGCAGGAAACTGCGTGGGCAGTTTGCAAAACATCGGGATGCCAGAGACCAACAGGTCTCGGACGACGGGCCACACCCGTAAGGCCACCAGGACTGTCGAAGGCTGCGGCAAGCGACCGTGGTGGAGCCAGCTCCCAGGGGATGGCGCAACTGACCGTGATGACGAGAGGCCACGGGGGGGTCGGAGGTGAGGGGGTGAGATCGAAGTGGAACGGAGAGCCCCCCTACCGGGAAATCGATTTCGGTTTCGTGTTCGTGCGTGCCGTGCGGGCGAAGCGAAGCTGCGTGGAAGGGCGAGAGAAAGTCTCCTGTGGCTGAGGCGCGGCCGGAGCAAAAGAACCTTGACCGGGCGGCCGGTGCTCCGCGGTGTCCCGCCGGTGTCCCGCCTCCTGCTGAGGCGCGGCCGGACCAAATGACTCCCTTCCTGGGGCCGGTGGCCCGCGGTGTCCCGCCGGTGTCCCGCCGGTGTCCCGTCGGTGTCCCGATGACGATGATGATGATGATGATGATGATGATGATGATGATGATGATGATGATGATGATGATGATGATGATGATGATGATGCCGATGATGTTGATGATGCTGATGATGATGATGATGATGGTGATGGTGGTGATGATGATGGTATTCCGATGATGCTGATGATGATGATGATGATGATGATGTTGACGATGTTGATGGTGATGATGACGATGATGATGGTGATGATGATTGTGTCCCCGTGATGATGATGTTGGTGATGATGATGCTGGTGATGATGATGATGGTGTCCCGATGATGATGAGGTTGGTGACCCTGCTGATTTTGATGATTGTGAGATGCGATGAGATGATCAGGATGACGAAGATGATGCTGATGATGGTGGCCCGATGATGATGGTGATGCTAATGGTGATGATGATGGTGTCCCGATGATGATGATGATAATGTTGATTATGATAATGACGATGATGCTGTCCCAAGGACGATGATGATGTTGATGAGGATGATGATGAGTGATGATGATGGCTTTGATGATGGTGGCCCGATGATGGAGATGATGATGACGATGCTGATGTTGATGATGATGATGGTGTCCCGATTATGATGCTGGTGGTGACAATGATGATGATGATGTTGCTGCTGATGATGATGGTGTCCCGATGATGACGATGATGATGATGACGTTCATGATGTTGTTCATGATTATATGATGCTGATAACGATGATGGTGCTCTGAGGATGATGCTGCTGGTGTCCCGATGATGATGGTGTTGGTGATAATAATGGTGACGATGATGGTGTCCCGATGATGATGGTGGTAATGATGATGAATGTGATGATGATGTTGGTGCTGATGGTGATGATGATGATGGTGTCCCGATGATGATGATGTTGATGACGTTGGTGACGATGATGTTGATGATGGCGTTGATTGTGAGATTGATGGTGATATCGATCGTGAGATCGATAGTGAGACCGACTGTTAGATCGATTGTGAGATCAATAGTCAGACCGATAGTGAGATCGATTGTGATATCGATAATCATATCGATTGTGATATCAATCGAATGAAATAGATCGAGTGAGATCGATTTTGAGATCGATCGAATGAGTTCGCTCGAGCGAGACCGATAGTGATATCGATAGTGAGATCGATCGTGAGACCGATCGAGTGAGACGTTGGCTCCTCCCCCCCCGAACCTCCTTATCACCCGAAGGGTGGTCGTATAGGTATTTCTCCCACCGCAAGCAGCTCTGCTCGGCCTGCGGGCGACGACAATGGACCAGCGAAGCGTGATCCCGGGGATGGAGCGCTCACCAGAAGAGTGGCGAGTGCCGCGCGTCGTATGGACACCGCTGCGCCAGTCATCTGTAAAGTAGTCGTTCGCCCAGGCGCCGCGGGGCACGAACCGACGAATGTAAAGAGGGCAGGAGAGGGGTATAAGACCAGCTTTTCTAGAGCCGCGCAGGAAGAGGGGACAGGAGGGAGAGGAGAGGAGAGGAGGAGGGGCGGGACCTGCACATCCAAACACTCGCGCATGCGCAGGCCCACATTGGTAGACCAGCACCCACACAGAAAACCATCGCGAGCATGAGCGAAGGAAGGAGGAAGGAGGAGAGGAGGAGGAGAACATAGGAAAGAAACCAGCGGTCAACTGTACACTAAAACTCGCGCGTGCGTAGACCACACGGCCGGCGTCAGAGAAAAAAAAAGAACAAAGGATCCACACGAGCGCAAAGCAGATGAGCAGGAGCAGAGCCTCATGCCTAGGCAGAGGGGGCACGCTAAGTGTGCGAGCGAACGAATCTACAGGCGGGTCGAGACATCACATCTGTTCAGATGGAGTTGGGGAGGGAGGAGGGAGGAGCCAACCAAGAAGGGGAAGACGAGGAGAAGAGGGGAGGAAGAACCGAGGCCACGGGGAGGATGTGCATTCAGAGGCCCCAGTTGCTTTTGCATCTCCTCGTCTTCTCTAAAGCATTTCCAAGACAAGGCTTGCACTCAGGGGTTCTGACTCTCCTCTCAGCATCTGGGCCTGTCGGTCGGTCTGGCGGCTATGTTGCCGCCACGTCGCCGCCCCGTCGCCGCCTTGTCGCCGCCCGCCCTCTGGGCCTGTGTGCCGGTGTCAGACGGTTATGTTGCCGCACCGTCGCCGCCTCGTCGCCGCCCGTCGTCTGGCGATGTCTGTCAGTCTGGCAGCTAAGGTGCCGCCGTCGCCGTGCCCCGTCGCCGCCCCGTCGCCGCCCGTCGCCTGGGCCCGTCGGTCGGTCTGGTGGCTAAGACTGCCGCCGTCGCCGCCCCGCCGCCCCGCCGTCGCCGCCCGTGGTCGCCGCCGCCCCGTGGCAGCCCCCCACCAATTTTGCAATCCAATCGATTGCCATCGATTTTGCACAGCGCAGGATGCACGTGAGCCAGCCTGGACCCCAGACTATGCTGTGCAGCTGCCGCCTCGTCGCCGCCCCTCGTCTGTCGTCCTGCCTGCCGGTCCGGCGGCGATGCCGTCGTCGTCGCCGCCCCGTGGCGGTCTCCTCGCCGCCCGTCGTCTGGGCCTCTTGGGCGGCCTGGCGGCGACGCTGCCGCCGTGGCCGCCCCGTCGCCGCCCCGTTGCCGCCGCACGTGGCCGCCCCGCCGCCGCCCCGTGGCACCCAGCCCTGGCGGCAGTCCAATCGGTTGCAGTCCACTCGATGGCAATCCCACCGATGCTGTAACATATCACGCGCAGCTCACATGGCACCACGCAGTGTGTACCACGTAGGCTGCTCCACATTGGCTACACGGCACCGACTGCACCACGCGGATTGCACAGCACATGCTGCCCCCACAGATTGCACAACACAGATTGCAGCATAACGGTTACAATATAAAGGTTCAACCAAATAGATTACCGCACATCGATTGCCCCACCTAAACAACACACGATAGATTGAACCACATAGATTGCCCCACGCAGAGTGCACCACCTAGATTGCACCACACACACACACGTTGCACCAAGTGGGTTGCACCACAGATGTCACAACATATTGTGTGGCACATTTGTTGCACCACATGCATGCCAACACGTATATTGCACCACATATATTCCACAACAGATGTGGCACGACATAGAGTGCATTACATCGATCGTATCACACACATATCCCTACAAAGATTGCGCAGCAAATGCCGCACTACATTTGGTGCGCCACGTAAGTTCCAACACGTCGTTTGCACAGCATAGAGATTGCACAACATAGAATGCACAACATAGGTTGCATTACACATTTTGCCCCACACTGGTATCACTGCATGAATTGCACCACAGAATTGCACCACACAGAGTGCACCACACGTAGTGCCCCACACAGGTTGCACAACACCTATTCCTAGAAACACATTGTTTGGGGTCCGCGCTGGCCAACTTTAAGCTTCGTGTTCGAGCTATGTCACCCGATGGCACGTGCTTTGCATCGCGCGCAGCGTGACAGGGTGGAGGAGAAGGGGGAAGCCTCCACCTAGGAGGAGGGAAGGGGCAGAAATAGGCAATAACGAGAAACTGCATATACGACCACCCTTTGGGTGATAAGGAGGTTGGGGGGGAGAGGGGGGGGAACCAACATCTGACTCAATCGAGCTCACTATCGATCTCACTCAACGGGACACCACGGGACACCACGGGCCACCACGGGACACCACGGGACACAGCGGGACACCTCTCGATCTCACTATCTGTCTCACTATCGATCTCAATATCGATCTCACTCAACGGGACACCATATGACACCACGGGACACCTCGGAACACCACATCAATATGACAATACATCTCACTATCGATCTCACTCAACGGGACACCACTGGATACCACGGGGTACCTCATCGATCTCACTATCGATCTCACTATCGATCTCACTCAACGGGACACCACGGGGCACCACGGGACACCACGGATGACCTGCCAATCTCACTATCGATCTCACTATCGATCTCACTGTTTGGGACACCACGGGACACCACGGGAAAACTCGGGGCACCTCATCGGCTTCAGTATCCATCTCTGTATCGATCTCAGTATCGATCTCAATATCGATCTCTCCCGACGGGACACCACGGGACACCACGGGACACTTGTCGATCTCAATATCGATCTCACTATCGATCGCACTCAACGTGACACCACGGGACACCACGGGTCACCACGGGACACCTCTCGATCTCACTATCTGTCTCACTATCGATCTCACTCAACGGGAGACCATATGACACCACGGGACACCACGGGACACCTCGGGGCACTTCATCGATCTCAATATCGATCTCACTATCGATATCACTATCGATTTCACTCAACGGGACACCACGGGACACCTGTCGATCTCACTATCGATCTCACTGTTTGGAACACCACGGGACATCATGGGACTTCGATCTCAATATCGATCTCACGATCGATCTCACTCAACGGGACACCACGGGACACCACGGGACACCACCACGGAACACCTGTCGATCTCACTATCGATCTCACGATCGATCTCACTTTTTGGGATACCACGGGACACCACGGGACATCTCGGGGCACCACATCGATCTCAGTATTGATCTCACCATCGATCTCACTATCGATCTCACTATCGATCTCACTTTTTGTGACACCACGGGACACCACGGGACACCGAGGGACACCGCGAGCCAACACCGGACGGACGGACGGACGGACGGGCGGGCGAGGGAGAATCATTTGCTTGACTTCGCCCTAGCAACGACGGACACCACGGGACACCACGGGACACCGCGGGACACCGCGAGCCAACGCCGGACGGGCGGGCGGGGGAGAATCATTTGTCTTGACTTCACCCTAGCAACGACGGACACCACGGGAAACCACGGAACACCACGGGACACCGCGGGACACCGCGAGCCACCGCCAGACGGGCGGGGGATAATCATTTGTCTTGACTTCGCCCTAGCAGCGGCGGGTTCATTCCTCTCGCGCGCCCACGCAGCTTCGCCTCGCCCGCACGCAAGACACGAACGAAACGAAACGATTTCCCGATTTGGGGTCTCCGTTCCACTGCAATCTCATCCCCCAACCTCCGACTACATCAACATAAACACTTTGAGGTCCGCGCGGATTTCTTGGTTCGCGCTGGACCCCCCTCTTTGGCGCGCGGAGCGCGCCAGGGACGGCGCCCGAGGAACCGCCAGGGGGGGTCAGCGCCCAAGAGGCCTCCAAGAGGGCCCCAAGACAACCCAAGAGCGCCCCAAGACGGCCCAAGAGGCGCCCAAGAAGGTCCAAGAGGGCCCAAAGACGGCCCCCAAAGGGGCCCGAAAGAGGGAGCACGACCCGAACAACGGAGCCGTCCGCCCAATAGCCCCCCAGGAGGCCCCGAGAGGCGCCCTCGAGGCCCCAGAGGCCCCCCAGGGGCCCACCAGGGGCCCCAAGAGGCTCCCAAGAGGCTCCCAAGAGGCCCGAAAGAGGCCCCAAGAGACTCCACAACGATCCCCAAGAGGCCTCAAAACTACCCCCAAGAGGCCCCCGAGAGGCCTCCCCCGAGATCCAAGCGAACATCCAACAGGCTCCAGACCCACAACCCAGGCACGGTGGCTGGATGGGCCGACGGCCATTCTATACACGTAAACTTTCGGAGGTCCGCGCGGAATTCTTGGTTCGCGCTGGACCCCCCTCACTGGCGCGCGGAGCGCGCCAGGGGCGGCGCCCGAGGCGCCGCCAGGGCGATCCGAGAAATCTGCGCGACCCTCCGAAAGTGCGGTGTTCACAGGCCCGATTGGGTGGGATGCCACCGCGGCTCGCCCGAGCTCCCTGGGAGAAACCAGCAGGAAGTCCGGGGCCCTCCCGTCGGACTCGAAATCAGGGGTGACGACAGACGGGAGTGCAGGATCAGTCAGCTTCGGGTCAGGAGAGCGGATCGAACCGGACCGAGCATCGAATCTGGCTGAATCGGCCGGAATCGGAATCGAACCGCATCGCCAGGAAGCCGAAGCTGAATTGAATCAAGCTGGGTGAGCTCGCCATCGGATCTAATCGATCGAATCGAAAGGGGTCCCGAATGGGGGCAGGAGAAGCAGGAAAGGGGGAGCAGGATCGCAAGAACCGCATTCTTACTATACACTTTGACTGCAGCGCCCCTGCAGGGTGCGCCTTCGAGCCGACGGCCTCAGAAAGGAAGGAAGCCGATCGGACGGAGTGGGACCTTGCGGCCCGAACATCATCAGACCAAAGCGGGTGTGCTTGACTTAAATGAGGCGATCCTGCGATGGAAATGCCCTGGCGGCCACACCGATGTTTCGACATGAGCCTGCAATCACAGACCAGTATAGGGATGCGAGTCGAATGCGATCCTCCCTGGGAGCTGGAGTGAACCTTCCAGCCGTGGACCAGAGCCATACTCTCCAACGGGACATGATGGCTCCTCCTCCTCATCCTCCTCCTCCTCACCGAAGGGTGCTAGATTACAAATTGCGGGCCTAACGACACGCCACAGCTTACCAGTGTGCTGACAGCTGCGCATGCGAGCACAGGATTCTCTGGGGCTAGAAGACAACGAGGAGAGAAGCGCAGCAGAACTCGACAGGACACGGCCCGGCCAAGCTGTGCCATTCACCTGGTCTGCCCAGGATCCCAACTTCGGGGGGGGACTGGAGCAGCCGCCAACAGCAGTTCGACTTGCACGGTTTCTCCTGGGACCATAGGCGACCCGAGGAGGAGGAGGAGGAGGAGGAGGAGGAGGAGGAGGAGGAGGAGGAGGAGGAGGGGAGGGGAGGGGAGGAGGAGGAGGAGGAGGAGGAGGAGGAGGAGGAGGCGGAGGAGGGAGGGAGGAGGAGGAGAAGGAGGTAGAGGAGGAGAAGGTGGGAAAGGGGGACGGGGAGGAGGAGATGGAGAAGGAGAAGGAGGAGGAGAAGGAGGAGGAGGAGAAGGAGGAGAGAGGAGGAGGAGATTGAGGAGGAGGAGGAGGAGGCGGAGGAGGAGGCGGAAGACGGGTCGCATGAGCCCTTCGGAGAAACCCTGCAGCTCGGCTCCGTGGAGATCGCCCGCCCCCGACGCGGGCACGACCCCCAACACGCACCCCGGCTGGCACGAGCGAGAGGTGGGCCCTGGCGGCAACGGGTGCCGGACCCCGGCCCGGCCCCCTCGAGACTCCGAAGGGGTGGACTCCGGCAGGCGCGACCTCCCCGTGGAATCCCTACATCGCCCCGCGAACTCTTCGGGTCGGGCGACAGGGGGGGATAGCAAAGGGGGGGGGGAGAATCAGCCGGCGACTCCCAGCGCCGGGAGGCGCTCATGTATCGAGGAATGGGCCTGGCGGCGAGATCGAAACCAGCTGCATGCAGCAGATGTCGTAAACTCCCCTTTCCCTATCTCCCCCTTTCGTTCGGCCCGAACTCTCCCGCGCACATACCTCCAGAAACCTGCGCGCCTCGAGGCATCTCCTGGCGGATCCCCAAGCGTACCTCGGGCCTCAGACCCCGGCCCGCTCCCCTCGGGACCCCCCCCCCTGGTGACCTCCACGGCGACCGAGCGGGGAGCGCACGCACCGAAAAGCGGGGCCCGAAGAGCTCGGGCTGAGGGCGCAGTACGACTGCGATCGGAGGCGACCCTGCTGGAGGAGCGACGGTATACCGACACCGGTGCTCCCCGGGCCTCTCCCGCGGGTGCGCTCCGACCTGAATTCCGAGGAATCCAGCCGCGGCGACGCGGACTCGGGGGGACGAACAGCGGCATCGGTACCTTGACCTCCTTTGACCTGCCGCCCCAGACATACGGAGCTCCATTATTCTCGATGCGTGGACCCTTGAAGGTCTGGACAACTTCCCTGGGGCCGGTTTTTCGTCCTACGTCTTTCCTTTACAATCCTGGTGCCCGGAGGCTGGAGCTTACGTAGCTCAGAACCGGCCGAACGCTGCCACACAATGGCCAGAACTTCGAGGAGCATCCGGCCGTGGCGACGCGGACTCTGAGGCACGAGCATCGGCACCAGTATCTGTTAACCAGCCTCGGACGTATCCTTATCCCTAAGATGGGCGAGCAAAAAGCGAGGACAATCTTAGGGATAGGCCATCAGAAACTGAGGGAATCCTTAAGATCGGCATCGAGGTGAGGTGATGTCAAACATAAGAATAGGGATGTGTTTCAAACTGGTAAACCTGTTCCTCCTCTGGCCTGCCGCTCGGCGCGCCTGGTGACAGTGGGCAGCGACCGAGGGCGCGACCTGCGTGCGCCGGAGCGCGCCCCCGACGCGCGAAGCTCCGGCGCTGCCCGCCCGCCGTCCCGTGCGGAGGCGGGGCGCTGGAGCCCCCTGGACGGCTGCGGAGACGCTGCGGGAGGCCCAGGATCTCCGGCCACAGCTCCTCCTCCTCCTCCTCCTCCTCCTCCCTCCTCCTCCTCCTCCTCCTCCTCCTCCTCCTGTTCGACTCGGCTCCTCCGCCTGTCCAACTCTCATCCTGGTCCTCCTCCTCCTCCTCCTCGTGCTCCTCCTCTTCCTCCTAAAAGCCTTCTCCTCCTCCACCTCCACCTCTTCCTCCTCAAAAGCCTTCTCCTCCTCCACCTCCTCCTCCTCTTTCCTCCTCCTCCTCCTCCTCCTCCTCCTCCTCCTCCTTCTGCTCGTCCTCCCTGTCCTTCTCCTCCTCCTCCTCATCATCATCCTTCCTTCTCCTCCTCCTCCTCCTCCTCCTCCTCCTCCTCCTCGTCCTGCCCCCCCCCGCCTCCTCCTCTCTCGACACTACGAATCGCGAAAGGCTTCTGACCTGACCTGACGGTGTTCCCTAGATTCTTCCGTTGCTGCTCGACGAGCCTTGTGCCCCAGGTCGCCGCCGAGAACAAACTTCCTCGGTTTTCGCCCCTAGAGCCCGTCCTAGGGACCAGGGACCATCAAACACGGCTTCAGGACGAAACCATCATTATGGGAAGGGTTCGGGACCCTGGGGCCGCGCATCGAACAAAAACACAATCGTCGGACGCCAGGCGGGGAGGACCTGCCTGGCACAACTCAAGTGGGGACGGAACTCGCGGGGGTGACGCCCAACAGCGAATGGCGTCCAAAACCGACAACGGCCTACATGTGGCAGGCAAAAGACCAGTTGCCCCAAATGGACAACATCCGCGACGAAGCCGACAGCGAGCCCTGTCCAAATGAGCAAGAGCTGCTTTTGGCATTCGTCTCCCGTTTTACCGCCCCCATTTCGATCGCATCGATCTGGGGCATTCGGGGGGGGGGTCGGCTCATGGCACGGTCAAAGCAGGCCATACGTATGGATCGTATGGACGCAAGGCGAGCGCCAAGATAATGTCTTCCGCGTGCGCGGTGCTTTCCAATATCCAAATCGGCGCCACCCTGAAATAGACTCTTCTAACGAGTCTTTTGGCCGACGACCAAGCGAACCCAACGCCCCCAAGCGCGGGCAACGTTGCATTGCCGGGGAGATGCCCGACAGTGGCAACTTCAGCGGGGTCTCCAAGTGCCCGTTGGTGAGAAGGGAATGGCTCGCAAGCAAGCCGCCTCACACGAAATGCTGCTATGGACGACTGCATTGGAGACTCCGCAGGCGTCGCGGGCCTCGCAATGCAGGCCGCTGCTCGACCCTGTGGGAGCGAGCTGCTAAATCTCCGCCCAGCGCTCGCCAAGGAACTTTGGTGGGCGCGGAAGCCTTCCGCGCGGCCATCACGGTGCCACCGACCAAACTTACCCCCCCCCCCCTACCAGGACAGGGACCCCTGCCCCCCCCCAAAAAAAAATCCCCTGACTGACTGACTCGAGGTAGATCGGGCGGTGCCTGGTACTTGCAAACCTGTCCTGCCACCTGCCCACGGCTAAGCCCTGTGGCGAGGTGGGGGCGCATTAGGGAAAGGTGAGACGCGAGAGGTAGGACAAAACTGTGGGGCTCGACCCCAAAAAATCCCCTCCTCCTCATTCGCAATTGGTGCCTCCCCCTCCCCTGCGAGAGAAGCACCCTCTAAATGCGGCGGGTAGGTCGGGCAGACAGGGCCCCTTGCGGGTGAGGCGGGCCAGCGGGGCATTCATGCGGGCGGGCTTTCAGGCATCCGAGCGAGCGGGACTCTGTTTAACAGTCGGGTCGGGCGGGTGCCCCAATGGGCGAGTCGCGCGGGCGGGGCGTTAAAGCCGACGGGACGGGGATGGCGATTGATAGGCCAAGGATCGCCTGTTTTCACCAGCGTCAGCATTGTCAGTGTCAGCGTCGTCGTCGCCAGCGTCATCGTCGCCGTCGTCTGCATCGTCGCTGTGTTTGTCGTGTGCGTCGTCGTCGTCCACGTCGTCGTTTGCTGGCGCGCAAACGGGGGGTCAAACCTCCACCCTTTTGCCACTCCAACCGACATTGGGGGAGGTGAGGGATTCGACCCCGTCCACTTCAGGGGGGCGTGCATCGAACTGTGCTCCACAGGGGTGCATCGTCAGAATGGGGTGAGGGGGTAATAAAAGTGACCGATCGCTACTCGACGAAGCTCTCCTGGAGTGCGTTCTGACAAGAATTTCGGGGAGAATCCGGCTGTGGTGACAAGGGGTCTATAAGACGCGCAGCGGTATTGGTACCTTGTCCTCCTCAGAGGGAGGGTACGCTGGAGAGTGCCCAAGACTTTGGGACCTCCCCTCCTTGAAACGACCGCAGAAAGCTCTCTTTCAGGAGCGCGCCGGGTCGGAGATAACCCTTGGCCGAGGAAACATGCCCAAGACGGGAGGATGCCAGGGCCCGCTGCTTCAGAGACTCATCCCCACCGCCTGAGAACCGATGCCCTGGGACCCCAGAGGGCGGTGGATATTGGTACATTTTAGCCCCAGGGGGGCCGTATATGGAATCCATCGCCTGCCGAAGACCCCGCAGATCGATCCCCCAGACGGTGGTTATGGGCAAATCCCCGCCTCGGAGTTTGACTGCAGGGATTGAAAGGTGAGAACGCGGAGCAGAAGAGCAGTTGATGCTACGGCAAAGGAGCCAGCAGAGTTGTAGAGGGAGAGTGGCGGAGAGCTATTCTTGCTGCGGAAACCCATGGCGATTTCTTCCGGGTGGTGAACATCTGGCGGAATCAATCGAACTGGAGAGGTCGTGGATCGAGAATGCCAGAAGGTGGGGCACCTGAGCAGGCGGAGCACAGGTGGTCCGGAGACGTCCTCCTTGCTCGACGGTGCGCCACGGGCCGTCTCCGTCGGCGCCAGCGTCGGCGCCGTCGTCAGTGTCAGGCCCGACGTCGTCAACGTCACCGTCACCGTCAGCGTCAGCGTCGTCGTCGTCGTCGTCGTCGTCGTCGTCGTCGTCGTCGTCGTCGTGTTCGTCTTGCCCGTCGTCGTCAGCGTCGTCGGGGGGAGGTCCGGAGGCGTCGTCCCTCCCGACGGGGGCAGAGGCGGGGCGCGCGCGGGCGGCGGGGAGCCGCGGCGGAGGGAGGGGATCCGCTGCTCGATGCAGAGGCCGTCGGTGCTGCCGGTGGCCTGTGGGTGTCGCGGCGGGGGGCCCCCGGCCGGCGGGACGCAGGTGCAGTGGGACCCCAGGACGGAAGAACACCCCCCAAGAGCTCCTCCTCCTCTTTCTCCTCCTTCTCCTGGTCCTCCTCTTCCTCCTCCTCCTCCTCCTCCTCCTCCTCCTCCTCCGTCCTCGCCTTCGAAGAGGGACTTGCATCTCCCCGATCGTCCCTCTCCCTGGGTCGACGGGGGCACCGTCGTGGCGAGGTTGGCCAGCACGCCAGGAGGAGGAGGGGGGGGGCGGGGCGGGGAGGGCGGCCGCGCGGGGGGGGGGGGGGACACCCCCAAGAACGCGAGGCCCTCCGCCAGACCCAAAGCACACAGAACATTCAAGGGTGCCCTCCCCCAGGATGCACACAAGGACAGCCAACAACAGGGCAGAACACGAGGGCACGCTCCCAGAGCCGACCTCAGTCTTATCGCTCGGTCCGGCCGCATTCGGTGTCAGCGCGTTCCGATACCGCCCCCCCTCCGCTCGGAGCTACCAGGTGGCATGGGCCAGTCGGCAGCGAACCCAGGGGGGGGAGGAGTGAGAGAAGGGGCAGGCCTTCTCAGAAGGCTCGGGCACCCCCCGGCTTCCTGAAAGATTGTTTCTCAGGCTTCCTCGAAGACACGGGAAACTTCTCGGAAGGCACGAGGGTTCCCGAGAAACCACGCCTGAGAAGGCCTTCTCCTTCTCACTTCCCCCCCCCCATCGCTCGCCGCCGAGCCAGGGCCCCGTGCGCCGGGACCGTCGTGAACCGAGGCCTTGGCGCACCCGAAGGGCCTGCGGCCGTGGGTCGGAGCATGTCCCACTCTTCGTTCCTCTCCAGCTGGGAAGGCTCAAAAGTCCTGGCTGGCGAGCTGTCCTGGTTTCAGGCTGAGCAGCGGCTTCAGCACGTCAGGATCGTGGTCGCCAGTCCCTGGCGGGCGACACCTGCGCTAAACTCTTTCGGGGTGGCGATTTGGACGCCCGAGATGGGTACGGAAAGAATGGGTACAATGCCCAACGACAAATGTTGTCCCAAACCAACAGCGGCCGCTGTTGGGCAGGCGGCCTTGTGTCTCATATGGGCACAGGCCGCGGCGGCGTGGACAGCGAGTCCTGTTGAAAATGAACAGGAACTGCTGTTGGGCAT
The DNA here is from genome assembly GCA_963575745.1 of Prorocentrum cordatum. Lineage (NCBI taxonomy): Eukaryota > Dinophyceae > Prorocentrales > Prorocentraceae > Prorocentrum > Prorocentrum cordatum. Next base: position 379,120 of record CAUYUJ010004670.1, read on the forward strand.
TGTACCCTTCTTTCCGTACCGATGTCGGTCGTCCCGAGGCGAGGCTCGCAGGATTGGCTTTGCGCCAAAACGCCAACAGAAAGCTATCTTTTCCTGAGCGCCCCCCTCCCGCCAAGGATCACGCGAAAATCACCAACATTATGTAATGTTGCCGGATTCGGGTTCGCCTCATTTTGTCAGTTGCGTTCTCGCTCTCATTCTGTTTCTGCTCTCGGTGAGGCCACGATTTGACCTCTGCTCTCGTTGGGCCCGACCAGCGGACCACGCTCCCGCATTCCCTGGCGTGCTTCCTGCGCCTGGCAAGTGACGCGAAACTCTTGAGGGGCTGCTCGTCAGCGCGTCCCGATCGGACAACCCCCTTTGACAGGCTGCGAATTGGGCTGCACCCCAGCCAATGGGTTTAGGAGGCAACTACTGGGAGGTTTTCGTCGGAGAAATTAAAGAGGATTAAGTCCCATTGGGGGACTGTTACGCCGGAATGGGCCTCAGACTAAGCAGGATTAAGCCGGATTAAGCGGGATTGAGCGGGATTAAGCCGGATTAAACGGGATTAAGCCGGATTAAGCCGGTTTTCGGACCAGGGCAAAGTCAGAATTTAACCTCCCAGGAGTTGCATCCGAAATGGGTGTCCCCGATTGGCAGGTCCTCGGCTCATCCCTGGAAGATCTGTTCATTGGCGGCCCGCATGCTGGCCTGGCAGTGTGGTCAGTGATCCTTCGCCCCATGTCTTGCGGCAGAGCACACTCCTTGTCCAGTCGGCGGCCGCGGGCACGCGGCCGGAGGCGGTGCGTGCCCGCGCGGGGGCGCACGCCAGCTCTGGGGGGCCGATGCTGGAAGGGAAGGAGTCGGATGGACGGATGCGGAGCGGCGAGGAGGAGGAGGAGGAGGAGGTCGAGCGAGCCCAAAGAGGTTGAGACCACGAATCACACGGCTACCGCCGAGCCCAAATGGATGCGTGGGCCGCAGCGAGCCGGAGACGAAGCGCAGACCGGACAGTTGAAGGCCGAGCGCGCGCAACCCCCAAGCTGAGAGCCAAGTTGAAACTTCCATCATCTTGAGGACAGATTCCAAGGCGCAGCGAGACGTTACCAGGGACGAGTTTCGGCAGAGCAGCCTACACCAAGGCCATCGCAGGCCTGCAGTGCAAGACATAATGCGGCAGGGGGCCATTGCACGCACGGCCCCACGTGCACGAGCCAGCTGGGCGAGACATCCGAGACGATGTCGTCCAACCTCCAGCCCGCGTCTTGATGGCAGCCGAGGCCCACGAGAGCGGCAGCTCGCGGAGAACACCCCATCGCCCCCCCCCCCCGGCCCACCAGCCCAACTCTTCTTTCCAGCGGCTCTTACCCGACTCGAGTGTTGCTTCAGAAATGGGGCTTCACGATAGACGATGATTGCCCTCGCTGCAGATGTAAGGATACATTGCGGCATAGGATATGGAAATGTCCACATGCCGAGTCGACCAGGGAGAAGGATTTCGGGAGGTTGGTTCGCCAGGCTTTGGAGGAGGGGGAGGATCACCCGTTGTTCACAAATGGCTGGGTAGCGAAACTGGATCTCGCTAGGCCAGAGTCAGCTTGGCACATTAGATGATTGGAGAGCACGGTGAACCATGCGACTCGTTTAACTTCCCGTTAGGTGCAAGATGATGTTCCGATGGTAGCTGCGTTTACCCGCGGCGCCCGACCACCTTGGCCCGTGCGGGCTGCTCGGTGGTGGAACTCACTGGTGAGGGAACCCTGGTCCGCGGGCTCTATGCAGGGCTCCCAGATACTCTGTCTCAAACTGCCGTCTCAGCTGAGCACGCCGCTGGTGTGCTAGCCACGGTCTTTAGCGAGGACGGTTTGGAAGACAGTGATGTGCATGTAGATTGCAAAGCTCTCCTGGGGCCCCCTTTTCGGAAGTTCGGGCCCAAGTGCCCCCAGGGGCATTTCTGGAGGGCGATGTCTCGAGTGACGGGGGCGGAGAGGGTGGTCGGGCTCGCGCATGGGAAGGCCCGCCGAGAGCTGCATCAGGCCCAGGATGAGCAAGACGACTTGTGTATTCTAAAGAATAAATGCGCCGATCACTATGCCCGCGTCGCTGCGAGTGAGAATGCATTCACTAATTCTGACTGCGATGTGGTCAAAACTGCCACCTCGTGCTGCACTAGGCTAGTTCGAGGCGTCGGCAAGGCGCTGGCGGAATGGCCCCCGCTTCAGGAGCAGGCGGGGGAGCTGTGCCGCGAGGCGGTCGAGAGACCGAAAAAAAACCGCCCCCACCACCCCGCACCTCTGTTTGGCGGGGGTCTGGGGGCAAGTGGCGATGTTCGAAGTGTCTGCGACGTGTTGGCCTTGAGTCCCGAGGGGGGGGGGGGGGGGGCGTGGACGTGTTGGCCTTGAGTCCCGAGGGGGGGGGGGGGGGGGGGGCGAGGCCTAAACCCCACGTTGCACAGCCTCGTGGTCGATGATGGCCACAGAGGTCACAAGCCCCATGTGTCCTGGCTGCAAGGTTCGGGGATTCCAATAATTTGGTGCACGGCTTGCGGTGGGTTTGCGACCACCAAAATTGGACCTAAACTTCTGGGAAACTGTCATCCTGCTCGCAATTGCAGCGAGCAGCGGAAACTTGTCAAAGTTGAGCTCCCTGGGACATGTCTGCGTTTGAGACTCCCGCCAGAGCCACTCTCCTCCACTCTCCTGTCTAGGGGGGGTATGATGGCGCGGGGTCAGGGTCAGACTAATCCCAGGCTGCCGCCTTTCCCGCCCTGGCAAGTGTGCTAGCATGCTGACCGGATGGCAACTGAGAACTCAGAACGGTCACGCGCCTTCTAAGCGGGAAGGGCGGGAGGGGCGCCGGGGCCTCCAGGGCGAATCCAAGGGCCCGGCGACGGCCAGCAGGGCCCTAAATCCGATCCCGCCGACGGAAGACCAGGAGGCGCTTCGAGGCAGAGGAGGAGGGACGGCCACGGGCCACGCAGGCACTCCGGGCCGCGCGATGAACCGAGGTCTCTGCAAGGGCCCCTGCATGCTGGGCCGCAGTAAGTGGTGCGGCGAAAACATCGGGATTGACCAGACAAGCCAGACCCCACGACGTCGTCCAACCTGTGGGCGAGGGGCAGGCAGGTCACCACTTCCCGCTTGACCTTGGCCACCATCCCCAGCCCAACGAGCTTCGCCGTCAACGCGCGCGTCGTCGCGAAACCACCGATGTCGAAGGCAGAGCGCGCGAGCACCGCCAGCGTCTTGTCGCGTGACGCCACGAGACGCCGCCATTCAGACCATCGAGCGCCCTTGCGGCTCAGGCCGAGCAGGAATCTGCGCAACCTCCTCGAACTTGCACGCCAGCTCTCTGTGCTCCCCTGAGCGCAAAAAACAAAACTGGGAAGGGGCTGAGCCTGCTCGCGTGCGCCTGCCGATCTGGACGCCCACGTCAATGTCACGACAGAGCGATCACCGATGCCACTCCCATCGAGCTCCTCGGCCTCGGCAAGGTGACGAACGGACTGCCTGCACTTACAGGGCAGTTTTTAATACATAGGATGTTTCAAAATATCGGCTTTAGATACATGTATGAATAAATGTATGCATGAACTTATCGTTGTTGTTCATTCTAGATCCCTGCATGATTAATACATGATCCGCGCGCGGAGCATGTACTAACAACGGCACTGTAGTGACAATCCAGGTCGGAGTCGAAACGAAAGACCAGAAGATCCTCGAAGACACTCGATGCGGCCCATGCCAGGGAGTCGACCGCGCATCATCGGGTGCCGCCATGTACTTCCAGGGCGCCCACCCAGCGCACCTCGCGCCGACGCCAAGCCTGCGACAGACCAGCCTCTTGGCGTCTAGATGTGGCAGACGAGGGTGGCCCCGAAGTCGCCCAATTTCGACGTCCCCGTCGCAGACGTTGAAGTCACCCGCGCTGCGCGCCGAGACACGAACAAGGGAAGCGCGAGCGAGAAAAAGAAGGTTGTGGATGCGCGGCACAGCCTTCTTCGTGACAAATCCTTCGCGGCGTTGATGATACGCTTGCTGCGCGGGGCGGCTGCAAGAAGCGCACCAGCCCGAGGAGCCGTTGGCGGCGAGTCCAGGAGGTGGGGCGTGCTCTCCACCTCAGCCAGCGCATCAAATGCCGAGCAGCGATTCTCCTGCAGCGCAACAGCACAGAAGCCGCTCAAGAGTCCGTCCACCGCGTGGACCTTAGTCACCCTGAGTCAAAACTGTCAAAGGTCCTGTTACCCACGCCATTGCCTGATCACCAATTTCCTCCATCTCCCTCTCCGTGACCTGCACGTGCGCCAACGCATCTCGATCCCACCTGAGCGACGGGCGCTCAGTCGGACGCATCTCCACCTTGAGGGTTCCTTCCCCATGACATCGGGATGACAACCTCATCTCTGTGAAGGTAGGGAGGACGGCCACAGTTTGCAACGAACGCATTCTTGATCTTCTCGCAAGTGATCCCACGGGCGATGTCTCTTTTGTATCTGTCTATTGAGATGTTCAACGGAATAGGCCGCCCGGAGGGGTCAACTGCGGCGAATGACCTCCACTGTCCCGGCCAGCTCTATTCTCCGCCGCCGCACCCTTGAACTTGAGGACGAAGGGCCGCCCGAAAAAACACTTCCTGCCCGGGGAAATTTTCAACGTCCGCAATCCATTGTCCCAAGCCTGCCAGCACGCCATCATAGCTAACGTCGGCGCGCAACCGTACAGGGAGGATGGTGCGGTCCACGGCGCGCTCCCAATCCCCTGTTCTCCTGTTCTTGCAACGGGTACCTGCGCGCGCTGCCAAGTGCGGTCCACCTCCTGCTCCAAGGCCTTGAGCCGCTACTCAAAGGCATCCTGGACTCTCCTAATCCCTGCCACGTCCGATTCCACCACGTTGAGCTGCCTAGCATGCGCAGAGATCTGCTTTTGAATGTGCTCCTCGAACCTTTTGAGCAACGGTTGGACAGACTAGGACACGATGGCCGACATGCATTCTCGATTGTTTCTTCGAGAGAGTCAACTGCCATGGCCTTGGCGCGTTCCTGCAACTCTTGGTCCATATGAGCTAAACGAATTTGTGGTTGGCAGCGGTACACGGGTCCGCACCTTTTGCCAGAGCTCTACCCTGAGCAGGTCCCGAAGGTGTGCTGCCAATGTGGGTACATCCAGCTGGTGTGTGAGGAGGAGGAGGAGGAGGAGGAGGAGGAGGAGGAGGAGGAGGAGGAGGAGGAGGAGGAGGAGCTGTTGTTGGTCATGGTCAGCAGCGAGGGTGAGCGCACATCGCGTTCTGGTGGCCGGCGGACCGCGCAGGGACCGCTGTTCTGGGCCACGATTTGTCGGGTGGGGGGTCCCAAGAACGGAGGTCCCAGGACGGTGGGGGTGTCGACCTGATGGGGGCCTTGTGGGGGCCTGGTAGTGAATCAGGGATCAGGGTCGGTTCTGGGCCAGGCATGTGTCGGGGGGGGTCCCAAGAACAGCGGTCCCAGGGCGGTGGGGATGTCGACCTGGTGGGGGCCTCGTGGGGATCCGACCGCGCCAAGGACGCGGTCCGTGCACGGACATGGCCTGCGCCTGCCCCCTTCCCGCCCTGGACGCGGGCGCCCCCCCCCCGCAGCGACCCCCGCCGCCCAGGCCGCCCAGCTTCGCGCCGCGCCGGGCGCGGTGCTCCTCGCGCCCTCGCGCCGCCGCCGTGGAGAACGGCGCCCCTGCGGGCGCAGACCTCGGAGCGCTAGGCGCAGTCGGGCGACCTGGCCGGGCCAGCCCTCTTGCCTGGGCCACCCAGCGCTTCGCCCGAGGCACGGCCCGCGGTCACCACGCCAGAGCTATCCGCACTCGCCAGGAGCACCTGTACCTGGCTGGCCCTGACCAGGTCGTCCTTGCAGGCTGCCACTGGGGACTCTCTGCGCGCAGACCCAAGCCTTGCCAGCACGCCCGCAGCGATGCCGCAGCACCACCGAGCCGGGCACCTTCTCGGGACGGTGACGAACAGCGGATGCCCATCCTGTGCGCCACTGGCTCTGGCCCCGTCTGTCCTCCGCGGCCCTCGTCGCGGCAAGCTCAGAGGAAGGAGCGAGGAGTCAGGAGGGGGGAGAGACGGGGGGGACGCGAGAGGAGCAAGTAGGGATGTGGACAGCAGAGGAGGAGGAGGAGGAGGAGGAGGAGGAGGAGGAGGAGGAGGAAGGGAAAAAGAGGCATGCGCTCCGCGGCCTCCAGTGAGTCGACGTTCCCCTTCCATTCCAGGGTTTTCTTTGTCAACTCATGCCTCGCTCTCCTGACGTGGTGGTTGTACCTGGTGGGCGGGACAGTGGACTCAACGTCATGGGACCAGCATCAGGACATCGCAACGACGCGGCGGCACTGGCTCCCCGTTTCTCAGCGGCGGCGCGATAAAGAGAATGAGGTCCGATGGCAGCTGCAAGACAATGAACGCCGCCGTGTTTACTGAAACCTAGATCCTAGGTCGACGGCAACGAAAGGAAGGCGAAAAAGAATATAATACTCAAGACAAGCAGGGTAGCAGGGAGACCGAAGATAACTCCATGTGCCCGTGCTGCCGCCAGAAGCTCAGATCCAGCCGAGCCCTCACCATCCCTGCCCGTGCCCCCCCAAATCATGCATCTTTCCTACACTCGTCCTCCTCCTCATCCTGCCCCTCATCCTCATTTTACCCTTCCTCCATCTCCTCCCCGTCCTCCCCCTGACCCCCCCTCCCCCCCCAGCGTCTTGCCAGTCCTGCTCCCCGTCCTCTCTCGCCCTCCTCGCCCGTGTTCTGCATCCCGCCATCTCCACCCCTGCCTCAGGGACAACAGCCCCATCTCCTGGAGCGGTGCCCGGGTTGGCCCCGAGCCGCGGCACTGCTCGGCCCCGTGCGACTCGTGCGAGACCAGGCTGGGAACGTGCTTCTGCATGGCCTGCATGGTCCGCTCACGCCTGCTCTGCGCAACTGCGCCAGAGGAGGCAGAACCACAACGACCACGAAGGCGACCACCACGAAGACGACGGCGAGTGGGGCGGCGACGACGACGACGGCGACCACGCCGAACACGTCGACGAAGACCACGACCGCGACGAAGGCGGGGACCAGCGACGGCGACGGCCACGACAAGCTCCTCCTCTCCCGCGCAGCAGGCACCCTCCACTTCCTCCTTCTACTCATCTTCCTCCTCCTCCTCCTCCTCCTCCTCCTCGTCATCCCCATCCTCCTCCTCCTCCTCCTCCGCCTCCTCCTCCTCCTTCTCCTACTTCTCCGCCTCCTTATCATCCTCCTCCTCGGCCTCCTCCTCCTCCTCCTCCTCCTCCTCCTCCTCCTCCTCCTCCTCCTCCTCCCTTTCTCCTCCTCGCCCTCGCCGTCCGCCCCTTCCCCCTTCTCGTCCTCCTCCAGATCCTTTCTTCTCCTCCTCCTCCTCCTCCTCCTCCTCCTCCTCCTCCTCCTCCTCCTGCTCCCCCTCCTCCTCCTCTTCTTTCCGGTCCGGGCGTTTCGGCTGATAATTCCTTTCCGCATATGATCCTCAAGAGTGGAAATGGTGATAGTTTCACAACTGGAGGGCGGGCCGCTTCCAAAATGTGGCTCCCGCACCAGCGCCTCGCCCACCGGTCTTAAACTTTGCCAGCGTTTCACGGATTGAGGGCGGGCCGTTTCCAAAGTGTTGCTCTCGCCTTAGCGCCGCGCGCATTCGTATCAAAAAGATACAGGTTCTTCACGGGTTTAGGGCGGGCGGTGTTCAAAGTATAGCTATCGCCTCAGCGCAGGGACCTTCGTCGTAGAAAAATGCATGAGCTTAACTGGTTGATGGCATCTCCTTTCCAAAATGAGGCTCTTGCTTTAGCGCCGCAACACATTCGTCTTAAACATTTGCAAGAGTGTCACGCGTCCCCCGTGGTCAACGTACCAGAAATAGTGTGTTGGAACGAGTCAGGCTTGCCAAGGCGCAACATTTACGATCATTCGAGGTGCTGACGTTCAGGGAACCGTGTTTGGACACGATTTGGGATCGCCAAGACGCAACAATCAGTTTGACTCGCTGCGTGGGAGTCCCGAGAATGCTGTTGTGGCACGCTTCAAGGTCTTCAAACGGTTGTCCCCCAACGGGGTAATTCCCTCAGTGGATATATATATATATATATACATATATATATATATCCTTGAATGGGCCAATGAAGAGGGAGCTTGGAGGGAGGGTTTACTCCAACATCTGTGATGGCTCCTGAGTTTGCACTGGTACTCATCCTCCTCCTCCTGGGACTCCTCCTCCTCCTCCTCCTCCTCCTCCTCCTCCTCCTCCTCCTCCGTCCCCCCTCTCCACCCTCATATTCCTCCTCCTCCTCCTCCTCTTCCCCCTCCCCCTGCTGCAGAGACCCTGCCTGTCCCTGCTGCGGGCAATGCGACGTAGAAAGACCGGGGTCGTCGTAACGGGGAGCACGGTGGAGGTAAGAGCAAGGAAATACGAGGGCGCTGCTGCTGCCAGAAGGGCCCACGGCGGGGCCACTTCCTGCCAAAGGGGTTCCCTGCGGCCTGTCGGGGGCGCGCATACATGGATTAGCGATCCATGGATTTGGCGCGCGGTCGCCAAATCCATGGATCGGGGGAGGTGCCCTCCCCTAAATGCGGCCGGTGTCGCCTCGCTCGGCGGCGAAGCCCGCGATCTGCTATGGAAACGGGACCCGTCGCTAATCCACGCCCTCTGGATCCATGTTTGCGATCGCCTGAGCCTAGCGGCTATGTGGCCGCCACCACGTCTCGATGTTGTTAAGAAAGCTGCTCGCAGGTGCGGACGTCAGACGAAGCGGCCTGGATTGCTTTCGTCTCGTGCTGTACCCTCTCGGGCGCAGGAGGGCGCCTCACACCCCCTGGCAAGCTCGAAGGCACCGCCCCAATCCTGTGGCCCCTTCCCCCTTATCCATGGCCGCCCTCCCCTCACCTCCGACACTGGGGGGGAAGTAAGCGAAGGGAGACGACCACCACAGAAACGGCCGCGACCACGACGATGACGAAGCACACGCCAACTACGTCGACGACGACGACGAAGATGTCGACGCTGTCGACGACGACGACGACGACGGCGACGACGACGACGACGAGGACGACGAGGACGACGAGGACGACGACGACGACGACGACGACAACGACGACGACGACAACGACGACGACGACGACGGCAGCGGCGGCAGCGACGGCGGCTGCCACGACGCGCTTTTCCTCCGAGGCCCGCGCCACACGCCCCTCTGGGGCCCAGCGGCGGCGACGGCGCCAGCACCGGCGACGGCCCGCATCGGGGCACGGCGGAGGGCGCCGACCCCCCTCTCGGCGAGGTCCTTCTCCTCCTCCTCCTCCTCCTCCTCCTCCTCCTCCTCCTCCGTCCTTGTCCGCCTGCCTTCCCACCCGACCCCGTCGCCCCCGCCCTCTCTCATCTTTCTGCTGCTCGCATCAACACCATCCCCCTTTCCCTCCCACCCCCTCTCCCATTCCTCCTCCTCCTCCTCCTCCTCCTCCTCCTCCTCCTCCTCCTCCTCCTCCTCCGCCCTCCGCCTCCCTCCGCCTCCGCCTCCGCCTCCGCCTCCGCCTCCGCCTCCCTCCGCCTCCGCCTCCGCCTCCGCCTCCGTCCGCCTCCGCCTCCGCCTCGCCTCCTCCTCCTCCTCCTCCTCCTCCTCCTCCTCCTCCTCCTCCTCCTCCTCCTCCTCCTCCTCGCCTCCGCCTCCTCCTCTCCTCTCCTCCCTCCTCCTCCTCCCTCCTCCTCCTCCTCCTCCTCCTCACCTCCTCCTCCCTCCTCCTCCTCCTCCTCCTCCTCCTCCTCCTCCTCCTCCTCTCATCATCTCATCATCATCATCATCATCATCATCATCATCATCATCATCATCATCATCATCATCATCATCATCACCATCCTCCTCATCCTCCTCCTCCTCATCATCATATCATCATCATCATCATCATCATCATCATCATCATCATCATCATCATCATCATCATCATCATCATCAACATCCTCATCATCATCAACATCATCATCATCATCAGCAGCATCAGCAGTAGCATCAGCATCAGCATCAGCATCAGCATCAGCATCAGCATCAGCATCAGCATCATCAGCATCATCATCACCATCACCATCATCATCATCATCATCATCATCATCATCATCAGCATCAACATCATCATCATCATCATCATCATCATCATCATCATTACCATCAATCACCAATCATCATCATCATCATCATCATCATCATCATCATCATCATCATCATGATCATCGTCATCGTCATCGTCATCGTCATCGTCGTCCTCGTCCGCCTTCCTTCCCAACCGTCCCCACCCCCCGCCGTCGCATCTTTCTGCTGCTCACAATATCACCATCCCCCTCTCCCTTCCCCCTCCCCCCTTCCCCCTCCCCTGATCCTCCTCCTTACCCTCGTCGTCCTCGTCCGCCTTCCTTCCAAACCATCCCCGCCCTCACCCACTCAATAATCCGTCTGCTGCTCGCACTATCACCATCCCCCCTTCCCTCCCCCATCCCCCATCCCCCTCCATCCTTGTCGTCCTCATCCGCCGTCCTTTCCAACCGTCCCCACCCCCTCTCCCCTCTCTCAGCCACTCGCCGCTCACAATATCGTCATCCCCCGCTCCCCCTCTTCCCTTCCCTTCCCTTCCTCCTCATCCTCCTCCACCCCCCAACTTAAGCCTCGCGTTTGTCCCATGTTCTCCTCTGGCACATCATCGACATACCCCAAGGAGGGTGGAGGACGAGGATGAGACATCAGGGTCGAACTGGGAAGGAGAAGGAAGAGAGGGCGAGGGGGCCGGGCGGAGGATGGATGAGAGAGCAGAATGGCAAGGGGGAGCAATGGGGGGGGGAGAGAGAGAGAGAGAGAGAGAAAAAAAAAAAGGAGAGAGAGACATGTCGAACCCAGGGAAGGTGAGAGAGAGAGAAGGAGACAGAAAGAGAGAGAGAGTGATGAGGCGGGTAGAGGAGGACGATAGCGAGGAGACGGTGACAGACAAGGGAGATGGAGGATATGCGAGAAGGAAGTCTGAGCAGACATAAGCAGACAGGATCTGGAGGATGAGGAGGGGAGATGGCACGGCGAAGTGGGTAGGTGAGGATGAGGGATGCGATGAACAAAAAAAACTGGCCATCCGCACGAGCAAGGCGTTCTCACAGGTCGCAACGGTCACCGCCGGCATCGCCCGAAATCCTGCCGCCGACTGAAGTGCTCAAAGCCTCCACCGCCGCTCGCGTCACCGCCCGATCTCCGCCTCGAGCGCGCGACCGCGCGCAAGAGAATGAGCAACCCTCGCGTCCTGGATCTCGCCCTTCGCGATGCCGTCCGCCTGGTCCGTCGCGATGTTGAGCGTCTTCGCGATGCCCGCCTCTGCGCCGAGAACTCCCGCGAGCTTCTTGGGCGAGATCTGCAAGATCTGCTCCTGCCCATCCATCTTGCCGGCGCTGTTGCGGAAGAAAATTCATGCCAGTTCTGGCCTTCATAGTCTGCATCGCGCACATCTCAGTGCCTTCGCCGTCGCTGCCAGTCAATAGCTCCCCTCCCTTCTTTGTCTCTGCATCGATCTTCTTCGTCTCGCGAAGATCTGCCACTGTGATGCACGCGGCCCCGACGACCTCCTTGCCCCGCTGCGCGAAGGGGGACCCGGCGGGGTCCACGTCGCCTTTCTCGAAAAGGTCTGTGAGCGTTTTCTTCTGGGGTTTCTTCGCGTCGGCCCTCCGCGCCCTCCTCATATCGGGGCAGTGGCCGTAGAAGAAGTCGCGCCGAGGCGATTCGCCAAGGGGTTGCTGGGAGTCCTCCGAATCCTGTCTCTTCTTGAAGGCCGCCTCCTCTTGCTCGAACGAGTCGCAGATCCGTCCCCGGCGTTCTCCTTCTCGCCCTCCCCCTCGGAACCATCCTCCTCCACGCTATCGAAGTGTTGCTCCTGGTCGGCGACTCCGCGTTCGTCGTCGCCCCGCCGCCGCCGCGAGCGCCCCGGGCGAGCTGGTCGCCCCCATTTCTTGCGTCGGGGTCGTCGCGAGCAACGAGGCCACGGGCCCGCTGCACTTCTTTCGAAAGCCTGTTGCCGAACCCCATGCACATGCAACGCAGGCGCTGGGCGTGCGACTCGGAACGCTGCTTCTCGCGCCCCTTGTTGAGATCCACTGGCCATTTGGAACGCCGCGCGTTCAAGATCCACTGCGTCGCGCCCATGACCTTGCGCTTCTGGGGGGACATGCGCGGCTGCAGCATGTGCGCCGGGCACGGCGCGGGCCGGCATTCTCAAAGGTGCCCATCGAGTTCTTCGCGGCAAGCACGGGCAGCCAATCCCGCGAAGCGCAGTGGCCCCCGATGGCGTTGACAATGTCCTGCGCAGCCCCCTGGGAGGTCACGCGCGTCGCGGGTTGGTCGTCTCCGCCCATCGTTCTCTGATGTCTGGGATGCCAAATAGCTCGAGCCGCAATGCCTACGGACCGTCAGACGCAGCTCATCTGAAGGCCCCTGGTAGGACAAAAACAACGCGGAGCTCAACTCGCCCATTGGGCAATCTCCAGCCAAGCTTTCCCCCGTTCGCACGCAAGGCCCTCGCGCCAAAACGCGACGCCACTACAAACGCCGATCGCCCGCGCAAGCGCGATCCGTGGCCCGCGGGCAGGAAACGCACGTAGAAGGCACGCGCACAAAGATGGCGGGCATGTTTGGGGCCGGGGGAGCCCGGGATAAATCGGAACGTCGCTTCGGACACCCATGGTCGACATGCCAGCCTACAAATGAAACAAGTTTTCGCACTGCCTCTACATTGGCTTGCACAGCGGACATCAATCAGCGCAGTCAGCCTGCGCGTAGCTTTTGCCGTTTGCCCTGCTGCGCGCATGCACGACGCGCCTGGTATTTTCGCCGCCCTCAAGCAACTGTAAACAATTCAGCGCCGCGATAAGTGCATAACGCGCGCGCGACACAGAGCGCCGCAATCATGCGGGCGAAATTCCTCCACGAGGCAGAAATTTCAACGCCGCGTGCCCGAACATGTTGTTGTTTTGATAACGTTGGGCGATGGTTAGTTGATTAGATCTATCAGACGCGCGTCTTGTATTCTGGGCTATCACTAAAATTCAGACGTCATTCTAACGGATGCAACAACGCTGCTATAATGTAAGGGCAACGAGCTCCCAGGCAACAGGGCGCGGCCCATCGAATGGACGCGCCTGCGCTGGCCAGAAATGGGAAGAGCGGCAGCCCTGAAAATTGGGCGGCCCTGATGTTGGCGTTGCCATGCTGAGCATCTGCGGTGGCGGCGGGACAGCTGGCGCGTCGGCGCGCGAGTGGCTCTGGGCCGTGGCGAGCGAGGCTGCTGGCCGCGAACCGTGGACTGATCCCGGCATCTGCCAGGAGCGGATGGCTGCGCTGGCGTAGCGTTGTGGCATAGCTGTGGCCGAGGTGGACCTCCTGCAACCGCGCGGGCAACTCCCGAGATGCCAGCAAGAGGGCCAGAGCCCAGGGCGCCGTCTGTGGGTCCGGAATCCACGTGACCTCCGAACTGACCGCCGCAGCCGCTGCCCTGAGGCGATGACGCGGTGCCTCGCGGGCACTCAGCACCGATTTTGCACTCGCTCCCGCAGATGCTGCATGCCATGGCGGCCCCGCATGAGCCGCGCGGATTGCGGCGTCTGCCTTTTCCCTTTGCCTGACAGGTGGGCGCTCGCCTTTGCCCTTTTCCGCCGAAGAATCCTGACCGATTCGGGCATCTGAGAGCTCCGTCAGGACTGCGTACTTCTGGGGTTTGGGGAACCGTTGCCTGCGCCCGTGCCTCTCCTGGAGAAGGTGCTGTCGTTCCTCTTGATGAATGTGCGTGTCTTACGAGTTGGGCGCTGCGTGCGTCTACGCCGCCGTCGGGAAGCAGTCTTCATGCGCCAGAACAGCTGGGCATCTCTCAGGGCAGGGCTAAGACCTTGGAGCTCGGGCGCCTAGTGGTCGGCCTCTCCGCCTGGGTCCGAGCTCGCGTTCGAAGAGGCCCCGCCGTCGCAGTCGGCCCAATGCGCGGGCGCCCGCGCGGCGGCTGGGCGCGCTGCCTGCGGCGGCGCGGCGCTCCGCGATGGGCCGGTAGCGCGCGTCAGAGAACCCCCCGTTCAAGGAATCTCGGCGGCGCCGGCAGCCCAGGGGTCGAAACCTTGAGCGCGCCAGGGGCCATGTGCATCGTTGCTGTTGTCACTGGTCGTGCCCACGAATCCCCCAAACGATGGCGGCGCACGAAGAGCGCTGGTGATGTTGTGTGGCGCGTGCTCCACGATGTGACCCATGCGCCTGCGCATTGCCGTGGGACTTTTAAACTCGGCCTCTGCGCCGGGGCATCGGCTGCCGCATAGCTGGAGCAGCGCCATGAGTTGGCTAGCTATCACGCCGACCGTTCAGAGGAGCAGCCAACTGTAGCCCCCCCAAGACATCGCAGCCCCACCGCTGTACGTAGCTCGGAATCGCAGCGCGAGAAGCCCTCAGAGAAGCGCGTCGGTAGTTCTGTTGCGCCCGAAAGCTCGAAGAGCTCACGGGTTGCTTGGGGGCGCGGCTCCTCGCCTAGTGGGCCGAACTGCGTGGCGAGGTTCGCGATGAGGTAAGTCACGGCGTCCTCTTGCTGGACGTTGACAATCCCTTCTTCCGTCAAGCTCATGGAACGCGTGAGCTCGCGAGCGGCCCCACCGAGGTTGAGAATGACGGCAGCGCATTATTGAACGCTGTCCAAGTCGATGACTACCACGCTCCATGCGAGCAAATCCTGTACCCGGCGGCGGCTGGGACACACGGACTCGCGCTCGGGTGACCACGAGGGCGCCTGGCGGGATATAATTGAACCGCGGCCGCCGAGGCATCATGCCTGAGACAAAACAGGATGACCACGAAGAACACGAGGATGCTGCCCCAGAGCGTCAACATGTATATCCTCCTCGATAAGACCTCACCACGATGATGGCTGCGTAGGCGCCTTGGGACTCGGGCCTGCGCAGGGGCGAACGCCACGTCGAAGTGCGGGGCAGCCATGGTGATGCCGCTGTCAACGCTGGTCGAAGCCAAGAACGGTGAAACTTGCACATTGGGTGGCGGTGTTCCACCCGGGTGGTTACGTTTTCTGCTACTGCCCTCGCGCTCGGACCGGGTGTCCGAGTCGAACTGCGGGTCGGCTTGCACAACAGCCATAAACACAAATTGTTCAAATAATGGGGGGTGGTTCCGATGCTGAGGTGAGGATAAACTGCGACTGTGCCTCCACACCGCACTCTTCGCACGTTCCGTGGATCGAGGGTTGGGATCGCTCCCAGTTCCGCTACCAAGAATTGCGGGAGGGGTGCCGCTGTATGAGAGAAAGCACGGCGGCAATCAGATGTATATGGCGGGGCTTTTACTCTTCGTACCGTAAGTAGATACGCGTCGACGCTAGGGCCAAACAGCGGCGACCCCTCCAATTCGAACGAGGAAGAGCACGTGGAGGAGGAGGCGAAGGAGTAAGAGGAGGAGGAGGAGGAGGAGGAGGAGGAGGAGGAGAAGGAGAAGGAGGATGGGGAGAAGAACGGAGAAGGAGGAGGAACAGGAACAGGAGGAGGAGGACAAGGAGGAACGCCATTGCCACATGACCCGAGGAGGAGAGGAGGAGCAGCAGGAGGAGAAGGAGGAGGAGGAAAAGGAGGATGGAGGTGGCCTCCAGGGAAGGAGAGAGGGAGGGAGAAACAAAGGAGGCGCAGGAGGAGGAAAAACAAGAGGGAAGAGGCCCCCGTTCGCGGAGGGGCTTCTTCCATGGGCGCCCGCGCGCGCGGGCGCGGGGTGAACCGAATCCTGGTGAGACTGGCGGGGCAGGACCTGTGCCGCTGGCCACGCACTACCGGGCGGGCCTCCGTCCGGGAGGGGCAGGGAGGCGTTTCCTGCACGGCCTGCCCCCCCCGGGACCCCGAGCCGAACCCTTGCCGTGGCAGCGAGGGGGGCGGGCAGCAGCCTCGGCACGTCCTCCTCCCCCGCAGACCTCTCGGGAACACGTCCGGCGGCCCACGCCAGCGGGCCCGCGCCAGCGGCCCGCGCCAGCGGGCCAAGCGCTGGCGGGCCACGCCAACGGGCCGCGCCCGCCCGCGGTGGCCCTCTGCCGTGGCGAGCTGCCGTGGCCCGCTGGACTGTCGCCCGCAAGGGAGAAGGAGAGGGAGACCCGCCCGCCGAGCGGCCCGCGCCAGCGGCGGGCGTCGCCGGCAGCCGGCCACGCCAGCGGGCCGCGCCTAGCGGGCGGGCCGGCCACGCTGGCGGGCGGGCGGGGCTCCGAGGCGGCCGCGCTCGGCCGCGGGCGCGTGGGCGGCGTAGATGCTGAGCACCTGGGCCCGCTGCTCCTCTGCGCCACCCTCGCCGATCCTCCTCGTCCAACCCTCCTGCTCCTCCTGTTCATCCCTCTCCTCCCGCTTCTCCTGTCGTTCACCATCCCTCTCCCTTTGGGGAAATTCCGCCGCGTCGCACCCCGAGGCCAGTCGGCAGGGTGGGCCGTGCGCTTCGCTTCAGACTCCCTCGCCACTTGTGACCCTGAAGGTTAGAAATCCGCAACAGCTTCGCAAATCGATGGCGAGCCGCTTTGAAAATGTGGTCCTCGCATGAGCGCCGCTCGCACTCATGCTGAACAGTGGTAAAAGTTTCGCTCATTGAAAATGGGTGGTTTTCAAAATGTGGTTCTCGCCTTAGCACCGCTCGCATTCATGCTGGACATTGGTAACAGTTTCACTCATTGAAGATGGGTGATTTTCAAAATGTGCTGCGCCACGCACATGTGTTTCGAACATGTGCAGTCGTTTCACGGATTGAAGGCGGGACACTTCCAAGATGTGGCTCTCGTCTTCGTTTCGGGCACGCTCGTTTCAAAAATTGCAGGGGGGTCGCGGATGGAGGGCGGTTCCATGTTCAACATGTGGCTCTGACCCTAGCGCCGCGCGCATTCGCTCTTCATTTGAAAAAGTTTGGATGGAGACGTCTCCTTTTCAACATGTGGCTCTCGCCTCAAAGCCGCGCATAATCGTTTAATCCATGTGCAAGAGCTTCGCTGATGCAGGACGGGTGGCTTTCAAAATGTGGTTTCCGCCCTGGCGCCACGCACATTCGTTCCAAAACCCTTGCAAGAGCTTCACGGGTTGAAGGCGGGAAGGTTTCAAAATGCGGTTCTTGCCTTAGCGCAGCGCACATTCGTTTGTAGAACTGTCGCGGATGGGGGGGCGGGTTTTTTTCAAAATGTTGCTCTCGCCTCAGCGCCGCGCAGATTCGTCTTCAGAGTTGAGAAAGGTTTCATGAATTCTCGAGGCTAAGGTCCCAAAGCTGGTGATTTGTCTGGATGTAAAACTGTCTGGGAGCAACTGTTACACTGATTCGCGGTGCTGAAATCCCAGGAATTGTGTTCAAGCGCGGCTCAGGATCGCCAACACGCAACAGTAACATTCATTCGTGGTGCTGAAATCTCAGGAACGGTGTCCTGGCACGATTCGGGATTTCCAAACGGTTGTCTTCCAACGGGGCACTTCCCCCAGTGAGAACGAACGCTTGCAGGTGCCTACGAAGAGGGAGTTTGGACGGAAGGTTTGTTGTAACATCGTTAATGGTCTTTGGGCTTACATTGGATATCCTCCTCTTCCCTCCTCTTCCACAACTACACAATATGAAAATAGTCTCCCACTTCCCCTGATGGCGTCCCGAAGATATCCGACACCCCCCCGCGTATAGCTTTTTACACAGGATTCCAGGGGAAACGGGTTTTCGCTTGTGTTTCTGTTCCCAACCATCCTGTGGTGTTGGGTCCTCGTTTTGAAGAGACGGTGCCCCGCGTTCTCCCTCCTTCCTTCCTCCCGCTGCCTCCTCCCCCCTCCCATCATCATCATCAGCATCAACACCCATTTCGGCACACCCCTCACACGTTTCGTGGCTCCATAGGGAGCTCCACCGAAGGCCCCAGTGCCCGCGGCCGCATGCGTCCCCCACACCCATTTCGGCACACCCCTCACACGTTTCGTGGCTCCATAGGGAGCTCCACCGAAGGCCCCAGTGCCCGCCGC
>CAUYUJ010004670.1:402229-412229 GCA_963575745.1 Prorocentrum cordatum
GCGCAGGCCGTTCAACCGTGAACGATCGGCGGTGCTTCAGTCGCCAGATCGTTCCATATTGGCCGATTCGGCGCCGCCGCCGCCGTTCAACCTTGAGCGCCCGCGTTGGGGCCGCAGCCGCCAACACGGCACGAACCTACCGCAGCCCGAAGGCTGCGCCCCAAAGGTCGCTCCAGCAGAGGGTCACTCCTCACGTTCTGGTTGATCCAAAATTGGGTCCAGCGAAAATAGATATGGTGCCATATATTTGTGGAGTTGCAGTGGATTTGGGGCGTGCAATGCATTTCGGTGCGCAAATGTATTGCTGGCTTTTCGTGCGCCATACGTCATTTGCAATACAATACAATACCGTTCTCTGGCGCAATACACTTGCAATACATTCGCCCCAGATCTATTGCACCACCCCCTTTTCAGCTGGACCCCATTTTGGGCCACGAGGACACGCGCAGCCGAGGACAGCGCTCGCTGGCGCCCGCGGGCGGGCCTGGGCCAAAATGGCTGCGGGCCAAGGCCCTCTATCACGTGTAGTCGACCCTGCCACGCCACGCGCCCCCGAGACGGCGTGCGGCCCCGCCGCCTCCGTGGATGCGGCACTGGCCCACGAGGGCCATCATCATCATCATCATCATCATCATCATCGTCATCATCATCATCATCATCATAATCACCATCATTTTCATCATCATCAGCATCATCAACATCATCATCATCATCATCATCAGCATCATCATCACCACCATCATAACCAGCGCCATCATCATCAACATCACCATCATCAGCATCATCGGCGGCATCATCATCAGCATCATCATCAACATCATCAGCATCATCATCACCATCAACACCATCATCACCTCCATACGAGCAACAAAACGGCACGAACACCAGCTTCCCGAAGTGCCCGCGGACTTTTTGGATCGGCGCTGGCCCCCTTCCGCTGGCGCGCGCTGCTCGCCAGGGGGCGGCGCCAAGAGGGCGCTCGACCCCACCCGTTGTGGTTGATCTTTTGGGGGGACCAACAAATGCCGATAATGCTGCTTGGTGCGCGTATACCGGGGTGCGTTCTGACCAAGAGCTTGGAATCGACTCCAGCGGTGGCCGCGGGGGCCCTCCTCCTCCTCTCGCGGTGTCGGTTCGCTGCCGTGCTGAAACAGCCCCCCGCATTGCTGCGGGCCTGTGACGTATGCTGCAGCTCCTCTCCCTGGCCCGCTCCCCCCGCGCTCGGACTGCGCATGCCGCGCGAGCTAAGCCAAGCTCCGAAGGACGTGGTAAGGGTCAGAACTCAGGGGTGGGCTGGCGGGTGGTGGGAAGTGGCACCCGTGCCTTTAGAGCCTGCCGAATTGGCTGCGGGCCAACACGGTGGGCGCATATTCTCTCTTCAAGGGCCCCTGGAGGCCCGCGCACGCAATAGCCAATAGCATTCAACCGCGGGCACGAACGACTACGATCCGCCCGCGCCACTCTCGCGCCAAAGGGCCCCCGCACGGTTCGACGCCGCCAGTGTCTGCCCTCA
Organism: Prorocentrum cordatum; assembly: GCA_963575745.1. Lineage (NCBI taxonomy): Eukaryota > Dinophyceae > Prorocentrales > Prorocentraceae > Prorocentrum > Prorocentrum cordatum. Next base: position 403,743 of record CAUYUJ010004670.1, read on the forward strand.
GCGCGTGCTCGGACTCGCCGCCAGGCCACTCGGCGTCGGCGTCGTCCTCGGGTGGCTCTTTCCACCCCGCCTTCAGAGTCAGCCACATCGCCGCGACCCTGCCGCGGAACCAGCTCAGACGCCGCGGCCCCATGTCGCGCAGCAGCTCCAGCTCCTCATACCCAGTCTCCCCGCACGCCTCCTCTGCGCGGCCTGCACCGCCGACCGCTCCCAGCGCATCGAAGAGCACAAGCGAACTGCTCTCAAACTCCGGCAGGTTCAAGATACGATCCTCCTCTGCCCCTGCTTGCGCCATCTGCTCGATGAGCTCCGCCTCCCCTTTCCAACGAGAGCGACTCGATCTCCTCGAGCTCCGTCGGGCTGAGGCGAAGCTCGCCGACCAGCTGAACGAGTGCAGCCAGGTAGTCGGCAGCGGGCTTCCGAATGTTCCACGTCTGCCCTGTAAGACGACCTGAGCGAACGCGCCCTGCTCGCTGGAACCGCTTTGGCGGAGCCGCGCCAGCCGTCGAACGAAAGGACGGGATGTCGCGCCCGCCCACCCTTCCAGCTCCGCGAGGCGCTCTCCGATGTACTCGGTCTTCGCGTCCCGCTCGACCACGGCGGCCCCAGCAGCAGAGCAGGTATCCCTCGCAGGGGCCCCCCAAAGCGCCGCCACCTGCAGCATCGGGCGCAGGCGCCCAGACGGCGGGCGGCTCCGCCAGCGCCAGAGCCCTCCGCACAGGGTATCTCTCGAAGCAGGTCGCGCCGATGGGCACCGAGGCGAACGCCAGTGAACCGCAAGTGCAGCGGAGGCCCGTGGGGGCTGGCCCATCCGCACACGGAAACCAGCGTCCCGCCCCAGGAAGGAACTCGGCAACTTCACCGCGAAGACCTTGGCCGCCACCCAACGGCTCCCAGACCCCCGCGGCCTCTGAGCTTGGCCGTCAGGCTGAGATCGGTTCAGGACCCCATGAGTTCATTCGCTCATTCATTCATTCCTTCCTTCATTCATTCATGCATCCCCCGCCTTCTCTCAAATCGGAGGCGAGCGAGGGGGCGAAATGAGGAGGAGAAGGCCTTCTCAGAAGGCTCGGAGGTCCCCCGGCCTTCTGACAAGTTTCCGAAGCCTTCTCCGAAGACACAGAAAACGTCTCAGACGGCCGGAGGGCTTCTGAGAAGTCCCGCCGACTTCTGAGAAGGTCTTCTACTTCTCATTTCCCCCCCTCCCTCGCCGCCGATCCCCTCAGAGCCCACAGCGCCTCTGCTGGGCGTAGACGATGATGCCCCGGATGACCGCGTACCTGACGAAGTGCCTGCGCCAGTGCGCCCCGGCCCGGGCCGACGCGAGAGAGGGGGCAGCCTCGGCGCGGCGAGACGCACCTGGGGGCAAAGCCGACGCCCCGGCATGGCATGCATCGGTTTCGCGCGTGCTTTCTGTCGGGCCGCATGGTCCAGGATGCTCCTCGATGGTCCTTGTCCGAACAGAGGAGAACAGTAAGTGGCATAAACATAAAAACTCGGATGTCCGCGCGGATTTCTCGGATCGGCGCCAGGGCCCCCCGGCGGCGCCTCCGGCGCCGCCCCTGGCGCGCTCCGCGCGCCAGGAAGGGGGGTCCAGCGCCGACCCGAGAAATCCGCGCGGACCTCCGAGTTCGTGTGTTTGTGCCGCTTGTTGCTCCCCTGTCGATGGCCCTTGTCCGAACGGACGCGCACGCCCGAGCGGTGCCAGGGCGCAGAGATGAAGGGGCCCGCAAACACACAAATGAATACACACCAACAAAAAAAAATGCCCCACATGTGTTCCTGTAGTTTCTGGGCTTTTGTCCTCCCCCCACTTCACATGTTTTCCTACATTTTCCTGGGGATCGACGATTCACTGTGTCTGTGTGTGTTCTGCCCCTCCTGGAGAGAGCGAGAGCGACCGCAGGGGAGGACCTCGGCTCGAGGGCGCGGCGTCGCGAGGGCGGCGGCGGCACGCCCACGGGCGGGGGCGGGGGGGGGGCGGACTCCTTGGGATTATGTCGGGCCTGCCCCCCTACAGAAGGATTGTCGACGAAAAAAAAAAAAAAAAAACTCCAAAATAATTTTTAAAAATGAGCCAAACATTGTCCAGGGACTATTTTGGGGTTTTTTGGGGGGACCTTTTTGGGGTATGTGTTTGGGGTACGTTTCATTTTCGTCGACAATCCCCATGTAGGGGAGGGACACGCCCGACAGAACCTTGGGAGGGCGGGGGGGGCTCCCGAGAAGGCAAGGGCCTGCACTGCAAGAGCCCCCGCGGCCTCCCCGAAGGCTCCCCGGGAGCCTCCCCTCCTGAGAAGGCCCCTTGCCTTCTGGAGAGGCCCGCCGCCCTCCTCGGAGGGCCGCGCCCCCGCCCCCCGCGCCACCCCCGCGGGCCAGGGCGGAGAGCCCCTCCTCCTCCTCCTCCTCCTCCTCCTCCTCCTCCTCCTCCTCCTCCTCCTAGGCGTGGGCTTGAGGCACGGGAGACCTTTCCCCGTGTCGCGTTTTGCCGCCTGCGCCCAGCCCCGTGCCCGCGGCCTCGTGTGCGCGATAGGCAGGGGCGCTCTGGTTGCCTTGCGTCTGCCCAGGTGCGGACGAAGCGAGGCAAGGACGACAGTGAGGTCCAGGTCACCAGCGTGGCATCGACGGCAGCGGCGGTTGCGTCAGTCTGCGCGACACTTGTTACGGCTGGATCGTGCGCGTCATCTACTTTCTCAACATCACGCCTCCCGTTTCATGGGAGGAGGCAAAGGCGGCCGTGGATCTCAGCGGGATGACCCACGTGAGCCGCGCTGGTCGTGCACGGCTACTCGTCAGTGCGGCTATGCTCGTAATTTCGCTACCTCGGCAAGGTGCTACATGTGTGGCAGGGACAAGTCGGGCCAGCCAGACCCTGCTGGACCTCCAGACCGCACAAGGCGCCGATCGTCGAGGCCACCGTCCTCAGGGCGGGGCAAAGACAAGGCCCGCGATGACAGAGAGAAGGAGCCCTCAGAAGACCCATCGGCATCTGAGGCAGTCACTCGTGCACGCAAGGCGGTGGCAGCTTTGCGTCGTTTGGGCCTGGATGATAGTAGTGGCTTGGTGGTCGCTGCACGCAAGGAGCTCCAGGCCGCAGAGGCCATGGAGCGTTCACAACGAACGCCTGACGATCTTCTCCGCCGAGCGTTGGATCGACAGGCTGCGAAGTCTCGGGAGGTTACCGCGTTGCAGAGTGAGGTGGACAGGCTCAAAGCAGAGTATGACACCAAAGCGGCTGAGCTGCAGACTGCGACGGCGGACCTGGCGACGATTCACTCAGAGGTCACTACTGCACGTGCTGCGGTACTGGCCACAGGGCGCTCTGCTCCAGATGAAGGCGGTGATCGTGACGTATCGGGCGCTCTCGAACGCTTGGAGCAGATTGTGCAGGCAGCGCCTTCCACCACGCCCGAGAATCTTGGAGCGCTATGTGCATCGCTCAGCACGCATGTCACTCAATTGCAGACGGCCTTGGCACAACATCGACGGGCTCATGCGCCGTCTGCGTTGGCCTCTGGCTCTGGTATTCCAGCTTCACATCCATGGGACGAGCTCCTGGCCGCACACGATGATGCTGCAGGGACGGATGAGTCCGACATGGACGACGACGCTGGGTAACGACTTACAGTTCTTCGACATGCCTCGGTTGTTCAGCGACGGTGCTATCAGGCCTTTCGACCCAGGTCGAGATGACTATGAGCAACTGCATGCTGACCAGCCTTCATTACCTTCTCTGATTGATGCAGTGTCGGGTGACCCTAGGATCTCGGCGTCAGCATCGACTAATACAGGCACTAGTTTGCCATCGCTCGGTGATACGCACTGCTCAGCCGTGCAGGAGGGGCTTGGCAGCGCCAGAGGGTACCGACCTGCGGTCCAGTGTGGGCCGTATGGTACGCACTGCTCAGCGCTGCCCACCCAACATGCGGCCAGAGGGTACCGACCACCGAGCAATGATGATGGCCATGCAGCTGTGCAGGTTGCTGTTACGAAGAGTGGCAAGAGGTCATCTTCAATGACTTGGTCCAGCGATCAGCCAGCTCACCGTCAGCGGCGAGGCCTTCGTGGTTCACGACGCAAGTCGCTGATGATGGTTAGTTTCAACAGTTCAGGATGGCCCCAGGCCAAGGATTTTCTGGACAACATGCGACATGTTTCCATTGTTGCCGTGCAGGAGCTGCACCTTCATGGGAATGGACGGCTACAAGCTGAAGAGTGGTGTGTGCGGCAAGGATGGCAACCTTTCATCGCGGATGCAATTGTTTCGGAGTCAGACAAGCCACGTGCAGGCGTTGGCCTCTTTGTGCGCAGCAACATCGGTGTGGTCAAGCTTTCGGCCTGCCTTCGTGATCATGTTGTCGTACCTGGTTTCAGTGTGGCCGTTCTGGTTCGTGCTGGACCACGTGGAGGCTTCGTCGTGGCCTCCTCGTATCTCGAGCAGGGATTGAAGCTGGGCGGAGCGAATACGACCCGCATCTCACGCCTGGGCTCATCCCTTCGATATTACGGGCTGCCCTTTGTCGTGGCAGGTGATTGGAATGTCAAGCCAGAAGTTATTGAACAGTCGTACATCACCACGAAGCTTGATGCGAGGGTGGTTGCCACGGCCGAAGGCACTTGTCGGGATCCAGGGTCTGGCAATTATTCAAAGATTGATTTCTGGCTGGCCAGTGATGCTTTGGCGGCGGCGATGGGTACTCCGACTATATGTGGAGGATACCCTGCGCGTGTGCACTATCCCATCCAGGTCTCTCTTGGGGCTCGTCCTCGCGCTCAGAAAGTTCGCCGTCTACTCGGGCCCCAACTTCTACCTGTGCACCCTGTCGTGTCGCCCGACATGGGAGATGACGACGAGGATGGAGAGTTGGTCTATGCTGATCGTGGACTTCCAGATGTAGAATGGCCACAGCTAATGCGTAGTGATGCAAGTTTAGGTTTCGGTGATGCTGCAGGTCATGCACAACGCTTGGATGACCTTGCTGCAGACTTGTACAAGGGAGTGGAGGCGGAGTTGCTACCACTCTTTGACACAGGCGGACAGCCTGCCAAGTTTTCGGGCCGAGCGGAGGGCCCACGGTATGCGTACAGCACTGCAGGAGGCGCTTTGGCACGGCAGCAGCCGAGTGGCACGCGCTTATCACGCGCACTTCGTGCATTACAGCAGCGCATTCATGATCTGTGTCACGCATACCAGCGCAATAACACTATATTATGCACACGTATTTGGGCGCACTTAGTCGATTTTATGGGTGGGCATGGGAAGGATGGTAGACTTCGCATGTCGATGCCTAAGTACCTAGTGAACGACCTTGTGCATATCATCACGTGTATATCGGCACAGCCACCGGTGTACTATTGCAACATGCTGCAGTTCCTTGGTGACTTCTGCGGTCGAGCGGCTGAGACTGAAGAGCGCAGACTTGGGTCTGCCAGATCTAAGGCTTTTTCATCCTGGCTGAGGAAGGCGTTGCGCGGCAAGTCAGGCCCCGTTCACCGCTGGACCAAGCCGCGTGGGTGGCAGCTCGCTGAAGTTGAAACTGAGTTAGGCCCTAGCAGCTTTCCTGATGATATTGCCACGGCCCAGAGGGCCGCTTGGGGGTCGATCTGGGCTGGAGTTGATCATGAGCCTGATCATTGTGCGGCTAGTGTCCAGGACAGTTCTGGTGATGATCACCTGGGGGATTTGCAAGAGCTGATTGCGAAGGGCCCCCGTCTGCCGCCTTTGAGGATCGGTGAGCTTCGTCGAGCTGCCAAACAGTTCGCGGGAGGCACAGCGGTCGGAGCAGATGTTTTTCGACCGCGGCATTGGGCACTTGCGTCAAATGGTGCTCTGGCAGTTTTGGGCTATTTATTCCATCTTTGCGAATCGTGGGGCCAGTGGCCTGCCCTAATCAAGCATGTGCACATCGTCCTCCTGATTAAGCCGTCTGGGGGATATCGTCCTATTGCATTACTTCCGTCTATCTATCGCATTTGGGGTAAGGCACGTCTCAATTGGGCTCGGTCTTGGGCTAGCTCGTTGAATCGGGGCTTCCTGGCGCTTGGGGCCCAGAAGAGCACGACGGATGTTGCCGCAAGACTGTTGGTCCAAGCTGAATCGACCTCTATCGAGGTGGCGGACTCCCCCATCACGGTGCATGCGATTATAGATATTGAAAAGTGTTTTGACCGTGTGCCGTGGAGACGGCTACTTGGATCGGCGGTGCAGCATGACTTTCCTCCTACCCTCATGGTGCTTGCTGTTCGCATGTATGCGTCCGCTCGTCGACTCTCGTGGGATGCGTGTTTCTCGGCCCCCATATGGGCTACGCGGGGAATATTGCCTGGGTGTCCTCTGGCGATGTTCTGTTTGCAGTGTGTGATGATTACGCCGTTTGACTCGTTGTCTGGGCACACTCAGCACATTGACAGGTCGATTGACATTTACGCCGACGATATCACGATTGCCATCGTTGGTACTGCCTATGCTATTGTTGATGCTGCTTGCTCCCTCCTCTCCATCCTTGTGGACATGCTGCACGCCGTTGGTCTGCCGCCTGCGCGCCACAAGATGACGCTCACTTGCAGTTCGCCCGCCATTGGTATGAAGATTGCCAAACGATTGGCATGGCGCGGGTTTTGCTATCAGTCAGCTCTGGAAGTCCTGGGGATTGAGGTTAATGCAGGCCGCCCTATTCGGCATCGTAGGCTCCGTGAACGTATTCGCAATACTCGTAAGCGTCAACCTCGGCTTCGACGGATTCAAAAAGCTGGGTCCCTGGCCGCTCGCTTCGCTAAGCAGGCCCTTCCGTCGGCCATGCAGTATGGAGTTGGGGTCCACGGGGCTCCGCCGCAGCTTGTCGAGGCCATGAGGGGGATTATGCGGGGCACTTGGTATACTCCAGGTTCTACTACCTCTGCGTGGTTAACATCGTGCCTCCAGGGCTCCATGTATGAGGACCCCCAAGTGGCCTGCTGGGTTCAACCAGTTTATCAGTGGGCCTTATTGTTTCGGGACCGTGGTGTTCAACATAGCACCCTGCAGAAGGCTTGGACGCGACAGGTCTTCCGTGTCCTCCAAGCGGCGAAGCCTTGGGCTAACGTCGCTGGCCCAGCAGGAGCTATGCTTTTGGCTGTGCAGGCGCTTGGCTGGAGGACGACCTCAGCCTCTAGTATCGTTACGGATATTGGAGATCGTTTGGATCTTTTGACAGATGCACCTGTGACGGTGCGTGACCTCGCTCGTGCTGCTGCTGTCCGCCGTATGTGGGAAGCATGGAGTTTGAGGTCAAACCCTGCTGATGATAATATGGACCCCAAGGAGCCTCTCGGATATTGGATGGAGCCTATTTTGGGACTCTTGAAGGATCGTCCGCATGACCCCGAGGAGGACCCTGAACTTGACCCTGAAGGCCCTTGGAAGCTTACGGTGTCTGAGGATGGGCTCTTGAGGGCCTTGGTGGGAGGGGGACTGTGGTCCCCGCATCGACTTTATCGGCATGGATACGCTCGCACATCTTGCTGCCCTGCGTGTGATTGTGATGTATGCACCTCATATCATATTTCCTGGGAGTGTGTCGGACGTGCAGCACAGCAGCGAGCGGCAATGCGTAGTGTTGATTGTCGGGGCCTGCCGCCACGCTCGCCTGGCTCCTGGTTCTGGACAAGAGGCATGGCACCTCGGTCTTGTTTTCCGCCTGTGCCCCCACGAGACGATAGTGGACGCTGGCACATTCAATACGGGTCCCTTGACAATGTCACGGGGGACATCTACACGGACGGTGCGTGCAGAAAAGCATGGTACTGGCCCGAGGCTACGAGAGCGGGATGGGGATTCGTGAAGTATGTTAGGCGTGACATCCAGCTGCTTGTGTACGGAGCCCTTCCTGGACCCATTCAGAGCTCGCCTAGGTCTGAGTTATATGCCTTTCTGCAGGTTCTAGTTGTCTGCATCTTGCCCATACATGTGCATACTGATTTTTATGGCCTGGTTGAGGGCCTTGTCCTGGGCCCTGGTTTCTGTTGCGGCCCCAGGCGACCAAATACCGACCTTTGGGAGGCTATCTGGAGAAAGCTTGATGACCTCGGCGGCCTTGGAGAGGCCATTCAAGTTTCGCATGTCAGGGGTCACCAATCTGGCGACTCCGTTGAGGCACGGTCCAACAGATGGGCCGATTTCGCCGCCTGCCGCGGGCGGGACCTCCACTCAGCTAGCAAGGCTGCATTCGCTTCCATGAGGATGGCCCTCAGGTCTGTGAGGGGTGTGCTCAAATGGCTTTTGCAGGCTCACTCGTCTCACTTGTCACATGGACGCGTGGCCACCTTTCGGCGCCCTCGGAAGATGAAAGTTCGGTCTAAAGCCAAAGCTTCCAGGGCGCCTGAAGCGCATTTGAAACACGTTTTTACACCGGTTCGGGACAAGTTCTGGCGGTGTGATTTTTGCAAGAAGGGGGCCAGATCTGAGGAGAGGGTGCAGCGTCTCTCCAACTGGGTTTGCCCTGCGCGTGC
>CAUYUJ010004670.1:417229-425011 GCA_963575745.1 Prorocentrum cordatum
GGACCGGGATAACTCGGGGAGCTTTGAGGTCTGCTGGCTCTGGAAAATGTATCAGGCGCCGCGGCGGTTCCAGAGCGCTCCCGAACGCTCTGAGAGCGTTCCAGAACCATCCGAAGCGATCTATTTCCGCCCTGGCCCCGCCCAGTACGCGCCCTGTTGTGGCGTGGGCGCTCGGGCACGACGGCGCATGTACCTCAGCTGCCCGGATGCGCGACGCACGACGCGTAGCGCGCTGACCCAGAACTCAACACTTTTTTGGTCGGCGGGGCGAGAGCGAACCTCTTCCGCTAAAAGCTGAGGCGGGCTACGCACAGCTCGAATTCACAGAACTCAGCACGCATGGTGAAAACGCACGTTTGTGGCGCGGCACGTTGGCGAAAAAACACGGGGGCCCGCACGTCCAGCCAGCACGCCGCGTATGAACACAGAGACGCTCCGAGCCCGGCACGTGCCGCGCTGCAGACACGGGTGCAGCAGGGCACCGAATCAGGGTATTGCACCGAGCCTGTGCCCGGGGTCGGCCCGGCCAGGACCGGGTGGGGTGGGAAGAGGCGGGTAGGAAGCATGAACCAAGAGGGCGTCGGAAGCAGGCTGGGCTCCCGCCCGCCCCCCCGAGGAGGAGGGGAGAGGGAACATGCCACTCGACTCCCGAAGCAGAGAGGCGTCTGAAAGAGGATTGGGATCTGGGGAGTCAGACATGCCTGCCTTCAACGACTGGCGGGCACGACGGGTGCCCTCCGACTGCGCTCGGCAGCCACGGGCGCGTGCCCTCCGCCGCCGCCGGCAGGGGGAGGGCCCGAAAGCACGGGGAAAGGTCCACGGGCGTCGTGCGAAGAGGTCGCCGCGGGCGATCTCGGCGAGCTCCAGGCCCCGAGGCCCGTCGGGTACGAAGAGCCAAAGTTGAAGATCTGACCAGGGACCGACCGTCCCGGCACTCTTATGGGGCCACCACGAAGGGCTCTCAGAACCAGAGGTTCTGAGAACAAAACCAGTCGGATCTTAGAACGCGAGCCTGGTGCATCGAAACGAGGCAGTCTCAGCCAGAAATGTTGCAAGAGCGTTTCGTGCGAGCCACAGAGGGTTCTCAGCACATTCTCTGGTGGCCCTATAGGCAAGCCAAGGCGCTTCACAACTGCCTGACAGACGGAGCGAGAGCTCTGGCAGTGTCTTTTGTGCTACCGCGCCTGTTCGGTTCACGTCGCCGCATGCCCGGAAGGAACGGGGAAGAGGAGGGGGGGGGAGAAAGTCGGGACCGGCCACTGGCTGCCCCGAGGGCACCCGCAGGGCTTCAGAGCGAGAGCCACACTCTGAAAATGGCGCGCCCTCCATCCTTATACAGCAGGTGGAAGCGTAAAGACGAACAAGCACGGCGCTGATGGGAGCCAGAGCTTGAAAACGAGCCTCCCTCCATCCTGGCTGCTGCGGGAAGATTGTAACACGGATGCGCCTGGCGCTCAACGACAAACGACATTGAAACATTCAATCACGCTCGATCGCTGCAGTTGCCGGAAACTTCTATCACAAAATGCGCGGCGCTAAAGGCGTCAAGGCGCGGCCGCCTCAAAGCTTCGGTAGTTGCTGGGAACTCCAAGACGAACGATAGCGGCGTCATAGTCATCGTGCTATACTACAAGCCACGACGCATGAGGGACGAACGGATTCATACCCAGACGGCGTTTACGTGCACGAATGGCGCTAGAGGAGCAACCATGGAAGGACCTGAAAGACGGCAACTCCCCCCGTCCCCAGAGAGTTCGTCATTTCACCGTACTGGTTGACTGCGCGGCGGGAAGCATGTGTTAAAACATGTCCCCCTTCAACCATTTTCAATCATCTATGACCCAGATGTGCGCGGCGCTAAACGCAAACACATGTTTGAACACGATGCGCCGTCCATGCCTACAGTTGCTGGAAGCTTGCAGCAGGCATGGTCGCGGCGCCAACGCGGGAGCCACATCTTGAAAACGCTTCACCCTCCAACCTTGCACTAGCCCATGGAGACTTCAAGCTCCAAGACTGTGAGCGGTGAAGAAACCGCGGGGAAACGCCCAGCCCGCCCCACCGCGCCACCGACACGTCTGGCGGTGCGACGAGGAACTGTTGCGCATGAGGATGGGGCGTGGAGGAGGCGGAGGAGGAACATCGCCTCTTCCTTTTCCCGCCGCCATTGCGTCGCACTCTCTTGGTGCACAACTGCCGCTGTGCGATCGCAGAGAGACGGGCACGAACAAAAAACAGGCCCTGGCGGAAACGGGTCCTGACCCCCGAGCTTCTGGGCGTTCGTAAGCGACCACCCATAAATGTGGGTTGAACGAGCGCGCACATTTCTTGCGCATTGTGGGCCCGCGTTGGCGCTTCAGGGACCCCTTACGGCCACTTTCCTGCAATCATCGAATCCCCCACGGTGATGGCCCCACTGTGCATCGTCGACCCAGAACCATGCTGGGTCGTGCTCACAAGGCCCAAGGCCACGCAAGGCCCAGCAACGACCCCAGGGAACCCGAAAGCGCCGAGAAGCCTCAGGGTGCAAATGTCCCTCAAGACCCCCTCTCCCTTCGCGTGCAAAGAGGAAACTCGAGGATAGCGAACGGCATAAAAGCAGAAAGAAAAGCATTCGGAACTCCGCGCGGACTTCGTGGATCGGTCCTGCATCTCTGCCGGGCGGCCGGAGCGCGCCAAGGGTGGCGCCGGAGTCGCCGCACGGGGGGCCCCAGAGCCGCTCCAAAAAGTCCGCGCGAACTGTTGACCATGTGCATTTGCATGCATATACACATATATGTATATATATATATATATACATACATGTATGTACATTATATATAACGAAAAAAAAAAAGGAACAAAAAGGCAGCGGCCTGCGCAGCTGTTCCCGATTCTCGGGGTGGTCCTTGCACACCTGCCCGAAATCCTCCCGGGTCAGTGACATCACCTGCGGACAGCGCGCCGGGCGAGCCGCGGCTGGCGGGAACAAGCCGATGATGACAATGGGGGGAAAGGGACAAGAAGCGAATGGAGAGGACAATGGACTGGAACGGAGTTGAATGGAATGAAATACAATGGAAAGAAATCGAATGGAATAGAATGTCGCAGCCCACTAAGCTAGAAAAGAGAAAGCAAAAAGGGAGCCTTACACCTGGAAAGGGGAGCACCTGAACGACCCCTGTAGGGCCGCCTGCTCACACCGACTGAGGGCGTTGGTTCAGAAGCCTCGGCCGATCCTGCTCAAATGCTCAACGCCTGTCAGCGTGGCTCGTATCTTACGTGGTTTAATGAGCTTGCTGGCTTTCTTGTTGGAAAAGGAGGCGGACACCTTGCAAGACCACAACCTCCGCTTAGTATACAGATGCGTCCTATGACTGTAACGGACCCAGCCCCCCTCTAAATGGACCCGACCACTCGAAGTCAACGCGAAATACCGACAAGCACGATTCGAGGGCTGGAAGCAGGGACTGGCCTTCCATTGGCCAAGCTTGGCCTTGGTAGCACATCTGGAACATCGGAGGCATCCTGGCCACCGTCGTCTAAGGAGTGGCTGGTGGCGAAATTCAGATTTACCCAACTAGCAGTTAGCAGGAAAGGGAGGGAGACGAGGACGAGACGCCTCATTCCTCCTGGGGCAGCCTGTCCTGGCTGGAAAATGTCCAACGTGGCCCTCAGGGGCCAGTGTCGGGCCAGGAAGGCCTGCTGCTCAATGTCCCGAACTGAGTGACGAGCCCCACTGGACAGACGAACCTGGAGAGCCGCTTTCCCCACCAGCATGTCGATGGCGGCGCTGCCCTGGATCTGCCACAGCGGCGCCACCCCATTCACAACATCTCCCCCTCCCAGATAAAAGTTTGAAGAAGATCACTTGGATCAAACTTGACCCCCTGCACGCAGCAGGAAAGCAATGAGAGCCCATCTATATATATATATATATATATATATATATATATCAGCATCAGCACCTGAAGGATTCAGGTACTTCTTGTTTGTGCATCCCTTGAACCAAGTCTCACAGTCAGTAATGAATATCGTCCGACCTGTAGTGGGAAAGCGTCCATCAAAGCTGCAACTCGTCGAAAGCGTTCCAAGGACGCCGGAGACGTCCCGAACAGCCGCCCGAGGCCCGATTTGTATCCGCAAGGCAAACACGGGCCCTGCGCTCACCCCTCACTGTAAGACTGACAAGCCCGAGGCGAGGACAATCCCAGGGGTGTAAGGGAATCCTGGATGTCGGCAGTCCTTGAGGTCGGCAGCCCTCAGGCACTGGGGGGACCCTTTGCGATCGGAACCGAGACCAGGCAATGTCAATCTCAGGGGTAGGGGTCTGATTCCGGCTGGTTGCCCTACCAATGCTCGCTGTCCCAGGCGCGACAATGGCAGAAAACGAGAGGTTGGTAGAGACAGTTTCCGCCCCCGCCCTCCCCCACGCACTCAAGATCGGCCTTCATGAAAATATCAGGCTTAGAAGAACTATTACAAACACTTGACAAGGGAGGGAAGACAAAGCGTCCATCAAAGACAACATACTCCAAAACCTTCAACCAGAACCAACACAAAAACCAAAAAGAGGGAGGGCATGGCGATGCTCCCGACTCTGGGGCGGCCTCGGCGCCCGTAGAGCACTCCAGGGAGACTCGCCGCGCGGCAGCTACTATGCGTCTTCACTCCTGGCATCGTCCAGCCCTCTCCCTTCCTGCACTGCAAGTCTCGGCTAGGCGTAAGAGTGACCCTGGGTAAGAATGACCTTTGGTGCGAAGCTTTTGGGGGCGCTAGGGAGCCAAAATCCAAAGGCGCGGGCCGCTTATATCGCATCGCGCTCGGCGATCGGGGGGAGCCCGATGAACCCGCACCAAAGGTCACTCCGGCGAAAGGTTACTCTTACGTGTAGTCGAAAATCAAGGAGCGCTGGCCTGTGTGTACGAGAGCGCGCGGGCAGTGTTCGGCCTGCGGGCACCAGCCCTCCCCTTTCATAAGCACCAGCAGCAGCCTGCTCCCCCGCCCTGAGCGAGGCGGAATACCCAGCTCGGACCCCGTAACAACCATCAACTTCCCTGCGCCGAGGAGCACAACGCAACGTCGCCTGCCAGCTTGAAGGTTTGAAAGCTAGTCGCGATTGCGACAGAAGGAAAAATTCAACAACCTTGCGACTGGTGTAACCCAGCCGGACTTGCGCGAGCCAATCGAGTCGCTTGACAAATCTGAAGTAATCAATATTGCAATCTCTTTGGAAGGCCCCGTCTGAAATTCACCGACCCCTTTGGGCTCTTCGGTGTATGGAACCGTTGTCCCTTCCTAAACCCCTCGCCCGGTCAGGCCGATGTGGGGTGTGGTGGGTCTAAGAGTGCTGGCGGGGGGGGGTCAAAAGTGCCAGCAGACTCACCTGGTCCAGCAACACTCCCACGCGCGCCAAACTTGCCGCGTATGGCCCTCAAGCGGTTGAAGACTGCCCCAAGATGGCCCAAGGCGGCCTCGAGTCGGCCCAAGATGGCTTCACGAGGGCCCGATGAACAATCAAGACGGCCCAAAAACATCTAACGAGGACCACCCACATCCATATTTTTTGCTTGAACAGATGCCCTCGCCCCCGCCAGTCCGACGATTCGGGCGCCCAACACGGCCGAAGAGGCCCCGCAGACCGCCCGAAGAGCAGCCACCAAAACGCCCCCCAAGAGGACCCCAACACGACCCGAGAGGGACCGAGGACGGCCCAAGGGCCCCCCAAGACGGCCTCAGAGGTCCATCAGAGGGACCCATCACATGGCCCCATGGGAGCGGAATCGAACTGGCTCTAGGTGCCTCTCCCTTCGAGATAGCCCCAAGAGGCCCCCAGGGGCACAAAAAAACGCCGTTCAGGAACCACAGTGGACCCCCAAGAGGCCTCCAAGAGCTGCCAAGAGGCCCTCGAAACGCAAGCAAAAGCTTGAAACGACCCTTAGCAGGCCCCGAAGAAGCCTTCAAGACGGCAGAACCGCACGGTCGTCTCCTTCTCATTTACAGGGGGCGGCTTACAGTGAGCCGTCACGCGCGGTAGCTCGCGTCCTGAGGCTGTGGAGACCTGTGACATGTGAAACGCTTGGCCGCGTCGGGTCGCTGTTGGCAATGAGTATGAAACTGCGGACGGTGCTGATGGGGAGGAGGGCAAGGGAGGAGAAAGAGCTGGAGGATGATTGGGAGAACGGCGATCTCCTCTACCCCCCGCCGCATCCTCCTCCTCAATCCTGAAGCTGCTCCCTTCGAAAAAGCTCCCCTCTGCCTGGGCACCCGACGTGTCGTCAGGGGGGGCTGGGCGTGTCGACTGCGACCCTCTCCCCTGGCATGACCCCGGACATGGCATGTGCAACTGGCTCGCGAACAGATGGAGAGGGGGTGTCCAAGGTGTGGCTGCCGCCTCAACGCCGCGCACTTCAGTCTCAAGGGAATCAATCAGCTACGCTGATGAAGGGGGCCGTGTTCAACATGTGGCTCTCGCTCTAGGCGCCGCGCGCTCTCGCCTTAAACGCTCCCGGATGTTACGCGCGTGTAGGGAATCGTGTCTCAAAATGTGGTTCTCGCCCCGGCGCCAAGCACAGGCGACTTCAAACGTTCCAACAGCAACACGGATGGCCTGCAGCTCATGCTCAGCACGTCGCTCTCGCACTGGCGCAACCCACGTTCGCCTTAAAAGTCTCCGACAATTGCACTCTGTGGCTCTTGCCGTGGTTCCACGCACGTTCGCCTTCAAAGGTTCCGGCTACACGCATGGAGGGGAGCTCGGCTTCAGAACGTGGCTCGTGTACTAGGGCCGCGCACATGCGTCTTAAAAGCTTCCAACATTTGCACAGAGAGGGCGAGCAGAGACCACTCAATGGCCATCCGAGGCTATCGAGAGCCATCCCGAGGCCACCGGAAGCAGTCCAGAGGCTATCCGCGGCCCCTTGGAGGACGAAGCGTGCCGCAAGAGTCGGGACAGAGGTCCCCCGCCGAGTTTACGCAGTCCCCAGCTTCCCGTAGCAAGTCCAGAGTCCAGAGAGCCCCGACAGCCTTCAGAATAAATCCACCAACAAGCAACGAGAGGACTCCTGCAAAGCGCCCATGAAGAGTCCTGGAGGCTCCCCTCAGGAAATTCCAGGAAGGCCCACGTCATCGAAATCCATGAATGTCTTCATACTGTTCTGCCCGGCACCTGTCTTTGACCGTTTTCCTGATTTCCGGGGTGAGGGGGAGGAGGAGGAGGAGGAGGAGGAGGAGAAGGAGGAGGAGGAGGAGGAGGAGGAGGAGGAGGGGAAGAGGAGGGGAAAGGGCATGAGAGTGGCGGAAGGAGGAGGAAGAGGAGGACTTCGAGGGGGGAGCGACGCCGAACTCTGCACTGCTGCGTCGACCGGAACTTGCCGTTGCTCGGACGTCCATTTCCCGTGCATGTTTCGGTTTCGTGCGTGTTTTTTTGTTTTGCTCGATGGTCCAGGATGGTCCTCGATGGTCCACGCCGAGAAAAATGCACACGTCCGAGCGATGCCAGGGGAACGCCAGCGAGCCTTTCGCGGCCCCGAGGGGCCGGAGCGGCAGGGATTTTAGCCTGGGATGCGAGGAAGATGCTGGGTGAGAGCTTAGGGGATGGTTCAGGGAGGACAACGAAAATGTCTTACCCCCCCCCCCCGAGGCCCCTGGAGGGGGCCTCGGGGCAGGATGCGCGTGGCTGCAGGGTGAACCTTCGCGCGCCACGAGTCGAGTCGAGCCGAGGAAGGCGCCAAGACCCGAGAGGCGCCCCCCGGCGATGCCCGAGGGAGACTCCTCCTCCGCCTCCTCCTCCTCCCTCCTCCT
>CAUYUJ010004670.1:425111-461918 GCA_963575745.1 Prorocentrum cordatum
CATCATCTATCATCATCATCATCATCATCATCATCATCATCATCATCATCATCATCATCATCATCATCATCATCATCATCATCATCATCATCATCCTCTCCTCTCCCCAGTCCCCCTCATTTTGCCCGAGGGCGCAAGTCATGGCGCCTGCACTGCGTTGTTCGTGCCCATCCCGCAGACGCCCTGCTGGAGGACGTAAAGCGTAAAGTTCTCCCCGAAGAGCTCGTTTTGTGCGAACGTCTCCCGGTGAATCTTGGGCGCCAGGTGAAGGATGAATATCTTCGAGGCTCCTGCTCAGCATGAATGAAGGGACCCGATCCTGGAAGGTTTTCGCCCCTCTCGAACCCGCAGGGCACTCCAGGGGGGGGGGGGGGCGGGGCCGTCAACATACTCTCGCGGACGAAAACTGATCCTGAGGATTAGCCGCGGTCCAGGACCCGCCTCTTGTCGGGTGCGCGCCGAGGGAGGTACGACGAGGGGGGTGGGAGCAGGATGGGCCCAGGCACGTGCCGGTCTCGGGTGGTGCAGGGAACGTCTTGAAAGCAGAAGGGAAGCCAACACATGCTTGGAGGGGCAGAATCCGCCCCCCAACCACCCCCCACCCCCCCTTGGATCCGCCGGATCGGCGGGCAGTGCTGTCGGAACGGGTGGAAGGGCGGGGGATGGCGGAGGAGGAGGAGGAGGGAGGAGGAGGAGGAGGAGGAGGGAGGAGGAGGAGGAGGAGGGAGGAGGAGGAGGAGGAGGAGGAGGAGAGGGGAGAGGAGGAGGAGGAGGAGGAGGAGGAGGAGGAGGAGGAGGAGGAGGAGGAGGAGGAGGAGGAGGAGAAGGAGGAGGAGAAGGGGGAGGAGGAGGAGGAGGAGGAGGAGGAGGAGGAGGAGGAGGAGGAGGAGGAGGGGGAGGCGAAGAGGAGGAGGAGGAGGAGGAGGAAGAGGAGGAGCAGCAGGAGGAGGGGGGGGAGATGGGCGAGGTCCGTCGAAAGGTTGGACGCCCACTCCTCGGTTCACATCCCACCCAGAGTACACATGCACGCACTCCTAGTCTTATGTCGGGCGTGTCCCCCTACAGGGGGATTTTCGACGAAACATAAAATATACCCGCAAAATGCCCCAAACAGATAGAACAATATTCAAAAAATAGTCCCCATACTTTTTGCGGATCAGATATTTGGGGATTATGTTTGGGTTATGTTTTTTGTTCGTCGGCAATCCCCCTGTAGGGGGACAGGCCCGACTGAATCCTAGTCCTCACCCTACTCCCCTTCCGACGATCCTCAGAACATGTGCTTGCGCCAAGAGAAGCCACGGGGGCCCAGGAAACCCGATTCCCCCAGGCACCGCCCGACCCCTCTCGACCACGAGCGGCCTTCTGCGGCGCCCTGCGCCGCTCCCCGTCCCCGACTTCCCAACGCCCCCAGCTCGTCTCGCCGCCGTCGCCATCCTCCCCCTCGCCGTCGACGTCGCAGCCAGCTGGCGGAAGAGACCACTGCAGGAACAGATCCTTTCGAAGCTCCGCGCGGACTTTTTCGACCGGCGCTGGACCTCCCTGCCAGCACCTCCGTCGCCGCGCCGCCCTGGGCTTGCTCTGCGCGCCGCCCGGGGGGGGGGGGGGCGGGCCCGGCGGCGATCCGAGAAGTCTGCACAGAGCTCCGAAATGCTGGTGGTCATATTCGGCGTCGAGCGAGGGGGGGGAAATGAGAAGGAGAAGGGGTTCTCAGAAGGCGGCGGGACTTCTCAGACGCCCCCCTCGCGCCATCTGAGAATGTTCTCTCTTTTCGGGGGAGGTTGTGAAAACTTCTTGGAAGGCCGGGGGGCTTCCGAGCTTTCTGAAAGGGCCTTCTCCTTCTCACTTCCCCCTTCGCTAGCCGCCGACATATGCGGGACGGACGCGGGAAACGCGGCTGGCCTTCGCGACCTTGGTCCGGGTCCGGCTCCTCCTCCTCCTCCTCCTCCTCCTCCTCCTCCTCCTTCTCCCCCCCATCCTCCTCCTCCTCCTCCGCCTCCTCCTCCTCCTCCTCCTCCCCCTCCTCCTCCTCCTCCTCCTCCTCCTCCTCCTCCTCCTCATCCCTATCCTCATCCTCATCCTCATCCTCCCCCCCCCCCCCATGCAGACTCGCAGTGTGGCCGCGAGAGCGCGGGTCGAGAGCACGGGGCCCTCCGCCGAAGGCCCGAGGCACCCCACGGAGGCACCCCGCACGGAGGCGGAGGGCCGGGGCGCGGAGAGCGGACGGGTGGCCCTACAGGATCTCTGGCTGCTCTCGGCCCTGGAGCCAGCTGCAGAGGAACGACTTCCTACGCCGCGAAGATCTATACACGGACGCCCTCCGACGAACTCCCCGCGTATCCTCAGGGGGGGGGGCTGCGGGGGGGGGGAGGGGGGGGCGAAGGCCGCTGGCTCCCAGTGGTGATGCAGACACCGCCACCCTCCCCTGAGGCCCAGGAACAATCCATGGCAGGATGTCTATTTTTATCTATTCTGGTGGCGGATTTCCCGAACCACCACGCGGAGGGAGAGGAAACGGGGGCCATGACCAAGACTGAACGCGGAAACGCCGTGTCGATATTGGTCACAGTCGGTCTTGATCGGCATCATTTCGTGGACAATCCCCGCGCATCGGCTTCGACCAGCATGGACAATGACCGAGACCGGCGTCAACAAAATCCCACGGCATCTTGGTCTTGGCCCTCGTGCTGCTCCCTCGATCCAGTACCGTGATCTTTTCCAGGCGTGGGGCCCCGAAGCTGCATCGGCGGTGCGGCGCGATCCTCTGACCCCATCTGCTCTAGACCCACGTTGGGGGGTCTGGACGTCTTCAGCCAGAACGAGAGGAGGCGTCAGCGAATCGGTTCCCGCAGCTGGTTTTTCTCCAGCGCCGTCCAGCGCCAGCGGCGCCGATGTATATAGAAGAAGGCTCTCGGCGGCAGAACTACCGGCCGAAACCTGCTGCTTGCAGCAGGTTTCGTCCCCCCCTTCCAAATCCGCTCCTCTTGGCCCCACTTTAGCAATCCCTGGCCCTCTGGGGCAGGTCGGCTCTGCTCACGGCAGCGACCCGGGAGGAACCGCCTGCGGGCGAGCCGTTATGGCCCTCCTCACCCATGGGTCTCTGGCGGCCGTCCAGAACGATTCGGACACCCCAGGAATGCTCCTGGCGAGACGCAGCTGCTGGAAAGCATCCCGAGGCTGGCCAACCGTCCAGGGCCGACGACGTCCGAAAACATGCCCTGCCCCCCCCCCCACCCCCGACAGAGTCCGGAGCCGACGGCCTCCCCGAGGGGGGCTCCTGCCAGGTACGGGATGCGCCGGAGCCACGCCCTCGGGGGGGGCGGCGCGTCGGCGGGCGCGGGGGGGCGGGCCCGCCGGCCGGCGCAGCCCGCGCCCCCGCAGGATAGCGGCAGGCACTCTGCCCGCGCACCGCGGGGGGGGGCCAAGGCGAAGGCAGGGCGAGGAGGTCGAGGTTCCGCGCACCGCGGGTGGGCCAAGACGAAGGCAGGGCGAGGAGGTCGAGGTCAAGGTCAAGCCTGTATGCCCGCGAAGGGGCGGCCGCTCAGGGCACAGGCGGGTGGAGACCAGCAGGCGCTCATGCGGTCAAGAGAATCTCCGGGCATGCGCTTCCAAGAGCGTGCGTCTCTGGCTGCTATACTCTCCAGTCACCGATCCCGCACTTGTCGCAGAAGCTCTGGACACCGGACTCCCACGTTTTCCGCGGTCTCCCTCGGGACCTGTTTCTCCGGCAGGTGGCCA
Source organism: Prorocentrum cordatum (assembly GCA_963575745.1). Classification (NCBI taxonomy): domain Eukaryota; class Dinophyceae; order Prorocentrales; family Prorocentraceae; genus Prorocentrum; species Prorocentrum cordatum. The sequence continues at coordinate 428,850 of CAUYUJ010004670.1, forward strand.
TGCAAGAACACGAGATGGCCACCTCTCGACGGGCAGGCAGGGCGAGGATCGATGAGCAATCAAAGTGCACCTGACCCTCTGGGAGGAGGCCCACGTTAGGAGGGCCAAGAGCATGAGCATTAGGGACGATGGGCCTTTCTGTTTCTGCAGGTGCATCGGGCCGAACCGCCCAGAGCCAGTATCCCTGCTGCGAAGACGGAGACCGAAGTGAGGCCACGCCTTCGTCTTCATATCGAGTATGGGTTGCTTGTGCTCTCGACGAGAGGACAAGTCCCAGACCCCCTCGGCCGTGGCAAAATCGCGACGAGAAGTTTCTGCCCGTCTTCGGCCTCGAGGGGCCCTCGCCAAGCCCTTGGGCCGTCCACAGAACGGGTCGGGATGAAACATCGGCCTCACGCAAACGTGAGCCTTGGCGAGCGTGACCCTTGGTGCGCCACTGTCGGGGGCCGCGGGGAGGCCAAACCCGAGACCGCAAGACGCTGCGATCTCGCCGCGTTCAGTCATCTGGGGACCCCAAATGCGCCGCAGCAGCGGTCACTCCGGCGAAGGGTCACTCTTTGCGCGCAGCCGAAAACAAGCGGCCCTGGAGGAAGGGTCGGGACTTCTGGACACTCCGTCTTCAGAAAAAATCCGGACATCGGATGTCTGGGCAGGCTTGCCTCGTAGGCGCCCGAAAGGTTCCCCCATGGGCCCAGGCTCAACAACAGGGAAGGATCAGTCATAATCGGATGGGATCGGAACGCACGTCGGATCGAGCCGCATTGGCACAGAGTCCGGATCTGGTCGGACCGGCGGCGCCAGAACGCACAGCAACGCCGTGAGAGCATTGGGCTGCACCGCACCGTCGGGACCTCGGAATCGACTCGGACCGAGCCGGGCCGCGTCAACACGACAAGGACCTGCCGTACCTACTATTACGTATCCCCCTCCTGCTCATTCTCCTCTAAATTCGTCCCCCCCACGCACCCCGTCTCTCGTCGTCGTCCCCCTGCCTCCTCCAACGTCGCCGCCCTGCCTCCTGCGCTCTGCCCCTCCCCCAGTCCTTCCTCTGGCTCCCGGCCAGAAGCGGTTCGAGGCTGCAGCCCATGCCCGAGGCCGTCCACGGCGGCAGCACAACCGAACTCCGGCCGAAACCGACAGGCCGAAAGCCTGGAAGGGCGCAGCGACGCAGCAACGATGTACGGCAACCGACCAAGCCGAACCGACCGAAGGCAGCCGAGTGCGGCGCGGCCGAACCGAGCGAACCCGCGGACACCCTTGCAGACAAAGGGGGACGAGGACGGCGAGATGAGATCCAGCACGACGACGACGGCGAAGACGGCGGCAACGGCGGTTGCGGCGCTGGCGACGCTCTCCGACCCAGACCCGGGCGCGAGCGCGCCGCTGCCCCCCGTTTTCCGGGTCAGAGCTCCGCTGCCCGGCGGCCGGTCGGGACGCTCTCGGCACCACATCTGACCAGCCTGGAACAGATCCCTGTCCCTATTTATGTTCGGCATCGCCTCATCACGATGGAGATCTTGGGGATTCCCGCAGTTTCTGAGGGTGCACCCCTAAGATTGTCGTCGCCTTTCGGCGTGCCACTCTCAGGGATAGGGATAAAAGTTCGAGGCTGGTGAACCTCGGGGCGACCTCGGCGAGGCGAAGGGTGCGGCAGGGCCGCCCGAGGCCGGCAGGCCGCCGGGGGCGTCGGCGCGACCGGCGACGAGGGCGGCGGCGGCAACGCCGTCGGCGGCGGCGGCGGCCGGCGACGGCGTTGGAGGCGGCGGCGGCGGGGGGCCGATCCTCCTCCTCCTCCTCCGCCTCCTCCTCCTCATCCTCCTCCTCCTCCTCCTGCTCCTCCTCCTCCTCCGCCTCCTCCTCCTCCTCGAGCAGCCCCGAAGCAGAAGCAGGGCGGCGAGCGGCGGGGCCTGCGAGGGGCGAGGGCGGCCCCCGAAGCAGAGGCAGAGAGCGGCGCGCGGCGGGGGTCCTGGCCTGTGCAGCTCGCAGGCCACGTCGGCCTGCAGGGCCGGCGACATCCTCGGGCGGCGAGCGCGAGCACCGCCGTCCGCCGCCCGCGGGCCGCCGCCGGCAGCTGTCGGCTCGTCTGCCGCCGTCCGCCGTGCAGCCAGCGTGCGATCAGGCTATGTTTCGAATATTTGCTTATACCATTTTGGAATATGTTTTGGGGGGTAGACGGCCACATGGTAGATATCCCCCCCCTGGGAGCCCCAAGTGGCTTCAGGAAGCCCCAGGTGGGGTCCAGGAGGCCACAGGAGGCCCAGGAGGAAGCCCCAGGAGGCCCCCAGGAGGGAGGAGCGCATCGTGAGGAACGCACGGGTTTTCTGGCCACTGCAGGCCCAGGCCACACACGGGCTCCACGACCTGAATCGAGGGGGCGACCCGACGATCTGGGCCCCTCGTGAGCCCAGAGCGTTGCTCACATCGGCGTCTTCACTGCACGGTGGAAACAGTGGGCCAGGAAACATGAGGAATCCAGAGTATGGGAGCTGGTGAAGCTCCGATCGGGAATCGGCCACGGCTGTGACCGCCGCCCTCATCAGAAGACGAGTCCTCCAGGGTCTGAGACCTCCTGGGCACATTCCCTACCGCAGAGGAGCAAGAGGAGGCTCGGGAGCAGGCTCAGGAAGAGTAAGAGCAGAGGGGGCCACGTTCGATGAACTGGATGGACATCCGCTCGCAGCTCGCAGGAGGAGGAGGAGGAGGAGGAGGAGGAGGAGGAGGAGGAGGAGAGGTAGGGATCGAGGCCACCTGGAGACCTGGACCTCCTGGTCGAAACCTCCTGGAGGCCAACACCCCCACCGCAGCCCGTCGCACAACGTCCGTCGCCGTCGCCCATCTCAGCGGCGCGCAGACACGGGGATGGCGTGAGGGGGGCGGCCTTCGGAGAAGCCAGGGGAGCTCCTGCTGAGGCAGTGCCATTCTGCGAAGGAGCTCCCCCGCATTCTTGGAAGACCACCCCCCCGTGCCACCCCCTTGCGCGCGACGCCGACCATCGTCGTCGTCGTCGTCGCCGTCGTCGTCGTGGTCGTCGTCGCCGTTGTGTTCGCCGTCGTCGTCGTCCGTCGTCGTCGTCGTCGTCGTCGTCGTCGTCGTCGTCGTCGTACTCGTCATCCTCGTCGTCGCCGTCACTGACCATCGTCGTCATCGTCGTCATCGTGGTCGCCGTCGTCGTCATCGTCGTCGTCGTCGTCGTCTCCGCCGCCACCGCCACCACCGACGTTGTCGTCGTCGTTGTCGGCGTGGTCGTCGTCGTCGTCGTCTGGCGTCGTCGTCGTCGTCGACCTCGTCGATCTCGTCGTTCCCACCATCATCGTCAACGTCGTCATCGCCGTCGTCGCCGTCGTCGCCGTCGTCGCCGCCGCAGACCACCATCGTCGCCGTCGTCGCCGCAGACCATCATCGTCGTCGTCGTCATCGTCGTCGTCGTCGCCGTCGTCATCGTCGCAGGCATCGTCGTCGTCGTCACCGCCGCCGCTGCCGCCAGCGTCGTCGTCGTCACCCGTCGTTGTCTTCGCCTGGCGTCGTCGTCGTCTGGCGTCGTCGTCCGTCGTCGTCCGTCGTCGTCGTCGTCGTCGCCTGGCGTCGTCGTCCGTCGTCCGTCGTCAACGTCGTCCTCCGTCCGCGTCGTCGCCGCCGCAGCTCGGAGGGGGGGTTCCGCCAAGGACGGGCACTCGTACTGTCCCTCCTGTTCCTCCTCCCTCCCCTTCCTCCTCCATCCTCCTCTTCCCTCCTCCTCCCTCCTCCTGCTCCTCCTGCTCCTCCTGCTCCTCCTGCTCCTCGTCCTCCTCCCCTCCACCTCCTCCTCCTCCTCCTCCTCCTGCTCCTCCTCCTCCTCGTGCTCCTCCTCCTTCTCCTCTCTTCCTCATCCGCTCCTCCTCCTCCTCTCCTCCTCATCCGCTCCTCCTCTTCGTCGTCGTCGTCATCGTCGTCGTCGTCGTTACCTCCGCCGCCGCCGCCGACGTTGTCGTGGTCGTTGTCGCCGTCGTCGACGAAGGCCATCATCGTCGTCGTCTGGCGTCGTCGTCATCAACGTCAACGTCGTTATCGTCGTGCCGCCGCGGTCGTCGTCGTCGTCGTCTTCGCCGCCGCCGCCGCCCCAGCTGACGTCGTCGTCGTCGTCGGTGGCGTCGTCGTCGGCCGTCCTCGTCGTGGCCTGGCGCGGTCGTCGTCGTCGTCGTCGTCGTCGTCGTCGTCGCCGCCGCCGCCGCCGCCCCCGCTGACGACGTCGTCGTCGTCGGTGGCGTCGTCGTCGACCGTCCACGTCGTGGCCTGGCGTCGTCGTCGTCCTTGTCATCAACGTAAACGTCGTCGGCGTCGTCGTCGTCGCCGCCGCCACCGACGTCGTCGTCGTCGTCGTCGTCGTTGTCGTCGTCGCCCGTCCTCATCGTCGTCTGGCGTCGTCGCCGTCGTCGTCGAACGTCAACGTCAACGTCGTCGTCGTTGCCACCGTCGCCGCCAATATCAACGTCAACGACATCTTCCTCGTAGTCGACGTCGTTCCCGTCGTCGTCATCAATGTCGTCCGTCGTCGTCGTCGTCGTCGGTGGCGTCGACCTCGCCGACCATCGTCGTCGTCGTCGTCGCCGTCGTCGTCATCGTCATCGTCGTCGTCGCTGCCGCCACCGCGGTCGTCGTCGTCGTCGTCGTCGCCGCCGCCGCCGCCGCCGCCTCCGCTGACGACGTCGTAGTCGTCGTCGTCGTCGTCGTCGTCGTCGTCGTCGTCGGTGGCGTCGTCGTCGTCCGTCCTCGTCGCCGCCCAGCGTCGTCGTCGTCGCCCTCGTCGCCATCGTCGTTCTCGTCGCCAACGCCAAAGTCAACGTCAACGTCGTCGTCCGTCCGCGTCGTAGCCGCCGCAGCCCACAGGGCACCCTGCCAACTCTGCGTTCGGAGGGGGCAGCGCGCCGCGTGCATCTGCCCGCGCGAGGGCGCGGGCCCCGCCAAGGACGGGCACGCTTACTGTCCCTCCTCCTCATCCTCCTCCTCCTCCTCCTCTCCCTCCTCTCTCTCCCTCCCTCCCTCCCTCCCTCCCTCCCTCCCTCCCTCCCCACCCCCTCTCCTCCTCCTCCTCCTCCTCCTCCTCCTCCTCCTCCTCCTCCTCCTCGTCCTCTCCTCCTCCTCCTCCTCCTCCTCCTCCTCCTCCTCCTCCTCCCCTCCTCCCCCTCCTCCTCCTCCTCCCCATTACAGCGTGAGCAAGTCTACGCGACACTGCCATCGTCCGCCGCCGCTTCCTCCTCGCTCTTCCCCTCCCCCTCCCACGCCGGCCCACCCTCCGCCGTACACCTTCATTTCGTTCCTCAGCCTTCCCCTCACAATCGTCATCGGCATCCCCCGCCACTCTCATCCGTAGCCTAACCATGGTTCCCTCCTCATCCTCTCACTGGGCCGCCTCTAGCCACACCGAGACATGCCGGCACGCATGGCCCTGCTGTGCTTTGCCGTGAAACTCTGACGAACCAGCCAGCAGATCGAATCAACTGCGTCCTGGAGGGGCGTGGCTTCGGCTGCGAAGAAATTACCTGCAGACGTACCCAACCCATCTGCACCACGTGGCAGAATCACCGGGCTCTTCCGAAACGAATGAACAGTTGAGCGGGCGCGCTGTCCCTGCTGCAAGCTACATGGAGAACCTAAACTGCGCCCCCAGCGAAGCAAGACGAGGCGACACCGAAGAAGTGCTCACTGCAGGTGTAAGACATCCCTCCTCTGGGCCTCCCAGGAGATGACGAGAGTGGCGAGGGCTGCGCAGTAGGAAGCGCCCAGGCTGAGGTCTAGTTCGAGTCCGATTACAGTGGAGGCCCGACCACAAGAAACCTTCCACAAGAAACCCAACCCTGAAACCCGAGGAATTTCATTGATGTTTGATGTGCGAACGTCACGCTTCCCATGGCAAAAGTATGGAGACCCAAGAAACCCAGGGCACCCTGGAGGCAAGCAGGGTATTTCTTGGCATGGGTCTCCACTGTAGCCTGGGTCCGATTAGCACCACGCTCCGCTGGACAACCCACGAGTTCACGACCCTGGACACGGCTGCGCTGTTGGCAGCGCCCAGGCAGGGGATGTCTGCTCTGGGTCGGTGTGGCACCGCACTTCGACGGACCTGCCAGGAGCTCACAAAAGCGAGTTCCTGCTGATCCTCCTCCTCCTGCTGCGGCTTCTCCTGGTGCTGCTCTTCATCATTGCTCCCCGTTCCTCCTCCTCCGCCTCCTCCCTACCCGTTCCTACATCTCCTCCTCATTCGGCGGTCGGGGTGCGCGGGTTCCACATGAAACACTTCAGCATGATTTACCGACTTGGGTTGCCAGCTCTGCGTAGGATTGTCCACCTCATGGAGATATCCAGCATCCTTACTGCCCAGCTTGACGCCATCGTTTTGGCGCCGCTGGGTAGTGGGCTGGATCCGCGCCATTGCCATGTTCAAGGGTCTATACCACCACTGGGGGCGATCTGGTCGTTGTTGTGCTGAGCTGTGGGAATGTGTTCAAAGATCGCCCAACGGGCTTCCAGGAAGGCCCCAAGAAGACGGCCGTGAACAGCTCCAAGAGGGCACCAACGCGGCCCAGAGAGGCTCAACAAAGCGGCCTTCATAGGCGCCAGACGGGCCAAGAGTCCCAGATCCAAGAGGCTCCCAAGAAGCTTGCGGGAAGCTCGATGACCACCCCCGAATCGCGTGATTTGAATTCCTGCGGGGCCGTGGGACAAGTAAAAATGCATGACATTCGCTCTCCCGACGCAACAATCCTTCGTAAAGTACAATCAATTCGCGCCAGCGACGCCACAATCCCCTGTAAATTGCACCACGTTCGCGCCCCCGAAGCCACGATCCATAGTAAAAATCGCCATATTCGCGTCTCCGAGGCCACGAACTCCCGACATTCGCGTCCCCGAGGCAAGTACACTTCGCAAAGTATATAATTCTGGCGCCCCCGTCGACTGAGGCCATTAACCATCGCAAAGTATACCAGTCTTGCGCCCCCGAGGACACACACCCCGTAAATTACTCAAGTATCGCGTCGTTGACGCCACAAGCCTTTGCAAATTGATGAATAATCGCGTCCCCGAATCCTGAATCCTTCATAACATTCGCGTCTCCGAGGCCGCAAACCCCAGCAAATTCCTAAAGAGTCGCGTCCCCGAAGCCAGAATCCCTCGTAAATTACTTAGTGCTCGCGTCCCTGGAGAGGACCTCGTGCACCGTGGGGCACCTTGCAACGTTCGCCACCGACCCGGGCACGGAGCGGAGCTCTCCCTGACCCCTCATCCGAACTCATGAGAAAAACAACTTCGCAATGCGGTGTTCCGCAATCGTGAGTGAAGAATTCATGCTAAATGACAGGTGCCTCGTAGTCTTCGCCTTGACGCACTGGAGCATGGGTTTCGCAGCTGGCGTTGCTCGGCCTACGGAAAAACAACTGTACCCGTGCGATGGCGACCGTCGAGGCGTGGACTCGGCAGAGAGGAAAAGACCCAGGATACGGTATCCCGGGTCTTCTCCTCTCCCAAGTGGGCGCGATGGGGTATCCGGATACCCCATCGCGCCCACTTGGGAGATATACGGGAAGGCACCCGACACCCTTCATCACAATGATTGGCCCTGCAGTCTCCCTTAGAGTGCACCGCCATCGCGCTACCACAGAGAGCGCAGAAGACAGTGGGGGCCCGACCACGAGAAGCCTTCTCCACAAGAAAGCCCACCCTGAGACCCCAGGACGTCCGTCGAGGTTCCGGTGGGGGAGCGTCGCGCTCGTCCCTGGCAAGACCATCGGCACCCCAGGGACGCCCAGGGCACCCAGGGTGGCCGGGGCAGGGCGCTGCTCGGCAGGGGGGCCCCTCCGCCGCAAGGGGGCAGAGGTGGGGGCTCTGCCAGGCCACGGCGGGGCTCGGCCGCGGAGGGTTTCCTCGACCTTCTAGGCTCAGGTCGGGCATGTCCCCCTACACCTTAGGCGATGCTTAAGAAAACGTAAGTTTTCGGCCAGAGTCTCGATTTTTCTTAACGTTTCAATGTGAATCCTAAGATTTCAATAGAAATGTTGGGTTTTTATCCAAGTTCTGAGACTATGAATTTCTTAACCCATGATTTCTTAAGCATTTCGCAGGGTGTACAGACGGAGCTTGGACGAAAAATTAAGCATGGGAAAAATGCTCCCAAAGAATCAAAGGTATTCAAACATCGTCCCCACAGTTGTTGTAAACTATGTTTGGATATATATTCCTGTAGAGGGACACGCCCGACTTAAATCTATAGGTATGAGCCACGGCCCGAAAAATGGAGCCCCTCCTGTTGGCGGCGAGCGAGGGGGGGGGAAGGAAGAAGGAGAAGGCCTTCGCAGAAGGCTCGGAAGTCCCCCAGCCTTCTGAGATGTGTTCTACGCCTTCCCCGAAGACACCAAAAAACCTCTCAGAAGGCGCGAGGGCTTCTGAGAAGTCCCGCCGCCTTCTGAGAGGGCCTTCTCCTTCTCACTTCCCCTCCTCGCTCCCCGCCGATCCTTAGCCCAAAGTGGTCCTGCTATCGACGTCTTGACTGTAGAACGCCGAGATCATTTGGTCGAGTCCTCTGCGGCTGAGCGTGCTGAGACTCGTTCAGATCCCGCTCCGTCTCGTGCTGGTGCGTTTGAACCCAGGGGCCATTTCCTGAAGCCCTCTTCGAAGTTCTCTGGCACCTTCGGGTCTGCGAATGAGCTGGTACAGGGTCCAAATGATTTTTCTGCCAAGACATATACAGACACACATATCGTCCGCGACGGTAGCGATTTCCAGCATGTCGCCAAGAACTTTGCAGAACTGGTTGGTGATTTGCTGCTGTGGACGACGACGGACAGTTCAATGGTGCGACATACAGTCCTGTCCCGCCGTGCTACGTCTGCAGGAGAGTTTGCGGCCACATGCCGGGCTGTAAGGTGGGCCAGTGGGGCCTCGGAGGGTTACATCGATGCGCAACTGGTCAATGGCCACGTTGGTCTGCCAAGAAAGGAACAACTGTCCCTAAAGAGCTGACATCGTGGTTTTTCCATATCTATGCTGAGTAAGTGTTGTAAGTGAGTACGTTGCAGAACGTCAAAGCTCACGTTCCCTCGATGGGCGAAGGCCCACTCATGGTAAAGCATGACGTTTGGGAAGCCACCTGGCCAATGCGGGGTCCAAGAAGACTTCCACGGGTGAGGGGCGCGTTGGCCACCCTCAAACTTCAGAACGGCCGTAGATCGTTGGCTTCTGGCAGCGCGCTGTCTTTTGCAGAGTCAGTCGCTCCTCCCCCCACGGGATCCTCCTCCAGGGCGTTGTCAGACTGTTCCAGGGCTTACAACGGGCGAGCTGTAAGAAAGGGGCCACAGTAGCATTGCACCTCTTTGCTCGGACAATGCCTGGCTCACTACGTGTCTCAAACGTTTCTGCTACTCGTCTACGTACGGGCGTCATGACTTAGGGAAAAGAAAAATGGCATAAACACAAAAACTCGGAGGCCCGCACGGATTTCTCGTATCGGCGCTGGGGCCCCCCGGCGGCGCCTCCGGCGCCGCCCCTGGCGCGCTCCGCGCGCCAGGGAGGGGGGTCCAGCGCCGATCCGAGCAATCCGCGCGGACCTCCGAGTTGTTAAGCTTGTGCTACGTGTTGTTCCCCTTTATGCTGGTCTACGGGCGGGCGTCATGACTGGCAGCACGCTCCCGCGGCCCCACGAAGCCCACCCTTCGGCTACACGTAAGATTGGGCGCCCGAGTTATCCAGGGTAACTCGGGTCCGGGGTAACTCGGGTTTGGATTCCCAAAAAACGAACCCGAGTTAGCCCTGACCCGAGTTACCCCTGATGATTCGGGGCTCTGGACGCCCGAGTTATCCGGGGTAACTCGGGTCCGGGGTAACTCGGGTTTGGATTCCCGAGAAACGAACCCGAGTTATCCCTGACCCGAGTTACCCCTGATGATTCGGGGCTCTGACCTTCGGCTACACGTAAGAGTGGCCCTGGGTAAGAGCAACCTTTGGTGCGCGGCCTTTGGGGGGCCGCGGGGAGGCCAACTCCAGGCGCGCTGGCCGCTGCTGCCGCCTCGCGCTCGGCCATCTGGGGGGGCCCGTCTGCGCCCGCACCAAAAAGGTCACTCCGGCCAAAGGTCCCTCTTACTAAAGGGGCCCCAGGACACACAAATATAAACACACAAATAAAAAGGTTCCCCAGATTTTCCCAGATGTTCTCAGTTTTTGTCCTCCCCCCCACTTCCCATATTCTTGCATTTTGTTCCTGGGGGTCGACGATGAATTGTGTCTGCGTGTTTTTGTTCCCCTCCTGACTTACGTCTCGCCGAACCACGCTCACCACGCATGCTCCCGGCCTGCGGGCCCGCGGGGCCCCCCTCCCCTTTCCCAGGACGGGAGGGGCACCGAGGGCCCGCGCGCCCCCCCGCCCCCGAGATGAGATCGGAGACGCCGACGGCGACGACGACGACGACGACGACGACGACGACGACGACGACGACGACGGTGCAGACACCCCTCCCTCCGTTGAAGGGGCCGCCGCACCACCCTACACTCAGACTGGGTCGACTGCGGCAAGCGCGACCGCCCGGGAATCTCTAAGAAATCTTCCCGCGAACTCCTGCGAAGCTCCAACCTCCAAAACATCTTACGTCGTATCTCCGAAAATCTTGGCGCCTCAAAGAAAGCAGTGAACCACAGACAAGAACGTCGAGCCTTCAAAATTTTCCAGCGAATCTCCAAAAACACTTCGCTTCAACATCCCCAACGAAAGTTATCCCGGATATTGTCCGTTGATTTTCCAGGGCATTGCCGAAGATTGTCCAGAGATTTCTGCACGCCAGAGATGGTCAGGAGATTTGCCATAGGTGCTCCAGAAGATTTCCCGAAGATTCCTGCAGTCTGGAAACTGTCCGGCGACTTCCGGTACATTTTCTGGAGATTCCTGCACCGCGGAGATTCTCTTGAGATTTACCTGGGGATTTGTACAGCCCGGAGAATTTCTGGAGATTCCCAGCTGTGAAGCCCAGAAATTGTTCTAGAGATGTTGGGAAAATGCCAAAAAACAATCTTTGGAGATGTCCGCCAAGATTTCTGGGAGATTTTTCACCCAGAGGGCCCTTGTCGCGTTTGCCATATTGTAACCCTACACCCACAGGGAAGGGAAGGGGGGAGCACCGCAGCACCGCCCCACAACCAAGGGGGGGAACCCATCGGATGGGGGGGGAATCCAGTAGCGTTGGGGGGCGCGGGGGCCGGAGCGTGGCGCTGTTTTAAAGCGCTGCTGTGTGCTTTTACTAGCACCCGCGATGACGCATTCACAAAAGCATCATCACCTCATCACCATCACCATCACCATCACCATCATCGTCATCCTCATCATCATCGTCATCATCATTCCGTATCAGCATCGACTCATTACCACCACCGCCACCATCACCACCATCATAATCATCATCATCAACATCATCATCATCACCATCATCATTATCGTCGTCATCATCATCAGCAACATCATCAGCATCATCTTCATCTTCATCATCATCATTATCATTACCATCATAATCATCATCATCATCATCATCATCATCATCATCAGCATCATCATCATCAGCAGCATCATCAGCATCGCCATCGTCCACACCATCACCATCGCAAGTCAACAGCAGCAACAGCATCAGCATCAGCATCCGCATCACAATTCTCATCGTCATCAGCAGCAGCATCATCCTCATCCTCATCCTCATCCACATCCTCATCATCATCATCATCATCATCATCATCATCATCATCATCATCATTAGCATCACCCTCATCAGCATCATCATCATCATCATCATCCTCATCACCATCTCGTCAGTATCATCATCATACTCAACATCGTCATCGTCATCGTCATCGTCATAGTCATCATCATCATACTTCTCATCGCCATCATCACCCATCGTAACTCACATCATCGTGATCATCCATCCATCCATCCATCCATCCATGAATGCTCCGCCTCCTCTTCCACCTCCCCCTCCTCAGCCGTTAGGGTCCAAGGACCCTTGCGCCCAAAGTACGAGGGACTCACGATATCGGATGCCCAAACGCGGCGGTCACACGTTTTCCCGAAAGACGTCGTCTCCTTCCTTCTGCTCTCCTCACTTCAGTGACCGGTCCCCCTCCTCCTCCTCCTCCTTCTTCTCCGCCTCCTCCCCAAGCTCATCATCTCATCATAACCCTTCGCCTCCTCCACCTCATCAAAATCCTCCTCTTGCGATGCATCCGCATGTTGCTCCTAAACCAGGTCCTCCCCTCCCTTGCCCGATTCCACATCTTGCTCGCGCTGCTGCCAAATCCCACACAAGCTTCTGAATGATTCCCTCGACTGTCTTCTTCTCTGCTCAGCGTATCTTCCACGTCCTCGTATCGATATCCCTCCGTATGATCGTGGTTATGGTCCTTCTCCTGCTGCTATTAGTTCTTGTCCGAGCGCTCCTGCTCTTATCCTCCTGGTCGCCCGCCTGCTCGTATCCTTCCCAATCATCATACGACTCTCCTGCGCATCCCCTATGAGGCTCCCTGTTATACTGCTCATCCCCTCGCACGCCGCGCAAGAGGAGAAGGCGGCCGACAGGTGAGCTCGCGCCAACTGCTGTCCCTGAGGTCGTTCCTGGCGGCCGCAAGAAAAAACACACTGGGGGACCAACACCAGGAGAAGAAGGAGCTGGAAAGTGGGGTGGGGGGAGGGGTGGGTGCGGTGGACGTGGAGGTTGCTGGAAAAAAGAAGCATGCGTGGACGGAAAAGGTCGAGGGTCGACGAGGACAGAGAGAGAGAGAGAGAGAGAGCCAGAGGGAGAGAGAGAGTGAGAGACGAAACAAAAGCAAGAATAGTGATTGAATGGGGCAATGAGGGCGTGGTAGAAATAACAAATAGCATTAACTGCTTTGTCGACATTGCTGTCGGTCGAACAGTACAGAGTGATCACACACGAACACACGCACACACACACACACGCACACACACACACACACTCTCTAACACACACACACACACACACTCACACAGACACACAACGAGGCAATCACCGGCGCGCGGGACGGAGGAAGAAGAAAGATCAAGTGGGCAACGAGGACATGCCCGGAGGGGGGAGCAAGAGAAGGCGGCGGCGGCGAGCGAGGGAGAGCAGAACGAAGGTGGCGACGACGCAGCGGTCGCCTCCCCGTCCCTTCCCAGCTCAGTTGGCACGGCTTTGCTCGCCGAGGGACGCGTCGAATCAATCCCCGATCCCAGCACGGCGTCGGGGCCAGACGGGGCCAGGGAGGGCGCAGAGAGGTCGGGGGACGCCTGGGCAGAGACGGCGCCGACCGAGCAAAGTCGGCCTGCGGCCCGTGCGAAGCAGGAGAGCTCGCGCCCCCGGGCTCCAGGCTCCCTGAACGCAGGGCAGGGGGGAGGAGCGGGAGGAGGAGGGGAGAAAAGGCAGGTCGCAAAGGGGGGGGGAGGAGCTGGGAAGGGGCACGCGCGAGGAGGGACCGAGAGGAAACGGAGGAGGAGGCGGAGGAGGAGGAGGAGGAGGAGGGAATAGGGGAGGAGGGAGTGGGGGAGGAGGAGGAGGAAGAAGAGGAGGGACAGCAGGGCAGGAGCAGGAGGCCACCTGCCAGGCCTGCCGCAGCGCGGTGCTCATGGTGCCCTGCAGAGAACACGTCGCCCCCCCCCGAAAAGCCGGCCGCCCAGCCCGATGCGAGGCCCGAACGCAGCGTCTCCGACCTCGCGGGTGCTCCCGGGGGGGGCGACGACGACGTTGGCGCGCCCGACGCCCGAGATGAGCGGCAGCTCCGCCACAGGCGGTCCCGAGGGCCCGGGCGCGAACGGGCCCGAGGAGCATCCCCCGGTGGGCCCTCCCCCCTCCCAGATGGTCTGGTACCGGAAATTTTCGGTTGCGATTTCGACGCACCCCGAATTTCGGTAGCGACCGGATCCTCGTTCGAGGGCGCTGAAATAGCGGATTTCAGAACGCTCTGATGCCGGTATTGGGCGCTACATTTCGGTGTTTCGGTAGCGACCGATCTCTGCGGAGCGCTACCGGAAATTTTCGGTAGCGGACCATCAGGGCTGGGAGGCCCACGCGCCTCCACCTGGCGGCGCGCAGGAGGGGGTCGGGGGTCGGGGGGGGAAGGCCTCCTTGGAAGGGGGCTGGTCCTCGAGAGGGCGCGGGCCCTGCCTCCGCAGGCGAGGCCCGCGCCTCCTGAGGAGCAAGGGGGTGCTTCTGAGAAGCCGACCCCCCCTCCCCCCTGCCGCCGTCTGCACGTGGCCGATGCCCCCCCGCCCTCCCCCCGAAAAGCAAAACAAATGTGGTCAGACATAGAAGGTCCCGACACTTCGAGCGCGAACGGGCCGGTGGAGCCCCCCGCGTCGAGACACCTGTGGGGGGGCCCAGCTGCCATGCGTGCTGCGTCGCGATGGCCACGGGCTTCCGAGAAAGAGCCCCACCTCGACCCCTTCCAGAGCGGTGCCGGGTTGGTCTCGGCAGCTTCGGCGCGGAGGGGCCGTGCGAGGCACCTCGGCTCCACACAACCTCGGGAGGCAGGGGCCGTGCTTGCCGCATCGCGAGGATCAAGGGGATCTGCAGGGAGACACGTGAACCCACCCGACCTGCAAACATGCATATATGCCCAGAGCGAATAACACCACGAAACAAGTCAACTATGCCAGGAGGTGCTGATAAGTTGGACTCGAGACGGCCTGTGCGATACCCTCAGTTGAGCCCCCCTGATGAGGCCCAGCTGCGATGACTGCCACATCGCGGTGAGCTTGCGTATGGGTGAGCCTGAGTATTGCTAGATCTGCGAGCTAGAATGCCTCTGAACGTGAATGAGTCCGAATAATACGAACGATCCGAATTATGAGCAGGCAAAAGACAGACAAAGTATTAACGCGATTGTGCGTGAGGAGGAGTAAATCTGAGCACGAGTGGGCCTGAGGGTGGGTGAAGAGTGGAATAGTCTGGGCATGAGCGGGTATGAACGCGACCAGGCCTCGGTCAGATTGGGTGTGGGCATGAATGGGTACGAGCCGGCGGCAAATCTCACAATGTGAGCAGGTGGGAATACGTGTAGGCCTGAGAGGGCACACCATACTTGAGATATGGGTAACAAGGACCCCACACTTACGAACTGAGAAACTATATCCCTGTATTCAGGGGCAGGGTCTGCACGTGAAAGCGACTGCGTATGAGGGAATCTGAGCGCGAAACTGGGTACGAGTGAGTCGGGGTGCGAGTTTTCTGAGCATGAATTGGTGGCAACAGGTGATTGAGTGAGACCAGATTCGAAGTGTGAATACGCCTCTTGATCGTACGAGTATGAGGGGGTCTGAGCCTGTGTGAGCGTTCGTTCGAAGCTGAGTGTGAACGAGCACGAGCGCGAGTGAGTTTGGCGCAAGTGGGTCTGAATGTGAGTATGGGCAGGAAAAAGATGCTGATAGGAGTGGAGGGGGGGGGGTGGAGGCATAGACCTCATAACAACAGGCTCGTACTTGGAAGATAGGAAAAGACAACTACGCGGGAGGGGAGGACGCACGCCAGGACATAGCCGGGGGAGAGAAACAGGCAGTGCCCAACACGAGGACTTCTAGACAGGGGGGGTGGCCGACCTCAGAGAGGATCCGAGTCCAGCCTCGAAAGGGCAGGAAGACCGCGTGGTGCCGCTCCTGAATGGTAAAGCGAAGGGGGGCAGGAGGCGGAGCATGACAACGAAGGGATGGACCCTTTCGGCCCGTTGTGGGCCGTCTCGGGGGCTTCTCGGGGGCTCGATGGAGCTTCCCCGAGGCAATCTGAAGCCGAAAACCCTATGGAGCAAACGGCACGGTTACTCCTCGGGGTCTCGTTCGTTTCCGTTGCCCCGTTGGGCCTCCCGAAAGGCCACCGTGGGCGCCTCTGGGAGATTGTTCAAGGCAACCCCGAGGCCTCTTGGGAAGAGGCACAGCCCTGGCCCTGGGCCCGCAGCGAAGCTGGGCGGCGTGCCCCCGTATACGAGCATACGGGCATCCACCCCCAGGATCTGTACGGACCCACTGATTTGGACACGTGCCCTCCGAGAATCTCGCAGAACATTGGGAATTTGAATCTCCTCGCAAAGAAAACATTCCTGGCCGAATGTGCCGCCAATAGGGGTGAGAAGAGTGAGAAAGAGAGAAAGAGAGAGAGAAGAGAGAGAGAGAGAGGAAGAGAGCGAAAACGGAAAATGAAAAAGAGAGAGAGAGAGTGAGAGAAGCTGCAGTGGGTATTCGGTTGCAGGGAGCCTCTACAATAAGCGTCTAGTCTACACGCGGAAACTCTTACTGTTAGCCTTACCGTTTTGATGGACCAAGCAAGGGTCAGGGACCCCTGACAGATCTCAATTCAAACCCCTCTGATCCGCTGGAGCGCAGGGCGATCCACGCTGAATACAAGTGGTTCCTTGATGGCCGTCCCAACGGCAACGGCAGCAACGTGATGGCAGCACATGTTTTGGAGGTCGCCGGCTGCTGCATCTGAAAGCGGAACCCAGGGAAGTGAATGCCTCTGTCTTAGTGAAGCACTCTGAGGTGACCTTCCGGCGCTGTAGAGCTGCACTCCACTCTAAGCCGCGTGCGACATCGGCCGCGCAATCTGGAAACGGCGGGTGTGGGAAAGGAGGAGGGCGAACGTACGGGAAGGATATGCGCGTGTGGGGGGCTGGTGCGCTTGCAGATCCTTCGAGACTGCACCACACAATGGCAGGAGACTAATGTACCAGATTGACGTACGGCGTGGTCCAGGTGCAGCCCTTCTAGACAAAAGCAAAGGGCAGGGAGGACAGAGGAAGCAGGGCATGCGCGCCACAAAAGTTGGCGGTGGCGTCTCAGGTGTGTTCAGCAGAACGCCCGAAGGATTTACCTTAGCTGTCATGTTCGACAACCAAATACGGCACTATACCGCAATATGATGGACATCGATGCATCCTGATTCTTGAAAAAATCGGTGGTCGGAAAACTGCGTGGCCGGAAAACTGTGCCAAATATATTAAGCTCAGGCGCACGGTTTGCACCTCCCGTTAGTACTTGGCTTGACTCCGTCCGTCCGTCGACACGCGCAATGCGCGAACTTATCAAATGGACACTCGCACGGCAGAATTCGTGCCCTGGGACCCTGCTGCGGCAACGTGATGTCGTATCCACTCGGAATCAAACACACTCCTCCGCAGAGCAGAACCGCTGCCAGCGGTCGTACCAGAATACCTGTCACCAAGTGTGAACCGCTTCCCCACATCCTTATCAAGGAGGCCCGCCAACATTGCCGTGAAACTCGGGGAGAATACATCGGCCAAACACTCGCCGCTGCCCTTGCGCAGCCGGCGCTTGCTCAGAAACTTAGTTAAGCCAAACATGCAGACGTACTCGAACAGCTCGCAGGTCTTCCGCTTGGTAGAGCTCCAGGGGTAGTCCTGCGCGCCCATGGCAAATAGTACCACGCCGAGGGAAAATGGGTCTGTCATAAAGGTGTCGAACGGCTGCGGGAGATGCATTTCGGGGGCCTGGTACGACTGCTTTCCCCTGATTTCCCCCGACACCAGCCGGCTCATCGTGGACATCCCGAAGTCGATGATCTTGATCCTCAGGACGCCCTTCTCGTTGTTGAGCAGCAGGTTCTCCAGAGACAGATCTCTATGAGCGATGCCAAGTTGGTGCAGCAACCTTGGACAGACACATCATAAGATAGAAATGGTGGGAGGTCCGCGCGGATGTCTCGAGTCGGCGCTGCTTCTGCTCCTCCCATCCCTTCCTCGGCGCGCGGAGCGCACCAGGGAAGGCACCATAAGCGCCGCCAGGGGCAAGTATGGGGGCAGGGGCCCGAGCGCCAGCCCAGGAAATCCGCGTGGACCTCTCAAAGTGACCTGATGTGTGTGTGTGTGTGTGTGTGAGTGTGTGTGTGTGTGTCTGTGTGCGTGTTTGTGTGTTTGTGTGTTTGTGTGTTTGTGTGTTTGTGTGTTTGTGTGTTTGTGTGTTTGTGTGTTTGTGTGTTTGTGTGTTTGTGTGTTGTGTGTGTGTGTTTGTGTGTTTGTGTGTTTGTGTGTTTGTGTGTTTGTGTGTTTGTGTGTGTTGTGTGTTTGTGTGTTTGTGTGTTTGTGTGTTTGTGTGTTTGTGTGTTTGTGTGTTTGTGTGTTTGTGTGTTGTGTGTGTGTGTTGTGTGTTGTGTGTGTGTGTTTGTGTGTTTGTGTGTTTGTGTGTTTGTGTGTTTGTGTGTTTGTGTGTTTGTGTGTTTGTGTGTTTGTGTGTTTGTGTGTTTGTGTTGTGTGTTTGTGTGTTTGTGTGTGTGTGTTTGTGTGTTTGTGTGTGTGGTGCGTGTGTGTGCGCGCGTGTGCGTGGCGTGCGTGTGCGTGTGCGTGTGCGTGTGCGAGTGCGTGTGCGAGTGCGTGTGCGTGTGCGTGTGTGCGCGTGTGCGCGTGTGCGCGTGTGCGCGTGTGCGCGTGTGTGCGTGTGTGCGTGTGTGCGTGTGTGCGTGTGTGCGTGTGTGCGTGTGTGCGTGTGCGTGTGCGTGTGCGTGTGCGTGTGCGTGTGCGTGTGCGTGTGCGTGTGCGCGTGTGCGCGTGTGCGCGTGTGCGCGCGTGTGCGCGTGTGCGCGTGTGCGCGTGTGCGCGTGTGCGCGTGTGCGCGTGTGCGCGTGTGCGCGTGTGCGCGTGTGCGCGTGTGCGCGTGTGCGTGTGCGTGTGCGCGTGTGCGCGTGTGCGCGTGTGCGCGTGTGCGCGTGGTGCGCGTGTGCGCGTGTGCGCGTGTGCGCGTGTGCGCGTGTGCGCGTGTGCGCGTGTGCGCGTGTGCGCGTGTGCGCGCGTGCGCGTGTGCGCGTGTGCGCGTGTGCGCGTGTGCGCGTGTGCGCGTGTGCGCGTGTGCGCGAGTGCGCGTGTGCGCGTGCGCGTGTGCGCGTGTGCGCGTGCGCGTGTGCGCGTGCGCGTGCGCGTGTGCGCGTGTGCGCGTGTGCGCGTGTGCGCGTGTGCGCGTGTGCGCGTGTGCGCGTGTGCGCGTGTGCGCGTGTGCGCGTGTGCGCGTGTGCGCGTGTGCGCGTGTGCGCGTGTGCGCGTGTGCGCGTGTGTGCGTGTGTGCGTGTGCGTGTGTGCGTGTGTGCGTGTGTGCGTGTGTGCGTGTGTGCGTGTGTGCGTGTGTGCGTGTGTGCGTGTGTGCGTGTGTGCGTGTGTTTGGTGTGTTTGGTGTGTTTGGTGTGTTGGTGTGTTGATGTGTTGATGTGTTGATGTGTTGATGTGTTGATGTGTTGATGTGTTGATGTGTTGATGTGTTGATGTGTTGATGTGTTTGTGTGTTTGTGTGTTTGTGTGTTTGTGTGTTTGTGTGTTTGTGTGTTTGTGTGTTTGTGTGTTTGTGTGTTTGTGTGTTTGTGTGTTTGTGTGTTTGTGTGTTTGTGTGTTTGTGTGTTTGGGTGTGTTTGTGTGTTTGTGTGTTTGTGTGTTTGTGTGTTTGTGTGTTTGTGTGTTTGTGTGTTTGTGTGTTTGTGTGTTTGTGTGTTTGTGTGTTTGTGTGTTTGTGTGTTTGTGTGTTTGTGTGTTTGTGTGGTTGTGTGTTTGTGTGTTTGTGTGTTTGTGAGTTTGTGTGTTTGTGTGTTTGTGTGTTTGTGTGTTTGTGTGTTTGTGTGTTTGTGTGTTTGTGTGTTGTTTGTGTGTTTGTGTGTTTGTGTGTTTGTGTGTTTGTGTGTTTGTGTGTTTGTGTGTTTGTGTGTTTGTGTGTTTGTGTGTTTGTGTGTTTGTGTGTTGTGTGTATGTGTGTATTTTGTGCGTGTGTGCGTGTGTGCGTGTTGTGTGTGTGTGGTGGCGTGCGTGCGTGCTGTGTGCGTGCGTGCGTGCGTGCGTGCGTGTGCGTGTGTGCGTGTGTGCGTGTGTGCGTGTGTGCGTGTGTGCGTGTGTGCGTGTGTGCGTGTGTGCGCGTGTGTGCGTGTGTGCGTGTGTGCGTGTGTGCGTGTGTGCGTGTGTGCGTGTGTGCGTGCGTGCGGGCGTGCGTGTGTGCGTGTGTGCGTGTGTGCGTGGTGTGCGTGTGTGCGTGTGTGCGTGTGTGCGTGTGTGTGTGCGTGCGTGCGTGCGTGCGTGCGGGCGTGGGCGTGGGCGTGGGTGTGGTGTGGGGTGTGTGGGTGTGGGGTTGGTGTGGGTTGGGGTTGGGGGTGGTGGGGGGGGGGGGTGGGTGTGGGTGTGGGTGTGTGGTGTGGGTGTGTGTGTGCGTGTGCGTGTGCATGTGCGTGTGTGTGTGTGTCGCTTCTTCGTTGGCCGGCACCTCACTCCATCAAAAATCTGGTACACGAGAGGGTACATCGCAGCCTCTCTCTCCAGGCCGGGTTGCGGGTCGCGGTCGCACCAGGCGAAGAGGTCGCCCTCGGACGCCAGCGAGCTGACCACATAAGTGCTGTAGCTGTCCACGAAGACGCCTAGCAGCTTCACGCAGTATGGGTATCTAATCTGGTTGAGGTGCCTGACGAGTCCCACGTCCATCCAGGGCTGCTCGGAGGAGTCTGGGTACCGTGCGATGAACTCGTCCGGCGAGCCACGGATCCATCTCGTCGGCATCTTCTTAACAGCCATGAAGGTGCTGCCCTCGCGCATGAGCTCCACGCAGCCATGGTTTCTCTTGGCATCCTGAAGCTGCTTCACTCTCCTGAATCGCCGGCCGTCCCATGGCAGAATGCCCGCGGCAGTGGCGTCCATGCTCTCCTTCAGCACAGCCGGGGTCAGCGGCACGAGCACGTGCTCCTGTGAGGCTGAGAGCAGGATGCCAGAAAGTTCCATACGAACAACTCTCGACTGCACGCAAGAGGTGGCCCTATCCCAGATGGCATAAATAATCCCCCACCCCACCCCTCGGGATGGGCGTGTGCCGTCGGGAGGGGGTCGGGTGGGGGAGGGGGGGGCGGTTTTGAAGCTCAAGTTTCTGGGTCCGGGGGGGGGGGGGGGGGCGAATGGCGGCGGCAGTCTCAGGGGGGGGGAGGGGGGAATGGAGGTGCGGCGGTGGGCGAGGGGGGGGGGTGATGCGGGATGGGGCGCGAGATGGAGGAACGGGGTGGCGCAAGGTTGCCTGGCGTGGGTGACCGCAGGTATGGCGCTGCAGGTGGGGGAGGGGCAAGGCAGGGAATCCCTGCCTGCAATCTCGCCCCTGCCCTCCCACGCCGTCTTCCATTCCCATTCTGCCTCTTTATAGTGAACTCCGACGGCGGCGGCGACGACGACGATGAGGAGAAGGATGAGGACGACGAAGACGACGGCGGCGACGACGTCGACAACGATGAGGAAGATGACGACAACGACTTGTTTCCCTGTGCGGACGGCCATCCGAGACGGCCTCGAGCCTCCCATTCAAAACTCAACGAGAATGAAGGAGGGGGAACGCAGAACAAGAAGGCAGGATGGGGCGGAGTGGAAAGACGGCAGTGCCAGAACTGAGAAGCCTCCTCCTCATCAGCCTTTCTTCCTACCCCTCTTCACCTCCCTCCACCCTCCCCCGCCGTTCCCCTCTTTACAACTCCGCCCCGATCATCCTTCATAGCCCCCCCCCCCACTGCCTATCCTCATCCTCCTCGTCCGCAACATCTTTCTCCACCCTCCATGGTCATCAACACAAGTATTATTATAGTCATCCTCATATCATCCCCGCAGTTCACCCTCCAGGGGATCTGGGGATTGGACGGCGGGCTGGTTGGATGGAAAGAGGGGCCTGGAAATGGATATGACATGGCGGATGGTGATGGCATGGCGGCGCCCAGATAGAAACCAGCTCACTCGCCACTCCGCTTCCGACGCCCCATGAAAGCTCCAGGGCACACGCTGGATTCCCCGAAGAACTTCCAAGAAAGCAGTGAGACATCGGGTGAACGCCAGCGACGGCGACAACGACGACGAGGATGACGACGAGGACGAGGACAAAGACCAGGACGACGACGTTGACGTTGGCGTTGGCGTTGACGTTAACGTTAACGTTGGCGGCGGGACGACAACGACGACGAGGACGAGTGCAGGACGAGAACGACGACAACCACGAGTGGGTGGGGGGGGGGCAAGGGGGAGGGGCGAGTGATGGGGTGGGAAAGGACAAGAGAAATGGGGAGGGGACAGAAAGAAGGACGCGCGGCGCCAGTCGTCGTCCTCGCGGTCCGTGTCCTCGTCCTCGTCCTCGCTTTCATCGCACTCGTCTTCGTCCTCGTTAACGTCCTCGTACTTGTCCTCGTCGTTGCCCTCGCCCTCGTCGTCCGCCTCGTCTATCTCGTCTTCGTCGTTCTCCGTGTCGTCCCCGTCCTCGTATTGGTCGTCGTCCTTGTCCTTGTCCTTGCGCTGACCCACGTGACCGTGCTCTAGATGTGGAATCATCGTCGTCGTCGCCATCACCGCTTTGAGTGGGGGATGGGGCTGGATCGAGGCGGGGGGGCTGGAGAGGGTATGAATCTAAGGATCGACTGGGTCGAGTATGGTAAAGGCGACCGCCCGAGAATCTCGTACAAATTTTCCGCGAATTCCTGCAAGTCTCCAACTTACAGAACTTATCCCAGCGAATCTCAAGAAGAATATCTTCCCGCCTTCAGAATGTCCCAGCGAATCTCCCAAACACGGTTATACTTGACAAATATGCTGGCTAATCTCCAAAGCATCATCTCTTCAAAAAAACTATCAACGAAATTTACCCTGAGGGTTTCCTGCTGATGCTCACTGCTGGAGAGAATCCGAATGTTGAATGTATTTGCACGCCGAAGCTTTGCTGAAGAGGTTAATTACGTAAATGTTCTGGAGGCGAGCTGCCGAATTCTGCCGAATTCTCCGAATTCTGGAGCACAAAGATTTTCCGGAGATTCCGGGAATGCCCAGACACAACTTGGAGCCTTCCCCCGAGGGATCCCAGCGACTCTTCGCCCAGAGGGCCCCGGCCGCCTGCCGGGTGGAACCACTCCTAAGCTGGGGGAGGTGGCAGTTTTGGCCCGGGGATGGGGCTCGTGGGTAGGGACAGGGAGACGAAGCCAGGACGGTGACACCTTTGGACGAGGATGAATCGGAAGTCCTCGAAAACGGGCGGCTCTGGAAAATGTCTCTGGCGCCGCGGCCTTTCCAGAGCGTCCAGGAACGCTCTGGAA
Organism: Prorocentrum cordatum; assembly: GCA_963575745.1. NCBI lineage: Eukaryota > Dinophyceae > Prorocentrales > Prorocentraceae > Prorocentrum > Prorocentrum cordatum. Next base: position 451,919 of record CAUYUJ010004670.1, read on the forward strand.
CGGACTCATCCTCGTCGTAGCCCCGCCTGAGATGCGGAGGCCATGTCAGGAGGATGCGGTGTGCATGCGCATGTTCGAGAGAGAGAAACAATTTTGGACGCGCGCTTTGGCGCGTTCGAGAGAGAGAGAGAGATAGGATGGGGACGCTCAGCGGGAAAGTTAGTCGACCCTGCCCCATGATCATCATGCCATTAGGAATAGGCAAGGGCGACCTTTGGTGCAGCCTGCCGCTCGTCTCCAGCGATGAGACAGGATCAGCCCGCGCCCTCGGGCTTGGCCGCGCAGCGCCCCCCGAAAACTGCTCATCAATGGGAAGGGTCCCTGAGAGCCGGATAGCCCTGAGGATGAGTCAGGCGCTGCGGCCGTTCCGAAGCGCTCTGGAATGCACTCAGGACGCTCCACAGGGCTCTCGATCGACTTACTCGTACCCCAGCGCTGCCTCATTCCCGTCCTCCGCCAGCGGATCTGCATCGGAGTCGTCCTCGCTGCTCACCTGAAGGGAGGAGGAAGGAGGGCATGAATAGGAGAGAAAGGAGGGAGGAGGAGGAGGAGGAGGAGGAGGAGGAGAAGGAGGAGGAAGAAGAGATGGAGGAGGAGAGGGAGGAGAGGCCGGAGGAGGAGGAGAAGGAGGAGGAGGACGAGGAGGAGGAGGAAGAGGAGGAGGAGGAGGAGAGGCCGGAGGAGGAGGAGGGGAGGAGGAGAGGAGGAGGGAGGAGGAGGAGGAGGAGGAGGAGGAGGAGGAGGAGGAGGAGGAGGAAGGAGAGGAGGAGGAGGAGGAGGAGGAGGAGGAGGAGGAGGGGGAGGGGGAGGGAGGGAGAGGGAGGACGGGAAATGCAGCGGGGAAGGGGAAGGAGTGGAAGGAGGACTAGACGAGTGGGGAGTTGGGGGGAGGCGGCAGGTTGATCTACCCCCGCAGAACACCCGAAATATCGGCATATCGATATCAGTTTTTAGTATGTAGTTTAAAAAATGGGAGCAACTAGGGCTGGGGGACAGCACGACCGTGTGCACCAAAGTGAACTAGAACACGAGTTTGGAACACGTGTGTACACTGCACGGATGTCTCAAGCGACGCGGCTGCCGGGCGCAGCTAGCGTTCCCCGCCCCCCCCTGGTGGGGCTCTTCAGCGGTCGCTTCCTACCCCCCATTAGAACCCTCGAGCGAAACGCTACTGAGGAAAAGGAGGAACGCTGGAACAGCGAAAACGGAGGGTGAGGGCGAAGAGGTATGGAGAAGAGGAGAAAGGTGAGAGGGAGATAATGCGGACTCTCATCACCAGAAAAGAACCCGAAGGGGCTGCCATGATGAGGGGCACGCGAGCTACGATGATGGACGGCATTGGTGCACAAGCACCTGGCGGCAAAGGAACCAGTGGTGGGGTCTCCCAGGCTAAGGGAGGCGGACAGCTACACTTCAGAGAAGAGGACCGCAACAAGATCTGCGGCACCATGGCGTGCCGCCTGCAGGAGGCCCACCACAACATGCAGGCCACAGCCGAGCTCTATGGCGAGCACAAGAAGATGGCAAACGACGTGCTCGACGGCCTGTGCCGCCAGCGCGAGCGCCAGCTCACAAGCCTGGAAAGGCTGACCGCATCGTCCAGCTTGCACCACTGGGAGGATTTGGAGAGGATGCAGGTCATGGAGATCCTCGAGGTCCAGATCGACACGACCACCAGGGGGATCGCCGCGTCGAGGTCGGCAGTTGGTATATGGGTGGCCCCAGCAGCACGACGACTGGCCCTTCCCCGTGGGAGCTCGACTGGGCGCGGCGCCCGGCGGACGAGCTCGACAGGGTCTACACGAGGGTTGGCCAACAGCTCGAGCAGGTGGGGCTACGACATCGCGCAGTACACGCCTGTCGGAAGAAGTGGGTAGAAGCATGAAGCAGGAAGGCGCTGAAAGTACATTGGGCTTCCGCCCGCCCCCTGAAGAGGACGGAAGGAGGCCCTCTCAATTCTTGAAGTAGGAAGGCACCTAAAGTAGATTGGAATCTGGGAATCTAGAAATACCTACTTTCAACGACTGGCGTGTAGGAGGAGCAGCGCAAAGAGCCCACGAACAGCAAGATAATGACTGCCCAGCATCTGCAGACACCTCGCCCGACGTGGACGTGCGCCAGCCCGTCCCCACCAGTTCTCGAGTGGAAGGACTAGACTACAATACGGGCTTCCCCACGCTTGGAACACTGAGTGAGCCGCCGAGACTTCAGCAGCAGCAGCAGCAGCAGCAGCAGCACAACACGATGCCTGCGCAGCAGTCCCAGCAAGGCGACCTCCGCATGCACGACCCCCAGTTCACAACGGCATCAGAGTTCGGACTGGGAGTTATGTTGTAGGCCAGATGATGTTCTAGCCGCCAAATCTTGCCAGCAGCCCTTGCAAAAGGGGCCACGCCAGAAGCGGGCACAGCCAGTGCGGTGCGCCAGACAAACTGAGAAGCCCCAGAGAGGCAAGCCAGCAGCCTTTTACGACGTATTCTCGTTTCGCAGCAGTTGCTTAGACGTGTTCTCCTGGGGCATCCCCAGCAGAAGTGGGCCCAGCCAGTGAGGTGCGCCAGAACCAAGCTGAGAGGCCCGAGATAGGCATGACAAGGTACCGTGTTGTTGCCCCTTCTCTCCTGTAGGTGGGGGGGGCGGGTGAGGAGGGGGGTAGAGGACCTCGTGACAGCAGGTCCCTTGCCGCTTGCCGGGGGGGTGGCGCCAACTGGAGACAGCCACCGCCGCCCGCCAACGGGAGCCAACAGGAGGCAGCCAACGGGAGCCAAGAGGAGGCACGGACTCTTGATACCGAAGCGGGGCACCCCGCCAAGAGGGCAGCCCTCCCCGCCCCAAAGGAGGGGGGGACTCGCCCCAGGCAGCCCCTAAGAGCCTACTGGTTCAGGGCCTGCATGCATACTGTAGCGTCGGGGTCCACCTCGCTTTCAGGCAGTTGGGGCAAGAGGCACCCAACGGTCCATATCCTTATCGTGACGTCCTCCTCCTCCTCCTCCTCCTCCTCCTCCTCCTTTCTCCCCCTCTGTTGCCTACCTCCTCCGCCACGCGTCCGCCGCCGCAGGGCTCGGCGAACCATAAATCGCGACAAACCCGTGTGCCCCGGGGCCACGCGGCAGGGGCAGGGAAAGGGGGGAGGTGGAGGAGGTGGAGGTGGAGGAGAAGGGAGGAGGGAGGACGTGGAGGATGTGGTGGAGGTGGAGGAGGTGGAGGGGGGGAGAAGGTAGGGGACGGGGAGGAAGGAGGAGGCGGAGGAGGAGCCTTGGAACCAACGCCCTCGCTGGGGGCGGCCTGCTGGGGCGCGCAGAGGAGCCCCAGCATGCCACCGATCTGCTGCATCGGGCCGCCCACGCCGCCTGCACAGCGGGGTGGGAAGGAGAGCGGGGGCCGAGGATCGCGCACTGAGGAGGATGGATGAGGGGGAAGAGCGAGGAGGAGGATCGAACAGGAGGAGGGGGAGGAGGATCAAAGAGGAGGAAGAGGACTGATGATGATGATGAGGAGGAGGCATTGGATCGGAGCGGAGGAGGTGAGGGGGTTTCGAGGAGAAGGGGAGGAGGAGGAGGAGGAGGAGGAGGAGGTGCGCACAGCTTGGCGCGACGGGTGGTGACCGAAGCGCGGGACTTTATCTGGATATGGAGGGCCTTCCACAATCGCGGAAGGGAAGCCAGACTGCATGGCAAGGGACTCGTGCAGCTGGCACAGTGACCACAGAAAGAGAGCTGGGTCAATTAAGCTGTCGATGGAAACATACGCCACGGCAGCCCAAGGCGACGAGGGGCCAGGAACCCAGAAGACCAGAGCGCCCAGACAGGCACTCCCGCCGCCTAGGCCCTCCGAAGACGGCCCGTGCAGCAGGAACGCCACCCCCGCGGGGACGGACGGGCGACCACCCAGCGGCCCCCCGAGGCCGCCCCAACCCAGAAGGGGCTAGCCATCGCCCCACGGGCGAAAACCAACCCCAGAGACCCCCCCCCCAAAGCACAACCAGAACGACGATGCGAATCCAGCAGGGCGGAGCGGGGCCGCACCGAGGCAGAGCGGAGCACACATATCAACTAGATATGCCCTGTGCGCTCACAACCTTCAGCATTCTCCACTGCGCACGCGGCATCGGCGAAGCGCCGACTCCCCGCAGGCGCATCGGCTCGTCCCACTGGGTGATGATCAGCGGGACTAGCGGCTTGCACCACGGTCCCGACGAGCCCGGCAGGGACACGGACCCGTCTGCCCGCAACCGTGTTGAAGGCCTCGATGACCGCGACCCGCATGCCCTCCGCCATCTCCTCCGTCGGCATGCCGTGCACGCTGTGGCACTCCCCGTCGTTCGCGGCGTCGCGGAGCTCGTCTCCAGGGCCGAACTCGGCATCCGCCCACGACGTTCGTAGACCACCTTCAGCTCGAACTGCTGCACCATGAACTGGCCCAGGTAGCTTGCCACCGCCAAGTATCGCAACGCCGTCATCAGCAGGAAGCCCGTCACGACCATCATGGAGCTCGACGCGACCATCACGAAGCTCGCCACGACCATCACGAAGCCCGTTGCGACCATTACGACGCGCGTCACGAAGCTCGTCGCGACAATCACGAAGCCCGTCAGGAAGCGCGTCGCGACCGTCACGAAGCGCGTCGGGAAGCTCATTGCGACCATCACGAAGCTCGTCAGGAAGCTCGTCGCGACCATCATGACCATCGTGAGGCTCGTCTCGACCATCACGAAGCGCGTCGCGACCATCACGAAGCTCGTCGCGACCATCACGACCATCACGAAGCACGTCACGACCATCATGAAGCTCGTCGCGACCATCGCGAAGCCCGTCAGGAAACACGTCACGAAGCCCGTCAGGAAGCTCGTCGCGACCATCACGAAGCTCGTCGCGACCATCACGACCACCACGAAGCAGGTCACGACCATCACGAAGCTCGTCACGACCATCACGAAGCTCACCTTCTGCCCGAACGGCTTCGCCAGCACTCGACGAGTCAGCCTCCACCAGCGGCGCCCAATCCACGAGCTTGTCCGTGGGTCCGTCCATGGGCGTGGACTGGCCCTCCGCCTCGGAGTGCGACTCCACCCAGCCGCGCGCAGCGGCCAACGCTTCAGCCCCTGCACCAGGATGACGGAGCATGGAGGCTGCCGCGTCCACCGCGCGCCAGGCCCTCTCCAAGCGGGGCGGCGGGCGCCGGCCTTCGCCGCGGCACCGGGGCCAGGCGGGCGGCCAGCGTGGCCCCGCCCAACACCGCGACGAGTTACGCAGCCACGCCAAGCAGCCGCTGCGCCTCTCCTCCTAGGGCCGTCAGCGCCTCGGCCCCTGACGCCGCCTCCGCAGCCGCCGCGGCAGGCGCTGGCGAGGAACCGCCTTGCGCCGCCCCAGCTTGCAGCAGCAACATGAGTGCTGCTGCGGCTTCCACCGTCGGGGCCGTAGCCGTCGACACGCCATGTCTGACGGTGAAGCCACATTTCGCCCCACGCGGCATCGCAGCGGCGGGAAGAATAGCCGCGCGCGCCAAGGGCCGCGCGCCGCGCCGTGGAGGAGCTCAGAGCAAGCAGCACAGAGCAGGATCTCCTTGAGCCACAATGGCTACGGAGGAAGAGGAGGAGGAGGAAACGACAATCTGACAACTTTACCTCCCAGGGGGGCCCATCCGAGTCTACCTTTGTCGACCACAGGCAGGGCGGCCGTAGACCTGCCCACGGCCCGCGACAGGGCCCCCCTGGAGGATCTCTCAGAACCCGGAGTCAGCGTCGAGCCCTTGGTCTTCAGGGCGCTTGCTCAGCTCTCCAAGGGGTCGCGCTTCGAGCTCGCTCAGCCCAAAGGCTCGAAGAACGTCTGCCAAGCAAACATAAACAGGCTGGCGACAGTCTAGCCCTTGTCTCGCCTCTCGCTTCTGGGCCCCTGGGACCTTTCCAAGACCCCCCCCCCCCCCCCGCCAACTCACGAGCCGCACCGCGGGGAGTCCTCCAGGGGCCCATCTGCGAGACTCTGTTAGGGTGCTTGCCCTTTGGAACAGCCTTCGCGTACTTCTTGCCAGGGTCCACCAAGGCCCTCTGGGAGCCGATGCAGGCATCACGGAGCCCTCTGGGGCCGAGCGAAATTGTAGCATGGCCCCCACAATTGGAGCATGGCAAAATTCGCGGTTGGCCTTCGGCCGCCACCTCAAACTCAAGCAACACGCGCCCCCTGGAAGCCCAGGGTGCGCGGTCCTTGTCTAGGGCCACCGAGGTCAGCTCCGGGCACGCACGCTCGCTCGGACTGCCCGCCGCCGGGGAAGGGTCTGGTGGGGGGGGCAGCAGCAGCAGCAGCAGCAACCCCTCCAAAGCCCCTCCATCTCAGCATCACCCTCCAACGAGATTATGGTGAAACCCTGGAGTCCCAGGTAATCAAGAACTCCTAGGTCTGCGCAGTGGGCTTCTAGAACCGGGTTCTTGCCCAGGAAAGCACGCCCTTCGACGGCAGGCCAACGGGCGGGTGTCTCATCGCCAGCTTAGCTCCTGGTTAGGCCAATATGTCGGCAAACTTGTCACCTTCGCGGTCAAGGAGCGTGATGCGCCCCTCGCGCACGTCATTCGTACTGGCGCGCGTTTCAACCATCTTGAAATCAATCCCTGGCGGACATCCATCTGTGAACGTGCGCTTCCAACGGTGGGAACGGATGTTCGATGACCTCTTGGCTAACCCTGGGCCCCAACAACACTGCAGCGTGCCTCTGCGCCCAGCAGGTGCCGCAACGCCATCTGGATCGCGCGAAGTCTTCTCCATCTCGAGCCACCCGGTCTGGGCAACCCCCCCGGGGGGGGGGCAGCCCCGCGCCGCCCCGCCTGGTAGCGGAGCTCCTTGTCGCGCGCTGCTACACCCCAGCCCGCCACGCAAAAAGACGGGAACAGCCCATATATCCCTCATTAATCACAAAACACATGGCCATCTTCAAGCGCCAACGGCGCCGCGCACCCTTCAGCCTTGAACTCCCAACTGGAGTCCCAAGCAGGTCGCGCAAACGCCTGGCACGGATCAGGGAGGGCCCCGCGTGCAAGCTTCTCTTGCAGCTCAGTCGTGCACGTGGCAATCCTGCCGACAGGCTCGACCAGCGCCGCGGGCAAGGCAACTCGCCTCCAACCCTGGCGCGCTGGGCATCGGAAATGGCGGTGGGAAGAGGTCCCTGGCACTTCCCCACACATGATGCAGTGGCTCGGCCGCTGGGAACCATGCCCATGCAGGCGGAACTAGGCCCAGTGCGAGCCTATGACCAGGCCGTGCAGGACGCGTTGATCTCCCCCCCTCAAGTCCCGTCAGCAGCCTCTCCCTACCCCTGCGGTTCCTGCCTCGCGCGCAGCAACTCATTGAGCGGCCCCCTGAACAAATCGCCTCGCCAACCTCTGCCTTGGCCAATCTTGGCCAGGCCAGCCCTGTCAGCAAACCTCCTGGCTGCGAAGGCGGCCCTGCAGGCGGCGGGAGACTGCGAAACCGCGCGGAGGCCCCGCTGCTCACCTGTCGGCCCTGGCAAGGCCCACGGCCCCACAAAGCGGAAGCCCACCCTGGCACGCGCGGGGGGGGGCGCAGCGACTGGGTCTTAAACTGTCGCCCACGCTGACGCGTCTGACAGCAACTGTTGGCCTCGCCCTCGCAGCCACTCTAGAACCGCAGGGGCCAGGCGCTGATCTTGCAGCGCCCGGCAGTGCGCGCGGAGCGCATCAGACGCGACCCAGACCAATGGGTCTCGAGACCGCGCCCCTCTGGAGCACATGGAGGCTAGGTCTAGCGAGCCCTTTGGGCAAGCGACCTTCTGCCCTTAAAGCCGCCGCGCGGAACCTCTTGAGCTTGCCGCTGGGGGGCCCCTGTGCGTCGGCCCCCCGCGGGGCCCTGGACGTCGCGCCCGCGCGAAAAATCCGCCGACCCCGCGTGAATCTCCAGGCGCGCGAGATGACCCCCCCTTAACCCCCGCCCAAAGACCCCACTCCTACGATTCGACCCCCCCCCCCGGCCCCGGACGAACGCGCCGCGGGAGCACAGAGGGCCCCAAAACGTTGCCCTCATACGATCCAAGAGGCCCCGAATCCTCGAACGATCGTTCCAAGACGCCCAAGATGGCATCCAGACGGCCCAAGACGCCTCCAAAACGCCCCGAGAGGTCTCCAAGAGGCCTCCCAAAAGACCCCGAATAAACCAAACATTGCCCCGCTCCGGGCGGAAAACGCACGTTTTAAACAGATTCGCCCCTTGCGCTTTCATACCGCGCAAGACGGCCCAAAATACCCAGACCGCCCAAGAAACCCCGACGATGGCCCCAGAGGGCCCGCGGACGGCGCCAAAAGGGGGCCCACGGGGTGAACCCGAACCCACATTTCCAGCCTTCGGCCCCAGGAAGCGCCCAGGTTGCCTCAAGAAGCCCCCAACACGCCCCAAGAAGCCTCCTGGGAGGCCGAACAGAACCCCCAAACGCCCCCTAATAACCTCCCAGGAATCGGACAAGCCTCCTGGTTATTTCGGCGGATGTGGCGTAAGCCTATAGAATCTCGCCACACAGAGCCCCCGCCTGCCTCAAAGCAAATATGCGACCTAAGTTTACATGTGCCTCACAGGAACGCCCGTGCTGCGTGCTGGCACGGCGACGGGGGCCACTCGTCGCATCTCCTCCTAGGTCTCTGTGGACCTGGCACAGCGCAAAGTCTGGAAGCTGGCAGCTGCGCATCAACTCGGTAGCAAGCCCCGCCGACGATGACAGTCGCCCTACCTTGTTCTGGGCCACAGGCAAACCCATGCGCTTGAATTCTCTAATGATGGAGTTGAAAGACTTGGCCAGCTCACTTCCTGCGACAGCCGCTCCGCCAACTGCATGAAGCGACACATCATCGATCGCGTTTGAAGTACATGCGGTGGGCGAGCCAATCGCCACATGCGAAGGACACCTAGGAGTGGGAACATGGCTAGCGTTGTGGCACCCGAGAAATCAACCATCAGCGTGCCGTTCGGCTGGATGATGCGGCTGGCGACACCGTGCCACGACGCGCGCCGCGGCCCTCGATGCATGCTGCAGCAGGCTCTCAGAAGGGCCAAGAGAAAGTCGCTGCAACATGCCGCGCTCAAGAGTTATGCGCGCGATGTGCGTTCACAGAACTTGATGTGGTCTGCGCATAAAGCGCCTGCGCTAAGGCCCGGGGCCTCTCGATCACATGCAGCCAGCGCACTGTGCACCCAAGCACTTTTGTCACACGCCGCGCTCGAGCTCGTGCCCCAGATAAATTGATCGCCAACACCCCGCTCCCATTTTGCACGCAGTCTGTGGCGGATGCGGCTCCAGTTTCGAGCCCGCAACTGCAGCGGGCCGATCGGCCTCGCCCCACCCGTGGGCTCGTCTAGAAAGACGACCATGACCGGCCAGAAGGGCCCCACCTCTGGGTTCCTGCCCCACGGAGTGACAATGGACGCTGACGCTTCCGCCAATGGCCTGGGGAGCTGCAACGGGAGCCCAGGGCCCAATGAGCCCCCACCCACACTGCGGAAGGGCTAAAAGAAGCCGCTGCCTCCAAAACATGATGCCCCGCGATTGGAGAGAGGCCCTGCGAGACTCGCCGCGCCGGGGGCCCCTGCTCCGAAACGCTGGAGACCTCGGTCCAAATTGGGATCCAATCCTCCGCGACTCTCCGCCCAGGGTAGAGTGACCAACAAGGGGCCTCAAGGTCTCCTCTGGGGCCGAGGCTCAAAAACGAGCAGCGGCGGAGGAGCGGGGCCTTTAGGGCGCCTGCGAGCCGCTCGACCTCCACGACCGACCGACGACCGAGCCCGCGTCTTCCATTTCTGTTGGCCACCAGCAACCCCCATTGGATCCTGCGATCCACATTGCTTTGAACTGCATCGGCCAAGTCGCCGCCCCCTCGAAAGTCGAGGCCGCCGAGAAATCAGAAGGGATGAACCAACATGTTTGTGTATATATATATATAGAGAGAGAGAGAGAGAGAGAGAGAGAGAGAGAGAGAGAGAGAGAGAGAGAGAGAGGGATGGAGAGAGAGAGA